>VWZF01005810.1:2298623-2568400 GCA_013396755.1 Sclerurus mexicanus
GGGCCATGGCGGGACCCTGCGCGCAGCCCGGCGCCGCCTCCGCCTCGGCGCACATCAGGCGGGGCCGGCGCGGGGATGGGGATGGCTCTGCCCGCACCTGCCGGGAGCGCCGGAGGGAGCGGAGGCACCGGCCCGGCCCGGGCACCGCGCTCCGCTCCGCTCCGCCCCCGGTCCCGCCCCGCCCGCGCCCGCCCCCCAGGGGCTCGGGAAAAGCCCTAAGCCGGGAATGCTGCGGGAGCGCACGGCGCGGACGGAGCCGCGGCATCCCTTCCCTGGCACGGCTGAGACCGATGCGAACGCCCCGTGACAGCCCTGGGTACCTCAGAGCGCCAAACCCGGTGTTCTGGGTCTCGCGGGTCTCAGTATTGAGCATTTTATGCATCATTAACATGACAGAGTATGAAAAAAAACCCATGCTAAATTAGTGATGACAGAGGAAATATAGACTGCAGGAAGTGTATTCTTTCAGCCTTGTCAGCTTCGTGCTTTTTCCACTCCGCTACGATAAAGATATTATTAGATTAAGTCATGTATTCAGCCATACTCTCTTCTCAGAGGAAAATTCTACATCATATCCTAAGAGCTGTTATGTTCATTCCTTACCTCTTTCTACCCCTTAAGTAAGTTAAGCCTAACTTCCTCCCCACCCCCAAGACTGCCACAGTCTGTGGAAATCAGACCGTCAATCTGAGTGGGTTCCACATCCCTCCCTAAGCATTTCTACGTACATCAGAATTATCTATAAATAAAACTTTCCAAACCTTTTTGTCTAGAGTAGAAGTTAGGCTCAGCTGAGCCAAAGCTGAAGAAAAACTCTAACCAAATACCTCCCTGCTGGGGGATAATACTGGACAGTAAAACGTGACATGCATCAGAAGTCTGGACTTCCCAGCACGGCTTGGGTCAAAGCCTGAGATTGAAATATCTCTGGTGCATAGCCATGAAATACTCAACAATAAGATTCATAACCAATTCTTTCCCCTTGGAGTTCCTTTTATCCCTAGTCCTGCTTTTCCATTGTGTTTCTGAGTATTTAATACAACTTGCCACATCCTACAAACAGAAATAGAAACAAATAGTCCCTGAAATGCAAAAGCTACAAATTGGCTAAATGCCTCTGAGGGAAACGACCCCATAAATGAAAAATTTCTTTGTTCTTCCTTCAACATAACAGAGTACATTCAATTTCTAGGACAGTCAGCTCCACTAATAGACCCGAAAATTACATTTGTCATGCTGCTGTTCCTGATCTTGTTGTTGGACAGGAACAGAGAAAAAGCAATTCTCTGCATGCAACATATTATTTCCTATATATGGTCTTTTGGAACTGCAGCAGTGTGGTTAAGAATAAAAATTAAAAGACAAACCCCAAGCCAAATCCTGTGTATATGTATTCTCAATGTGAAAGTTACACCCACACTGAGAAGACTATAATTATTTTAAGTTTTGGGCAGAGTCCAGCATTCATCTGAACTTCTGGTCAAGCTCATCTCTGTTATCCTAATACTTATTTAATAAACAGTATGAGCAGTTTATATACAGATAATGTAAAAATAATTTACATTTTACTATTTCCTGAGGCCTCAAGTGACACAAGGGCTCTGTGTTAGCAACGAATAAAAAGTAACAAGAACTCTTGACAGTTTATACCCTAGAGACTGAAATCATGATTAAGATTTGGGGGAGGAATCATCATTACCTCCACTGTGTCCACAGAAATTTAAGTGTGCCAACATCTCCAAGAGAATACAAGGACTGAGCCCATATCCTCAACCCCTGCATGTTCTATGAACCTTTAGGCCATCTTCCTTTACTACAAGGTGTCAATCACAATATTTTTAAAAACATATATTTCAACAAAGCATCAGGTAACTCCATAGTTTTGAATTTGAAATCTATCTTTTCAATGGTTTTCAAATGCAGCCTGGATTACATAGTTAACATGGTGGTCTAAAATTAATGGTCTCAGCCCAGGTCCCATCAGTGCAGATCTGCACTCATCACTGAGCTAAAGTTGAGTTGAAAACATGCTGGCAACCTGAACAGAAAAATGATGGATTACAATTAACTACTTCATGAAATACTGAGAAAACCCAGACTGACAGAAATTAAAACAGTTGGTAAACTGAAATTGGTAAGCTGAGCATTCATAGCAATAACTGACACATGCACACATACACAAACTTTAAATAACTCACACTTCCAATAATAAGGCTCCAATTTTGTCTCTCGCGTAACAATGAAATTTGGTGTCATATTTGGACAAATACTGCTTTTCCTCACTAGAGCAGCAAATGACAATGGTTTTTGCACTTGCAAATGGTGAAACATCTATTTTGTGACTTCAAAAATAATAATAAGGCATAGTTTGATCATTTTACGTAAAGCTTAGATGTGATTGCCTGTGGTGTCAAAGGACTGAACCTCCTTACCCAGACTGTGTCTGCTAGTCCTGTGGGCAGGTCACAGAGCAACAGTTTCTTTCTCAAAGCTGTGATTTTTTGAAGCTTTGTGAGAGCAGAATTATTTCCTAAATTACAGAAAAGGCAGACAAAATATGAAACCAATGGGTAGACAGCCATATTCATCTGCATGTTGCAAATGCAACCTAATTTTTCACAGAAGTCCCTTTAGATCTTGTTTTTCTCACTCTTTCCTGACTACTTGCATATTGCAAGAAGTCAGCTTCCTACTCCATTATTTCAGCATATGCATTAGAAATGAGATATCAAGTTAGATGCTGGTCGCCATTAGCACATTCAGTAGGTGACAGGAGATATTGTGGAAGCATTTTGATTAGTTATAATTGATTCCCAAAGAGACAAGGGCAATACTTCTAATTCAAGAAAATTAATTTAAGGATAAATCTGTTTCTGCTTGCTTGGAATTTTTCTGCAGGGTGCAGATAGGTTTTGGTTTTGTAGTAAAGCACTGACTCTTCAGAATTTGAGACCCGATAGTAGTTTTCAATAGTTATTCATTTATGTGGAAGCTCTCATTTTTCTTTTCTACCTTTGTCATTTGTTTCTTGCTCCTCTTATTCACCTGCTTCACACTGACTTCTGTTTCTTGTCAATGCTACGTAGGAGAAATGGTCTCTCCCTAAAAATCATGTTTTGCTACTGTAGGTCACTCTGAAGCTTTTGGCTTGTGTCTGGAAAAACCGATACAAAAATTAAAAAGAAAAAAACTTTTAAAAGTTCTGAACAGCCACAGCCCATATTCAAAGCTAGATAGTTCGGCATATAAACTTAAGCATCAAGCAGGAAAATTTCACTTTCCTGTGTACTTAAAGTCATTAATGAGACCAGTTATAAACTGGAAGTCTTAATCAGAAAAACAAAAAAAAAAACATAAAAAGGCAAAATTATCATTGTGATTTAGAATTAGCTAAACAAGATGGACTGTTCTATGACTTTTGGTTCCTATTAAATTCTGCTTTTGGAGGTAGAGAAGGAGGAAGCTACCAATCCCTTTCTAAAACACACTGGGAAAGGCTGAAAGGAAAAAACTGGAGAAAATCACCTCCAGAAAAAAGCTGTTACTTTATTCCCATGGAACAAAGAACTCCATTCCATCATTTCATAGAAGAATGCATAATGAAATTAATTTCATAAATTAATTTTGTCTGTAAAAATAGTCTAAGGTAAGGTGCTACTATTAAAATATCAGTGCAATAAGCATAATCATAGAATCCTAGAATGGTTGGGGCTGGAAGGGGCTTAAAGATCCTTGATCCAATCCAGGGTTGTTCCAACCCTGCTGCCATCGGTAAAGACATTGTCCACTACACCAGATTGCTTGGAGCTCTATCCAACTTGGCCTTGAACGCTTCCAGGGATGGGGCACGCACAGCTTCTCTGGGCAGCCTCTTCCAGTGTCTCCCTACCCCCTGAGTGAAGAATTTCTTCCTAATATCTAAACTAAACCTGCCCTCTTTCAATTTAATAATAGTGCAGAGATTCACAGAAATAGCTGCTTTTCTGTAAATAAACCTTATTAATTTTTAATTGCTGTCCCTCATTAAAAATGAAGCAAGAACTTATGAGTAAGCAGATCTACCTCAGAGTGGAAACAAAATACAAACTCTTTGTTGGACAATCGTCTTTAGGCAAACACTCAGATAAGTGTTTTAGATTGGAACAGCCTAGCTTTTAAGTGTGTGCCACAGAGTTCAGGCATCTTGCAGCTTCAGCTACATACATGAGCTCTATCATTAAGTCATTTTATGAAGCACATTTTCCAATGTAATTCAATATAACATTATGGCAATTATTCTTGCTTTGAACTAGCTCCTCAGTTTAACACTAACTTCCCAGTTCAACAGGGCCAGAGCAGTGCTGACTTGGCAATACCATATGGCACCTAAAATCTGGGGAGAAGCTTCCTTTTCTGTTCCCTTGCTTTCCTTTGAAGTGCTAAACACTCACACATTTGGGGCTACCTGGGAAAACTCACAGTGAATCACCTGAAGGCCTGTGGGCTGTTTCCCTTACCAGCCTGAGCGAAGGATAGGCTTGATGCTCCCTTGGCTCTCCTGCATCACCAGGATTCTTCACAACAATGAGGGCAATGCTCTCAGGCTCTGTGTTTTCCTCAAGTGGCCCTGCTTTGCATCTTTCTCACACTAGGCAGAGGGGTCAGTGTTGCACTCATCACTTCTCTCTCCTCTGGACATCCACATGTCACTGCAAAAGAAGAGACAGCTTTGTGGTAAAAGCTTTGCTTTTCCTCTTACCTGCTCTCCTCTTTACTCCACCTAGAGCTCTGATTCATCCTGTACACATTTTGGAAGGTATTTTATTACTCCATATGTGGTTAGCTTGGTTGGTGCTCAACACTTGAAAATATTTTGAGTTCAGAAATGTTGATGGAACCAAAGCAGCGCTAGTTTTTGAAAAATCAGTCCTAAACCAACCTTCTATTCACTCCCGACTGTCCTGGTGCACAAATGTACTTTTACAATGTCTGCATGATCTCACTGATCACATCCTACCTTGGTTTATTTTCCAGTATGTAAATGGTTAGGGTTTTGAGTACTCTCTACGTAGTACTTCTAGTACAAGTGTTGTGTGTTCCTTAGGAGAATGAGTTGAGTACTGTGAACTAACTTATGCCCATAAACAACTCCTGTCTGGCTTCAGTGTGGTATTCTTCAGCAAATGTTATTTTAATCACTGATTCAGTTAAGTGCTGTTATGATGCTTGTCTTGTATATGGGCTCTTGTATATAAAAGATTATTTTGCCTGTTTATACTAAAATATACACACACACTAACAAATAACTACAAAAAATAACAAAACCAGCATTAATTTCGAAAAGATTACACAGCTAGAAGTCACTGACCTTTCTAGGAACCCTTCCAAAACCCAGAAATTAGACCAAAAACAAAGATTTGAATTGTTTGTTGAAGATTATTAGAAACAAAACAAAGATATCATCTTTCCTTTTCAGACAGAAAACAGTTTTCTGTTCAGGCACACAGAGAGTTTTAGTAAGTTGATTCGTTTATTGACCACCTGGAAATTGTTCCAGGCTATCCTCGATTTATCCAGTGGGTAAAATCAACACGACAATTAGAGGGAAACAAAGTTATCAATTCAACTTACATTTGGAATTTATTTATCTTGTGTTGCTATTTGACAAAATTACACAGAAAATTAACAGAAAGTTAATTGAAGTTTAATGAGTTTAATGGAGTTTAATGAGGTTTGGCACTACATTTTGTTCTTCTATTTATTTTTAATAGGTTGCAATGTCACATTTATTCTAGCGCTTAAAATAATGCCAAAAAATCACACTGTGGATTAATATAAAAAATTATGATATGCATAAGAAGTTTGTGCCTGTATAGCCAATACTGTTTATTCCCTGTTATGATTTATCATACAACTAATTAGTTGTCAAAGGCCTATTTCAGTAGGCTTTCCTCTCAAGTTCAACGCACATGCAGGCTAGATTTGGGATTTTCAGAAGCTCAAGAGAATTAAAACAACCAATATCCATATAAAACATAAAGAAAATTATTTTAATAGCTTAATACTTGAACTTCTAGGCAGTAATATCTTTTTTTCCTTTTTTCCATGATGATTTTAACCTGAAGCTCATTTTCTCTTGGAATAGTACAGTGTTGTTTTTTATACAGCAAAGTGCTGTACCTGGATTTGTAGATGTGGAAGCTTTACCTGAAATGAAGTTGTCTGTGACACTTTTACCTGGCAGCAGTAATTCCTGAGTGTCCTCACCTATGGCAGACGTCCATAGCCTCAGCCTGCCAACCAGCCAGAGATCCTCTGCTCTGTGTAAGTATTCTGGATACTGTCAGTAGTTAGAAGGAATCAAGTAGCTTCTGTAAAAGAGCAAAAATATAAGAGATTGCTGTACAACTCTCTCCAGTACTGAAACTTGACACTATTCTTTGCTCCCTATAGCAAGAGAAAAATATTTTTTTAATGTTAAGTGTCTATAGATTGGTATATTTGTAACAAGAACAAATAAGACAATCTGAGTACCAAATCTTCAAATCAGTGTGCACAATAATAATGAGCAAAATAATGCAGCACCAAGAGGGCTAAAACTATTTGCAAGTTTGGGTCACTTTTAATTGTTTTTAGACAGAAAAAGGGGGAAAAATACAGGAGCAAAAACAACTGCCCAGCACATAACACTGTGGCAGTCATGTTAGTACGCAGAAAACAGGCTTTGCTGAGACAGGTCAGGCCACCAGTCTCAGTAGTTTGTCCTTAGGATTCAGGGTTGTCAAGTCTCTCAGCTGTTCACGTTAATGCCACAGATCCTTCACACTGTGAATAACACAGAGGAATAACCTCATGGACTGATCATGCCCTAGTATTTTGAACTTACTCCGCTCTTACAACTAGGGATTCCTCCAGTGGCTTCAGTAATGGGTGAGTGGGAGTTGTGGATATTCAGGTTAGTTTTAATGTTTTATACAGTGCATTTACAAGTTGCCTTTTTTAGGAGCTAATAATAGAAACAAGGGCTTTGTACAGCTACAGCATTCCTCTAAACTTAGTATGATAGAGAATGGGTTGAAAACAAGTAAGAGAGATTAATCTCCAGCAGCATTTAAAATAAAATACTACAGCTAGCAGCAGTTCTGCCTCACCGGGGATGTCCCAGTTGACTGGAGGTTGGCATATGTGACACTCATCTACAAGAAGGTCAGGATGGAGGATCCAGGGAACTACAAGCCTGTCAGCCTGATGTCAGTGCCTGAGAAGGTCATAGAGCAGATCATCTTGAGTACCACCACATAGCACGTACATGACAACCAGGGGATGAGGCCCAGCCAGCATGGGTTTAGGAAAGGCAGATCCTACCTGACCAACCTCATCTCCTCTATAACAACGTTACCTGCATAGTGGACAAGTGAAGGGCTGTGGATGTTTTCTACCTGGACTTCAGTAAAGCACTTGACAGCATTTCCTACAGCATTCTCCTGGAGAAACTGGCTTCCCACGGAGTGGACACGTGTATTCTTCACTGGGAAAAAAAATGGCTGGGAGGTTGAGCCCAAGGAGTTCTCCAGTCCTGTTTAATGTCTTCATCAATGATCTGGATGAGGGCATAGAGGGCACCCTCACTAAGTTTGCAGACCACACCAAGCTGAGTGGGAGTGTTGGTCAGCTGGAGGGTAGGAGGGCTCTGCAGAGGAATCTGGACAGGCTGGATTGGTGGTCTGAGACCAACGGTATGAGGTTCAACCAGGTCAAGTGCTGGTTTCTACCCTTGGGTCACAACAATCCTGTGCAATGTTACAGATTTGGGGCAGAGTGGCAGGAAAGCTTCTCAGCAGAAAAGGACCTGGAGATGCTGGTTGACAGCTGACTGAACATGTGCCCAGGTGGCCAAGAAGACCAATGGCATCCTGGCCTCTATCAGTGTGGCCAACAGGACCAGGGCAGTGATCATCCTCCTGTACTTGGCACTGGTGAGGACACCTAGTGAATGCTGTGTCCAGTTCTGAACAAGAAAAGACATTTAGATGCCGGAGCAAGTCCAGAGAAGGGCAACAAAGTTGGGGGTGTTAGAAGGATCAGGGGAAACCTTATCACTCTCTACAAATACCTGAAAGGAGATTGTAGCAAGGTGGGGTTCAGTCTCTTCTGCCAAGTACCAAGTGATAGGATGAGAGAAAGTGGCTGAAAGCTGTGCCAAGGGAGGCTCAGACTGGATATTAGGAAACATTTCTTCACTGAAAGGGTTGTCAGGCACTCCAACAGGCTGCCCAGGGAAGCAGTTGAGTCACCATCCCTGGGGTTATTTAAAAGCCATGTAGGTGTGGCACGTAGGGACATGATTTTATGATGGACTCAGCAGTGCTGGATTAATGGTTGGACTAGATGATCTGAGAAATCTTTTCCAACAATTCTGTGACTCTAATTTTATTCATTTGTAGGATTGTTCTCTCAGTGAAAACAAGAATATTTAGAGGTGGGACCATGTTTCAGACATATCAGAAGCCTGATGCTGAGTGGCACTTATGTGCACCATTATATGTGGCAGCAAAAAATTCTAGGTACCCACCTCACTGCAGGATGTAAAGCAGCTGTAGATCTCTCTAGAATAACTGCTCTCATAAAAGTATGAGCTATTGGTTGGAATATTATGTGCCCAATATAAAAACTCATATTCTAATTAAAAGAAAAAAAAGTCTACACTGCTCTGTTAAAAAAAACCAAACTCAAAACCAAACCCAAAACCAAACAACCCACAGCAATCCAAAGCAACAATTCTCTTCTTCAGCACATATATTACATTTTTACTAGATGGTGGTACCAGAAGGCTAAAGATCATGTTTTGTGTTGTACATCTCTTCTTAAAAGAGAAACTCCATTGTTTGTTTTAGAAAATTTTCTGGAAAAAAAAGAAATCTATTTTTTCAAAGTTGAATGTTTTCTTTTCATCACAGCATATGTTCCACTGTTTCACTCTGGAGCATTAGATACAAAAACAGTGCTGACTCGTGAGCACAGCAGCCAATTTGTAGCGTGCTAAATCTGTAAACACAACTGTGAGTGATAGAGCTGATATCCCTCTGCGGATATAATATAATGAGAATTGACAAGTAACATAAATGAACATTGTGTTGGGTTTTATAGTTTTTAGAATAAATAGCCTATGAGTCCAGTTTGTAAAACATAGTAGAGAGAAATGCCTTGCTTTACATGAACTTGTAGGGAATTTTCAGAGACCCCTTAGTTGGAGATCAATGTCCTAAAACAGCCACAGGTACTTCTCAGTGTTAAGTCCATGGCTCCTCAGTAGGTACCTGGGCAGCCACGTGCAAGCACAAACCCTTTTGCCTGCCCACCTGATACTACAAGGCGATGTGTCAAAATCACCCAGGCAAGGTCCAGTTCCCAGACTCTGATCTTCCCTGCTACGTGCAATTATTCCTGATTCTCTCTTTTTCTCATGGTTGTAGGTAGCTTGTCCCAGCACGCTTTCCCCAGGCTATATTTGTCTCCTGTGATAAGGCGGCAATACGAGTTAGTGGAAACTTTCTGCACGTCTACATTTTGGCAGTGCAGTGTGAGGAGGAATGTCAAGCGCTGAGGCTCAGCCATGGAAGTTTTTCACATACAATCCTCTGCTGTCTGTTTTTCATCTGCAGTGTAACAGCAATGCAGTGGAGACAACAACAACCACATCCAGCTGGAGAGCAGTGACAAGTGATGATTTTCTCATCTGTGCCAAGGATACATCCTCAACCCATGCTCAAAGTAACTGGGCAGAAAAAGTAAGATTGTTTTCTGCATATTCCCAATCTTGAAACTGGCCAGGGCTTCTTTAAGAAGCTGAACTTAAATGCTGAATTGACCTTTTCATCACATCATAAAAGAGCGCTGGCCATTCCCCTCAAAAACTCATAATTTGGGCCATGAAAGCTCAATATACTGTAAAGATCAGGAATGGGTTGTGCTAGAGCTAGATGAAAACTCTTCTCTCTTCCACTACTGGCAACACAGTTGACTACAGTGATCATTGTTCTGTGATTAACAGACCACATGAATATTAAAGAAAGAACAGCTGAGATTTTATGCTCAGGTGTTTTCTGCTTTCTAAGAAAATGGTGATGTGCCTCATGTAAAAGTCACTTGGCATTGTCCTACTGTAAAAAAGGTAAGCATTTTGTCCCTTTGTGTCATTTATAAATCTAGCTACTTTTCTGTATCTATTTACTATGTTATTTTAATCTTCTGTTCATATACACATAGGTTTAAATATACCATTAGAAAAGGAAATAGCAGCTAATTTTATCATCGAGAAGGTATGTAATTCCTGATGTACTTCTATAGCACAACAGGAAAAAAGTTTCTACATCTGTTTGTCTGGCTAGAGGTATAGAAATGTGAATATTGCCACAGTTAAAAACAACCAAACAAACACATACACCTTCTCTGCAGCAGTACAGTCTAGGACAAATCATGACAACTTATTGGCAACTTAACACAATTCAAATAACTTCTCCCTGTGAACAATCCAATGACAAAATATGCCCACCCCCTCTATTTTAATCTATGACTGTTAGCAAAAATTTCTTGCAATCAAATTCTCTACTCCAAGAAGAAAAGCAACATTATAAATTATGTTGTACCCACCTGTAAACCCTGAAATACCTGATGAGAAATTTGTATGCTAGTTGGAGACCAGACTTTTTTGTGTGTCCTCCTGTCAATCCAGACTTTGTGTCTTGACCATTTGCATGATCTGTAGATCCCAGTGTGCCCTGTGCACTGACTTCTTTATAACAATGCTGATTTATTTCAAAAGAGACAATTTGTCCATACCCAGTTGTATGAGATATGTGATGGGGAAGCTGCCTTCCTTCCCCTATGCAAACAAAAAGCAACCTGGAGTTCAGAGTACAATGGATACACGTCAGTCATCTCAGTTCCTTCTCTTCTCTTAAACAGCTACAATTGCTGTATGAATGGCTTGATGTTTGTCATTGCTCTGAACTGGAATTCTCTCACCCAGCTTGAAGAACTCTTCAGTTTTTGATTCCTGCTATGCAAGTTACTCCTTTGCACTAAGATGGAGCTGCCTGATTTTCACTGAGACACAGTATGCATTTTCTTTTATTCTACCAGGTTGATACCTCACATTCAAACATCTGCATCATCACAATTCTTTGTGAATAATCAAAATGGAAAACTGAAATTCTCCTCTTTCTTTCCCTCTATCCTGTCTTGCTGTTGGAATTACTGATAATGAAAATTTGTTTCTGGGTGTCTCTCCTCTGAAAATTCCATGTTTTATGCTGAAAGGGAGAGGAAGCATACCAAAAAAATATTGATATTTGAAAAATTTCAATCTGCTTGGTTTCAAAGAATAACCCCAAAAAGCTATTTTCAGGGAAACATTTATCACAAGAGTTTAGTCAAAGCTTAATTATGTGCCCAGTGTTTCCAATTAAATTTTTTATATCTAGTGTTCTTTGCACTCTGTTAAGTGGTGTTATTGCTCAAGAGCCTCTAGCTGTTGCTAGCATGAGCATGGGGTCTCAGTCCCCCTCTGGCTAAAGCATCCAGAACTGCTTAGGGGAAAGGCAGAAAGAAGAAAACAAAACCTCAGAAAAACTGATTTGAAACTGTCTTGGTTTTGGGGGTGTGTGTGTAGCTTTGCATACAGAATAACAATTAGCAACTTTCTCTCTCACTTCCTTATTGCTTAGAGAGGTCTTTGCCCTCAAAAAAGCTGTCTGATTTCTATCTCGCTCAGTTTATGCTGGGACGATCTCAGCCTCTTCCTCCCAAACTTTTCTCTAAGCACCACATAAACAAATTCTGTTATAGCTATTGAAGACTAATGAGTTTTACTGATGTTTGGAAGAGAAGTGGTGAGAAAAGACAAGATGAGGACAAGTCAAGAAATTGGGCAGTGGGAGTTGGTGGGAGGAATAACCTTTAAAGATTATTTGAGAAAATGAGGAGGAACTGAAATTCAGTACCAGTACTAGAACTTCAGCATTAACAACTTTCCACACTAAGCATCTCCAAGGCTGAAGCATCCTTTGCCTTCAGATTTTGACTTCAGGCCCCAATCCAGCAAAGTACTTAAGCCTGAGTAGTATTATCAAACTCAACCTATGTCAATGGGATTGGCTCATATGCTTAAATCTAAGCATGTACTTAAGTGCTTTGCTGGATCAGAGCCTTGCTTGTTCTGGTCTATGGTTACCTTCTAAGTGGGAAATATCTATCAAGCACAATTCAGATGTGCAAGGGATACCCATTGCTAATCATGCAGTGGGTTCTGTGATACTGGACAAAGCAGCTATCTGCAAGACATCAGATTCCACATTCTTTTAACGTAGACAAACAGTCTGAGTTCAACAACAGCCATTCAGACAGAAGTATCCAAGAGCTACCAACCTGCAACATACTTATTCAAAATTAATTCCTTAAAACTTCCTTCCAGTGGCTTTTACAGTAATAGTTTAGCACCTTCATTGACCTTACGGTACACATCCAGCAACACAGTTCAGAGAACACTTCTTAACTGCAATCCATGATCCTCTTAAATCTTTGCACTTCAGAAACTTCCTTTCTAGAGAACAGAAATGTTATTGATTACTTTCCCTGTGTCTTTCTTCAGTTCCTCTTTCATTCTAGGAGCTTTCAGTATAGACCAATTATAGCCCAAGTTACCTTGTTGTAAATATAAATAGATCCTGAGCCTCACTAAAGTGCTGTACTATTTTCTGCGTCCTTCAATAACACAGCAAATGTAGATCTAGTAAAGAGGAAGTATTCCAGCAGAGGCCCCCAGTATTCCAGCAGAGGCAAACCTTTTGTTGCCTTCCTTATGAAGAAAGAAAGAAAACATCCTAGTCAGTCTCCACTAAAATAGTTTGCGTGACTTATGAACAGCTCACCTGGCATATCCTCAGATTTCTGGTCTGCAAGATGGTAATTTTGACATCTGTTCCAGATATTTTGGACAGTCAGAAAAAAAACCCAACAAACCTGAGAACAAGGACAACTACAAAGGATAAAATTGGCAGATAGGCAGAAAAACACTGAAGGTCAAACTCGGTATCAGAATCAAACACTTATTAGCTTATTATAAATTGATTTCAAGGGATTTTAGACTCATCTGATTTATAATCCTAAGGGTCAGCTCCTTACAAGTTAAAAACTGTCTTTTCTACACTAGACCTGGTTCTTCAGTTGTGTAAAGGTGACTGTTCACATCAACACAGATCCAAGGAGAACATTTCTGTGGTGAAAGTTGGCTAAAAATTCCACAGCAGCTACCCCAATTCTGACCACGCTTCATCATCGTCAACATACAACTAAAACATCTATCAGCTACTGCATATCAAGATCCTTATAACCAGATAGACATCCTTTGACACAAAACCATAATTTTCAGTCTTGTTTTTAAGGTAAGAAGGTTTATAACAACTTATTTATATTCAGAGTTTATGTCTCATATTTGTGAAGTGCTATCATTATTTGTATATGTGTACTCCTCAAATTAAATTGATTTTAAAATCTTACTGGTGTATGTACACATATACACCCCTCTTTATGCATGTACATTTGTTTACAAATAGAGCATTTCTTAAAAAAACAGAACTTCTCTGAAATGTACATACAAATTCTAAAAGATGCCATAATCATATGATAAATAATGGCTAAATTATGAGCTCTTAAAGTAGCAGAATGGCACTAATAAATAGATCAAAGACTTCCCTACACTAATAGCCAAATGAGTAATAAACCACGGTATTTCCTATCCTGCAATGCGTGTCACGGTTCTGATCCACAGGGTCTCACATCTTCTGCCTGCACACAGGCACGCACAGGCTCACCAAGCAGATGTGAAAGTCACAAGCCTCTAATGTAATTCATGCTCCACTTCAGCAAGTAAGGGGGTATGCTAAAGACAACACTGTGAGTAACACAGCCAAGAAATTCCTGAGAGAATAAAATGATTGTTAACAGTTCTGAGAAAAATCTTTCTCTGGGTTATAATCCCATAGAGAGAGACAGTGGGGTTTAGTGGTCTTAACCAAACAAACAGCTCTGAGAAACTAGACATATTCCCTCTGAGATTAAAGAGAATGAGAAACAAAAAACCATCTTATGTTAGAAGTAATTCGAAGCATTCGTGATACTGTCAGTGAAGTACTTGGACTTCTTCCTGCTTTGTGCATCAGGTCAGAGTTTCCATACTCCCATAGGAAACCAAGCATTGGCTGAAAAAGAGAAAGTCCCATTTACTGTTATCTTTTCACAACTGGCTTCATTGAACAGGGGAGAGGGATGGGCACATGTAGTGATTATTACAGCCACCAGAACACAATGCAGTAGCAATTCAGATGGGCACTCCTGTTTGAATTATTTACATCCGAGTCATTCCACTCACCAAAGTAACTGAAAGGGAAGTTGCTTCAGGAATGTGTTTTCTTGTAGCATTTTCAAACCCTTGAGCTAGCTGTAAAATGTAATCCAGTCCCAGGGCACTGAAAGACAGCAATAAAGTAAAAAAGCTACCCGACTAATGGCTTAAGATCATTTTAAGATTTCAGAAGCGTCAGGCTCCTTTTTTCTAACACCACCTCTTTACATTGCCTACAGAAATTCTGCAGTCCTTATGCAGGCTAAACTCAAAGTAACACTTTCTTAATATACCTGAAGTAACAAGCAGTAACTATTTCCTCAACTGCCTCTCATGCATTTTAAGCTGTATCCAAGCAAGTCAAGTTACCAGAGTAGATGGGGAGAAGAAAGATAGTTCTGTGACTAAGAATCAAGACTGCAACTCAACTGCTGGTACTCCCACAGATTTCCTAGCTCAGTCTTCTGTGCTCCTTTTGTCTCTGAAAAAATAACACCAGTAGAAATATTTCTAATATCTAACCTGTAGGTTTTCTGTGCTATGTTTCCTAGTGTGCCAAGACAGTGATTAGCACAAACAAGCACTGGTTGCAGGCTGAAGTTCTTTAACATCAGAGAAACCCTCAAGAGAACATTTGATAGCATCACTCATCTATCTGCATTGTCATACAGTCCAGATGGTTGCAGTATGTAGGCAACTGGGAACCAAAGCAGCAGCAGAAGTACATCCTGCTGCAATTTCCTTCTGGTGCTAATCTTGATGCATTTAACATTTAGATTAGTTTGTTGGTTAGGAATTCTGGGTAGATACACTCAAAGACCTAGCAAACAAAATATATCGTAGCAACTGCATTCAGTAGCTTGCCAACTATCAAATGACCAGATTTGTCCATAAAAATTCTATAAAAGATTACTGCAGCTCAGCCAAGTGAAAATTCCCTACTGTGCACAGTGAATTTTGAGTTCCACAAGGGTGGCATTCTGCTGCAAAGGGATTTGTTACTAAAGAAAAACTCAGAAATCTGTGTACTTTAGCAGATTAACTATTACTGTGATGTACAAACCAAGAGACAAAGAGGAAACTAGACTTCTTCCATTTGGCAAATGCAATTTTATTTCAGGATTAGTTGTAGGAGTGGAAAGAGTTAAAATATTAAACATTCTAACAAATGTACCCTGCCACACATTAATTGGCATACTGCAAATAACAAAAGTCACCATAAGTAATTATCTGTGTATGAGTACAGAGTTCTCAGGAACACAATTGTTATTTTTCTGTGTTACAGAAAGGAGGGTTTCCAAACCTTGGAAAGGAAAGACTTGAGTGGGAATTTGATATTCCTAAAGAACTATAAACTGTCTCTCTTTAGTACAGGTAAGAAAAATCTGAATACAATACAAAAAACCAGTACAAGCTGGCAGATACAAAGAAGGAAGAAAACAATTACATAACTAAGGAGATATCTCGATAATGTAAATAAATTACTAAGTATACAACTGTAATCATACTTATTTAAAGCCAAATTAGTATTGATTTTATGGTCTTGAGAAATTTATGCAAACTGAAGACACATAATCACCAAGAGCAGAATACACTTGGTGCCTCCCTGCATAGTTTAGTCACATATATAGCCTCACTGAGAACAAAGTACACAACTGCAGACTGTGAATCACACCCAAATTTCCCACCCATGACTATATGAGGAAGGAATTTTTGACACCAATACAAATACTCAGTAGTATAAATGTGACTAGGCATAATTATTTAATTTGGTCTACTTGCTAGCTGTCTACTTTGCTGGCACAGAAGATTCTCTACACTGCATAAGTATCACCAAAATTATTCTTTATAATGCTAGCACTGCTGGTATTCCCAGTTATTCCAGCAGCAGGGGTTTTATATTCAAAAAACCTCACAACTGAGCAACAGAAATGGACATTAAGAGAGCTATAAGTTAACTATATACATTCCCACTTTCCCAGGGAAAATCACTATGTAGGGAGTAAAAATATAATCCTTTTCGCACCCAAACTGGCCTGTGAAGGTGTATTCACAAGTGTTGCATGTGGGAACAGACATCTGTGTTCTATCTTCATTTGTCATTTTCGTGTCTATTTCCAGGAAAACTGAAAGATAATTTTCAAAATCTGGCCCCCCAAAATAGCAAAAACAGACTGAGTGCTCACAGCCTGAACTATGCTCACCAGCAGTTCCTCTCAACCATCTTACAAAAAAAAAATTGCTGTATGTCCACAGAATGATTTTAAATTACTCAAATAATCTGAAGTCACTAGTTCAATTTACAGGTCTGATTGCTCACATGTCAATCAATAAGGATGAATTTCATGTAGCTATTGATTTTCTATTAATTCAGAGTAGCAGGTTTCTGCAGAGCAAAGACTCCTCCAGCTGTAGTCTTCTTTAAAAAAATGTTCTGCAGAAGAAAAGGATAGTGAAAAACATGTTAGCTGTCATACAGCGTTCAGTCTTTCTGGTAAGCACAATTTTGTAACTCAATGTCAATTAAGTAATTTTGATTTGCATTATAAGTAATAACTGAGAAGACTCACGTGCAACAAGAACTCTTACTTTGGTGTTTCTAGAGATCTGTGACTGTACTTACAGTGATTACAGCAAGGACAAGCCATACACAGTAAACTGAGTTTCTGACACAAGGATAATTTCAGAACAAACCCATTGTATAGTGACAAATTAACAGATGCAAACTTCAGTGAAAACCAAACACTCATGAATACTTGTTTACAGGCACACTGTTGTATAATACAAGTGGAAACTTGTTCTTTGGACAAGCCTTCACAAGGAAGTAATTTGTAGTTGCTTACATACTTATGAACTCACAAAGCCACAGCAGTGGTCCACAGATAAGGAAAAAAATTAGGTTAATCCTACTTGTTTAGGCAGGGCCTATTTACTTAATAGTCTGGCAGATGATAAACCAATTCTGCAGAGGATCTCTAAGGGACTTTATGCAGTAGAAACTGAATACTTATATTTTAATAGCACAGGCATGGCAAAAGCCCAAAGAACACTCCAGCATGCCAGGAACAAAAGCAAGCATGGCAAGCAATGCGCAGGCAGGGACATGCTGAAAAATAACGCAGCCTCACAACGGCCAGTCATGTTAACCCAGGTGTGGCTATTCACCATGAGGGACACTGCAGTGGCTACAGCTGCAGGAGATACCCTTGTCTGTACACGGGTGCACTGCCTTCAAAAACCTTTCTGTGTGTGGTGGGACTGACTGTTGATGAGGGAATAGTAGGGCTAAATACACAGGATACGAAAACAAACATAAAGTGACAGTTATTTCCTTGCTTTTTAGTTTGTGCGCAGGTATTAAACACAATTTTATGTCAATCTACAGTTGGCGTTTGCCAGTAAAACTGTACTGGTTTACAGCAACTAATACTTCAGTATTCTACACAGAACAAGAGTCCAGGTTAACAGTGACTACGAATACTTATTCTGCCATTTTATTTGGTAGTCAGGATACCTTCATATCTTTTCCTTCAGTCAAGCTAGAAAACATGGGTCTTGCTTTTGAAACTGTTTGTCCAAAGCAAGTTGTATCCACTTGATACGTCTATCACACTAGAAGCTACGGATTCTTCTGTTTTACACCTATGCTGATTATCTTTAAACAAGGCTTCTGTGAACGACACAAATTGCCAAGACACCCAAATCATGTAGCTCTTTTGGAAGTTGTACACGTAAGTTTGCTTAGACAAGGACAGTAAATTCAATCTAATAAAAAAACCCCCAAAATCACACAACAGAATTAAATGTCTGGTTGTGATGAAGAATCCTTATGGGTATGTTTCCCTAAATTATGATCTATGGGAACACAGTAAATGATTCTGACTGAAGTTAAGCATAATTTCTAAAAAAAAATCCAAACCCCAAATCCTCAAACTTCAAACTGAAAGTATGAGTGTGTAGTACAGCCCATTCTGAGCATCACCATTTTGCAAAGTCTGGGAACCACTGCTGTAATGCACAAGAGCTACTTATAACTATCAAATTAGCAACCATGTAAAGCAATAGGTTATATAGTCCACAAGAAGTAAATACTTGAAAAATATCTGATAAAAAAAGCAAACTGTATAGGCTATTGTTACTAGGCTTTTAATCCCCAGAGAAAGCAAGCTTATGCACTTACATTTCATCATCATATTCCTTTGGTGGTGATGCTGCAATGACTAAGTCAATCCAATCCTGAAAAAGAAATGCACAGGGAAACACGTGCTGCCAAATACTGTTTTTAGAAGTGGCTGGTGGACCACCATGGAATATCAGATAGAGAGCAAGCAGGGTAATCTATTTCTGCAAAACCACAGGGAGAAGCAGAAGAGGATGACCACCTGAGCAATTAATACAGTTCTTGCTGAGGAAAACACTCACTGTAGCTGAAGCACAGTGTTACTTGTACATCGAGAAATCAAAGCTAAGCTATTATCAAAAAATTCCAATCAGGTTGCAAGCAATTTTTAATAGCAAAGAATGATTCTACAGATAAATGTACTATAACCACTCAGAACGTAATGTATTTAAATACCAATCTTGACATGTAGCTAAATGCCGTGTAATTTCACAGTGAACTACATGCCTGGTTTTCAGAGATGCTACATAACAGAGTTATCTTCTGGAGATTTCAACTCACTTTGGTAGTACATGACATACCTGCTACTTTTGATGTTTGCAACCTTATTTGTGTTGTTATGACAGTGTCATGATAGAAAAGTATCTCTCATGAGCATCAGAAGTAGAACAAAGTAGTATTCCAGGTTACTTACCCCACCCATATTCCAAGCTTTTGCTAGAGTTGCCTGTGCTTCTGCCAGCTTGCTGTCAATTAATATCTTGCCATTTACGGCCAGTATTTCATCCCCTTTCACTATGCCTCCTGGTGAAAAGACCAATATGAAAAACATACACATAAGCAAAAAAAAAAATAAAAAAATTGGTGTCTTCTGTGCCATATTTGTGCAGTACTGAGTATAAAGAAAAGTGTTTTCACTAGATGTGAAGGCTCACACTGAAAACTGGATGAAAGTTACTACAGGAAAAAGCAAAAGGAATTTTTAGGCATCTAATCTCTTACTGATCATGACCAGTAAGAAACTAGTTCGGTAGGATTTTCCACAGTAGCAGTTCACCTGTTTGGGTGAGCTATACAGCTTACAAACTGCAACAGACTGTAGGCTGTTACTACTATGCCCCATCGCTGGAAGTGTTCAAGACCAGGTTGAATGGGGTTTTTGAGCAACCTTGTCTAGTGAAAGGTGTCCCTGCTCCTGACAGCGGGTTTGGAACTAGATTACCTTTAATATCCCTTTCAACCCAGGCCATTCTATGATTCTACAGAAATAGCTCAATTACATTACTGAAGGAATGAGTGGCATTTGTCAAGGGTTTGCAGGACTGTCATTCTTTTCCAAGTGGATGTGCACTGTTTAGTCCTTCAAACTGGTTTTGACTTGCTAATCTGGAATGAAGAACAATCAGCTAACTGGGACTGAATTTGAAGAGATAAAAACACAGATGATAAGGGAACACCCTTAGTTATGAGATCCTAAAAACCAAGAAAAGTCAAAGCCAGAGTACTCATAGTGGCTGAGATGTTTTCACATGCAAGAGTGACTTGAACTTAGGTGCAGGCTGGGACAAGGTCAACAATATAAGGGGATATTGTCCTGTCTGTCCATCTGATGATTGCAAGAGTTCTCAAGGAAAGGATGAGAGATACTTCCCACTAGGAGTAAAGCCTAGATGTGTTGGTGTGCATTCTTGTGCCTTCCACAGAGCTAAGCTGTTAGCCAGAAGGCTCTCGCCTCTAGTGGGGTTGTGGGAGTAAAACCAGCTATTTTACAAGACAAATTACTAATGAAGGTAGTATTAAGAACAAAACTTAGCAGTGTAGTGTGGCCGTGGTCAGGTAATTCCTTTGCGCATGGAAACGGTGCATATGTTATTGTTTGACATTGTGAAATAATGGAGACCATCAGAGACCATGAGAGAATCAGGTGTTGGTTTTCATAAATGTTACATAAACGTAACTTAAGCAGCACTCTTGAAACCATGAACCTCTCCCTGGAGTGCCCTTTGGGCTGAGACAGAACTTGTCTCCTTAGGCAATCTCAGCATGCCTTTCAATACTAGGCACAGCTATGAAGGCAGCCAAGAACTCACAACTCTGAGCCAGTGTAAGGAGCCCCTTTGCAGCAGCATTCAAATTCCCCCTCGTTGCTCACCATGTTTGTCTGCAGCACCATCCTCATAGATGGCAGACACAACTATCTTCCCAATTGGAGAATCAATTCCTCCCTCAACTGCAAGGTCCAATGATCCTTCCTATGAAAAAACAGTTTTGGTTCAGAAAAGGCTGTTAATTTTTGTCATTAACAGCAGCTTAATCTTTCCTTCTTCCCAGTAAATTATACTGTACATCAGATGCTTACATGAATCCTTTAAGTATCTATCAAACAATACAGTATTTACCTTTTTAATTCGTAATAGCCGTACATCTTTGCCCATAATCTGCTCTGGAGTAAACTATGAAAAGATATAATGATTAGTCATTGTACTTCATTCCCACATTATAGTCATTCCCACTAGGGAAACAAAAAACAATCACACTGATCTATGTAGTTTCTGGGAGAAAAGTGACCTTTTCCTCCCCTAAAATAGTGTTAGAGGAAGATCAGAACACCAGATCATCTTTACGTGCAAGAATGCTCCTTTTCAACATGACTGGAAGAGACAAATACACAAGGCCCAGCAAACCAAAAAGCAAGAATCTTATCCCCTGCTAATCCTCAAAATAAAGGATTTGGGTTTTTTTCAGTGTATTTCATACTGAACAGTGAGGCATAATTAAATTCTCTCCTTACCATTGAATATGGATCAAAATCTTCCACATACTTCTGAAAGCCCTGAGAATAAGACAATATTTAATTGTAAAAACATCAGACTCTTGCACACACAAACTCCATTTTATTTGTTAGTGAAAGAACATATCATTCTGTAAGCTATGGAAGAAGACAGTAAGTGGAAAAAAGCACAGAAAGACAGCAGAGATTCCATCCTGACAGTCAGAAGACATTTCTAAACCTTATGACAGATCAACAGTTCAAGCTGGTCATAATATGGAGCAGTTCTGAGAAAGAGTTTACCACTCTCAGCTCCACAGTCCCTCTCTACACCTGACAAAACAGAAATAAGTATTGAAAGCATCATGAGCAAGTATGTTCTATCACACTCCTCTGAGCAACATTGCTTGGGATTATCACCATGCTGGATGCTAACAGGTAGAAATGCCAGGCTAAGTTCAGCTGTCAGCAACACTACTCCATGCTGTCTGGGTTTTAGGACTCTTTTTCAGCCCCCTTCTCTCGTCCTTGCCATGGAGTTACAGGGAGTTGGCTCCATACCACAAGCAAATGCAGGATAACCAGTTTTTGGTTTCATATGGTTCTATGGAAGACTTAAAAGTTTTGTCAGGGAGAGTCTGAAATACAGACGTTAATGTTGCAGCTAGGCAGAGAAAGATTGAAGCTCTGAGAGGACCCACAAGACCCAGTGCTTAACCCTTAGCAGCAGTTATCTTTTCTGAAAGGATGGGAGTTCCTGCATCAGCAATCAGGAATCAATGGTATTTGAGTGGTGGTTTTTTTGGAGAGGACTAGTAGCTACTGGATGAGCCTGTACAGCTGGTGTTGGACATTTATAAAAACTTTGCACCTATCCTGCATGTTGAAGTAAGCACTTCAGGACTCTTGTGGCCTCAAGCTGCAATAACCTGGGCCTAGGGGAACAACACAGAACCCCACAACCCTTTGTGGACACAGCAGGCAAGTCAGTATCTGACACACACCAGTGGGTTCAGTACACGATCAAGCTTGGTATTTTCATTATTGTCCTCTTTTCTGCTGGATCCATTTGACGACAAAGTCTATTCCAATTTCAGACTCAGCTAAGCCTTTTTCCACTTGTAAACCAAATGCACAGCTTAAGGTTCCTCTGGTGTGTTTAGGGGCTGGCTGTTACATGGCAAAGCTGCAGCAGAAAACACTAATGCCTCAACTGCTATACTCTATCATCTCTCTCAGCTGCCTAATTTTGATGTGACTCCCAATGATCCTCTGGGGTCTGATCTCATCCTTACCAGCACTGCCTCTCACGAAGTCATGGAGCACTTCTACACAGTTCTGCATTAGCTGACCCCCAAATGTACAAAGATGCTGACTCTGTCTCACCACACTTAAAGAGATGACACAACATTGATGGCAATGACTGCTGCCTGAGATTGGGAGACCAACTTAAAGAAATCTTGTCCTTGTTCAGTGTTCCTCCTGAGACAGAAGAAATATTTGTAAGGACTGAAGAATAAATTTATCTCCCCAGGCTCCAGATAACTCAATCTTTGGGGCACAACTGCAGAATTTTTGCTTGCTGCCACAAGTATTTTTTTTTACCATAGGGAAATATGTATCAAAAGCATCTTTTGGGAATAGGAACATGAGAGACATTAGTTAGCATTTAAATTATGCATTGCATTACATTTGTTAACTGCTAATTTTGAGGAACTAAATATACATGGGAATTTCATCGCAGACATCAGCAAGGGTAGAATTTCGCCTTGGGGAAAAACCCCAACCATTCATTCATTCATTTTCCAAGTATATTATGAACAGTAAAACTAAAACTGTAAGAGAAACATTTTACAATGATACCTACCTAAACAACTAATACTCTGAATAACTAAATTTGTATTACCCTTTGGAACCATGGCTGAAGGAGACATCTATGGTCTTGGAGAAAGAAACTTAGAGAAAAGAACTCCAATCTCAGCCAAGTCACTAAGTCATTATGTAATCTAAAGGAAGTTAGTGAACTCTTTGTCCCAGGTCGGTCTCATGAAAAACAGATGTTGCCCTTGAAGAAAATTGTCCTGGGAAAACAATTCTTAACAGGGAAAAAAAAAACCCAAAACCAGCCACACTCGCAAAACCAGCCAAACTCACAAAACCCCACAACAAAAAAACCTGCAAGCAAAGTCATAGAAAAATAGAATATCCCGAGATGGAAGAGGTCATCAAGTTCAACTCCTGGACTGGCACAGGACAACCCCAAAAGTCACATCATGTGCCCAATAGCATTGTTCAAACACTTCTGGAACTCAGTTTTGGTGCTGTGACCACCTCCCTGGAGCCTGTTCCAGTGCCCAACCGCCTTCTGGGTGAAGGACCTTTTCCTAATATTCAGTCTAAGCCACCCTGACACAGCTTCATGCTGTCCCTTCAGGTTCATATCACTGTGTATCAGAGACTTGGTCTGGATCCAATAATGTACAAATATAGGTAAGACAGAATGAAGACATCCACTGAACTGTAACAAATCTTCCCTGAAACAGGCATCACAGATTCAGAGAGCAGAGAGTGGACTCAAAATCCAAGCAAAGACTAATGAACCAAAGAACACTGGGTGGAAACCACAGTACTAAGCCTACCCTCCCACTACAGGACATTTCATGTGAAAGAGTTAAGACCATTCTAATTCTTTCTTGACTTACAATAACATTCGCAGGACTGAACGTAAGTTGAATTCAGAACATTAAAATGTTCAATTGCACTGAAATAACTCTCTGTCTGGACTTGTAGATGAAAGAGCGTGTCATTATTTACAGAAAAAATCAACCCCAAAAACCCAAAACCCAAGGACCTAAACCAGTGGTACCGCTCACTGGTTTCTAGCATCAATAGCCAAGAGCAATGGAGACCTGACTGTAATAAACAAAAGAATTGAAACTCATAACCAGATAAAACAAAATTTCACAGAAACCACATTTGTTGAGAATACAACTATTATATATCCAGAAAATATTTACATGCAGTGGCAACTGAATAATCTCAAAGTTGGATTTTTCTCAGTCAAATCCAGTTTTCCCTTCTAGGTCTAGATTGAAACTGATCAAAAGAAGAAAAAAGTCATTCTTAATCTTAACTGTTTACCCCCAAAAGCTCATACTGTGAGCTTGCTGCTATGTACCAACTTTTTCTTGTAACATGGCAATGCATCTAACTCATCTTGCACTAACAAAGGTGTTTTGCACAGAAACCGGCACACTTTACAGCAGCAGAGAGTTAAGCATGAAGTTCACTTCTTCAAGGAACCATCTCTTGAACCACCAGTCAACCAAAGAGGAAGAGATGAAAACTTCATCACTACCACAGAGGAAAGCAACAAAAGTAATAATACAGTGGGAAAATCCTACACAGTACAGGAATGAAAAAGTGTTTTCCACCACCAGTTCCTCTGATTTCCTACCAAGAACTATGTTACGATAATAACTCTATTTGTTAAACTAATAAAATACTTAATTACTGAAAATATTACACTGGACACTAAGAGAAACAAGGAAACTTTTGGAATATTAAAAAAAATATTACCAGTGTAATATCAGTGATGAGTGTTCAACTCTTACAGGTTGCATTTAACCATACAAATAGTTACAGATGGTTTAACCTAAAACAATTACTATCAGTCTTCATCTGTCTAGACTAGAAGGAGCCAAGGCACACACTTGAAGTTTACAAAGACTAGCAGTTCTCATGCACTAGGGTTGTCTTGCATCTTCTCTTTTAGAAACAGGATTAGAAAGGAAAGTTTTAAATCTATGATCAGTCAAAACAAGAAGTGCCACACAAAACATGGAAAATGTTATTTTACTTGTTTTTTGTTAGATCTAAATGATGAATTGTAAACCACCATCCTTTTAAACATCTCTTGTGGCTGCAAAAGAAAGAAAATTGCCAAACCAGGTATTAATTTTTTGCTGTAAATAAGTATCACCTACTCATAAATTATCTCACTGCTTATTTTGCTCCTCTAGGGACTGAATGACTTGCACTT
This sequence comes from Sclerurus mexicanus, assembly GCA_013396755.1. Classification (NCBI taxonomy): domain Eukaryota; kingdom Metazoa; phylum Chordata; class Aves; order Passeriformes; family Furnariidae; genus Sclerurus; species Sclerurus mexicanus. The sequence continues at coordinate 2,323,936 of VWZF01005810.1, forward strand.
GTTAGCTCTTGTTCCCTGTGTAATTTCAAAATGAGAGCACACACAGAGTGAAATAGTACTGAATACAAAGTGGAAAGAATTCTAGAGAAACTAGATAAATAATGCACATTTCCATACCACAAGATTTCTTAAAAAATATTTTCCATGACTCATTTCTACAAAGCAGTGCTTGGGTCCCTTATCTATGATTTGTGAAAAAATAATTGAAAAAAACCTAACCAAAAATATGGACAAAATGCTAGACAAGTAACTTCCAAAATACTGAAAAGCCATGATAAATAGATGTTTATGCATTTAAGGTTTGCTCTGCTACTGGGGATTTCCTATACTAAAAAAGCCAATTCCATTATTATTCCATTATTCCTTATGAAGTTGATAAGCTGACAGAAGAGATATGTGTATTTGGACTCACTCTGAAAGAAGTAATTACCTAAATGCCAATCACTAGAATAGGTTTATTCTACTTAAAGAAGAATTCCTCCAGAATTTAATGGACTTATTTCTGAGTGGTCTTGCTTCAACTAGGATATCTTCAAGTAGTTTCACTGTATCAATTAATAACCAGTGGATTTTACTTTATTTTGTTTGGCTTCAAGGATTTTAATCCCATAGTCATTCTGTCTTTCTTTCACTTCCACTACTCTAACAAAATGGCACACTGCAGTTTGGAATCAGTTAAAATACAGAATCCCTTATCAGTTTCTAAATATTTTCAAAAAGGAAATGGGCTAAAACCCAATTATGCGAAACACTCCTCACATCTCTCCAGTGTCCATTCAAAATCCTGCAGCAAATTAGGAAATGTGTTTGAGTGCCCTGAAACAAGAACAATTTGCTACCAACTGAACCATGGTATTTACACTTCCAGACTAAATTTGCTTTTAAAAAAAATTACTATGTTTAAGTTTCACTACTGAGTCTATCAGTGTCCTATAGTCATACCATTACTCGGAAGAATGTATTCCATAATTAATGAAAATTTTGTGATTTGCATTTAATTAATAGAAAGACTGAGGTTTTTGTCTTGAAGGATTTGTGGGTAAGTTTGGAAAGATTTTCCACAAATCTCTTTATCCCCTCTCTAAAAAAAACCTAATTCAGTTTCAACACAGATTGTTTTGGTATAGCTATAGCAAATAATAACTGAAATTTCAAATCCTCACACATCTTCCCACAGTATCTAAGCACCTGTGTTGACTCCAGTCCTGCAGAATCAGGCTTCAAATCTTGCAAATTAGAGGAAACCTTAAATACTAATTCTTTCATTTCAGAAATGCTGCATCCAATCCCAAAGGAATAAGGGAAGGAAAATCTTCAGTAGCAGCACGTGCATCAAAGCCTTCTAACTCACACAACAGGATGTTTGTGATAAATGCAATCCTCTCCTATTCTCTGAGCCAAAATTTAATTAGCTTTGCCACGAGTGTATTCCAATTCACTTTAGTACAGCAGAGACAAATAGCTCACACTGACCCAGAGCAGCCCTCAGCATTCAAGGCCACACTCAAGGTTTAATTATCCTTAATAATTCCCCTATTTATAAGTGAGAATAATTTCATTTTCATCAACTGTTAAAAGATGTGGGAATTCTGACTTGAATTTAGTTAGCGAGATGACTTCAGTCACAACAGACTATCTGGCCCCCCTACCTTCCAGATAACAGGAATATTTTACCCATTCTTGCATGTCTGTTTGATTCTGAAGTGCATGCTTTTTCATTGTCTTTGCCAGAGAATTACTCAAATGTAGGTCAACTTGACTAACTGCTTGAAACAAGAGGAGTTACTCAGGACAGTTAAATTCAAGTAAAAACAAGGTAGGAGAAATTATATGCATTATATCTTAATATGACCTAAAAGCTGCAGTTCCATAAGGTGTGCAAAAACTAGTCAAGAAACAGGGTAGCAAATGATATTTTGCCTTTGGTAACACTTTTCTTTGCTAAGAGAAGCTGAACTGGTCCTGTATCTGCATCATGAACTTAAATAAGGACACACACACACACCCCCACTTCCAACCAACCAAAACCCACTTCTTCTGCATGAAATCTAATTATAAGTCTTCTACAGTTCTGGAGACAGACAGGTACTGTCTTCTCTCTTTTGTCATACACTGGGTCTTTTCTTTTTTTAACTAATAGAAGCAGCTTCTCTCTTTGGTACCTGTGCAAGTCTTACTTGATATACAACTGTGACAAGTATGACTTCATTGCAGCAAGGACAAATACTCTTTACTGCAGTAAGTCATAAATGGAAGTAAGAGGTATCAGGTCTCCAAAACCAATTTACAGATTGATTTTCAAAGCCCTATTAGAATATTAGTCCCACTGAAATTTGGATCTTTCAACTGACATAAGGCGATTTGGGAATGATGACTGACATCTGAAAGATTGTAGCAGACTTGTGATTTGGAAAATGTGCATGTACGCATAACAAATCGTAAGATGTTTCCCTGTAGAAGTGGATCTCATTGCCAGTTTCTTAAGCTAACATTAAGTAGTCAGTAACAAAATAATAACAATAAAAAAGCACCTTTTAAAAATTTGTACGATGACTGATTGCATGTAAGGGTATTATCAGTTCTGCAAACTAGTTCACATATGCACACTTTTTCAAGAGCTAGATTGTATTAACTGCAGATTCTGACTCTGTTCACTCCTCCCCTATGGAATTTCATATTGCTTAGAGATGTTGAATTACTGAACATAAACAAAATGAGAACTCCAACTGAAGGAAACATCTGCACTGGAGGGATCTGAATTTATTTTTTACTCATGCACCTGCCTTCTCTTAAGCAATCTATAAAAACTGCTTCCATTTATGATTCAATCCATTTATAGTATAGAAATTTCAAGGTGACTATGGTTGTGGGAAAACTGGTTACTAAGTATCACATAAATTTGTTCAAAGTGTAACTGGGAAAACAGAGCAACAAGAGTATGCCAATTATTAAAGCAAAAATGACAAAACTCATGTAGGAATATTGTGCACATCACTTATTGTCAGAAACAGCAGAAGCTTCTAATTAAATAAATGAAATGCAAATGCAATGTTTTTTCCATCACTTAGTCTTGCTCATATAAATGTGTGTGTATATATATATATATATACATATGCATGTCCATACACATGCATGTAACAAACACACAACTCCAATACAAGTAGCAAAAGTAATGATGAATATCAAGAATAAATACTACTAACTGGTCAACTGGGCATTCTAGGTGAATTCTAAGGGCTGTCAGTTTGGAGTTATCACCTGCCAGAGCAGTATTTCTCTTCTTTAGTTCAGTAAGCCTTGGTTCACCTTCCCTCATATATTTCAGTTCCCAAAGATGCTACATGGTTGGTCCTAAAAGGTTTAGCCCCTGACTTTTTTCTTTACTTACATTTGAAACAGAAAAGGAAATGAAATAAGAAAAAGAAACTGATTGTGAGTTCAACTTTGCAGTAACACTGCATGACCAGTATATCAGAGCCTGATATAGCAACACACTTTTTCTCTGGAAATGAAAAGATATATATAAATTATATATGTCTGTATATATACATGTATATGATGATAAATGATATACCGAGATACATAAAATTACATTTCAAGTATGTTCGTGACAATTTACAAAAGAGTAGAGTTTAAGTAAGTTTTATTACTTCATTTCTGACAAATGAATTCTGGATTTATAAAAACGAGCATGTGAATAAATGCAAAATAAGATTCTAAGGCTCTGCATTGCTCTGGAATTATGCACCCCTGTACAAAAAATGTCACTAGAAGTGGCTTTTAGATCATGGGGAAAAAAAAGGAAAAGTACTCTCTTGCACTTACCATTGCTGATCACTCGAAAATATACATGGATTTTAGTTAGCAGGAAACGAGACAAACACTGAGTCTTTAAGGACATGTCAAAAACAAACCCCCAGAAGTGCTGGAACACTCAGTAAAAGTATATTAAAGGGCTTACCAGGGCCTCTGATTTGATTGTTGGCCTGACCACAAAGTTTGGGTCAGGATGCAGCATAACTGGTTTAGAGACTATTGGTACCCCTGGATGACGTTGAGTAGGTGGACTTGGAGCAAGTTGCTATGGAGTTAATTTAAGAAAATTACAATTCACAACGTAATTTGTGCAAATCCATCATTTCTCCAAAATTACTCAATTCAAACAGTTTATCATAAGGAATTTAGCAACACTAATACAAGAAAAAGATTAACTAAGGCTTACAAAGTCAACAAACCAAAAATGTAGTTTCTCTTGCTTCCAAATAGTAGCTTTCCCCCTAAACAATGGTTTCACCAGCAAGATTATGGAAAAAATCTCAGCTCTGTTTTTGGTATTTTTCCCATAAAGGCAACAAACTGAATGAGACGCTACAGGAAAAAAAAACTAAACCTGCTAAAGTTGAGTGCAAGTTGATTGTAATTAATCCATGATTAAAGAGATCTTTTAAGATGAAATTTACCAGGACTGCAGCAAACAGCTTTCCATAAAGAATTTTAGGTTAACTTATCCTGATTTGACAGGCAGGGTTAGTTACACTAATTACCTACCCTTGACTCCAGGAAGTACAGATACCAGAGGCATCTGACACCCAACCATGCAGCACGTACTAACCCCATCCTACACTTCTCACTCAGCCAAAACTCCCACTGACGTCAAGCATAGTTTTAGTCAAGAAAAGAGTTCAAAACTGAGCCCTGTGGGTTCAGTTTCTGACTTAACCCCAGCAACTTTTAGCACACTTTTCTCAGTGTTTCTCATAGGAAATGTGATGTAGTCCAGATATCATTTGTATAGTACAAGCTGTATCCTCTGAAATGATCTACTTGCTTCCAGCAAATTGGCTAAGCCACTTTTTTTTTTTTAATAGAGGATTTTTTTTTGTGTGCGGTTTTACTTTTTTCCCTTTTTCCTTTCTTAAACAATTTCTTTTAAAAAAAGTTTGGAACCAGATATTTGAAAGTCCCTGTGGGTATCCCTCAACTAATGTTACACATTGCAAAATACATTGTGTTGTTAAGCTTTCTGATCTTAGAAGAATCAGAATCAACAGGTTTACAGATACCAACTTGCTAAAGCTGCAGTGGAACTGAATGATTTCTCCTGGAGTAACATAAAGTGCAACATAAGGAAACCTGACATCTGGTCACCCTGACTCAAACCAGTGCAAAGAGCTATCAAACAAAGCTGAAACTTGCTTCTTAGCACACATTATATTTAAAATATAGATAGATTGGTCCTAGATCCTTCAGCCTTGACAGAAGGCACTCAGAACATGCAAATATCAGCTGTATGTTGCTAAGCTATCGAAATAAATCCTTGGACCATTAAGAGTCACTTCCACTACTTAGTATTAGCTGGCTTTCAACACAGCAATGAATCCACACACATAAATCCAGGTGCTGAATTTTAAACAAATTAGCCATGCAGAGAGAAACCCTTGACATCAGCATTACATGGGAAGTTCATAAAACTACAGTCATTATTATCACTACGTGACATACCAGTGGATTGCTTGACACAGAAGATGCTTTGCCGACGTGGGAGGTGTTTCTTAGAACCTAAACAGTAACAGACTTAGTTCTGGGTTCATATGACATGTAAAACTAATAATAATTTGAAAAACAGGCAATCTATACCAGATATTTTAATAGTTACTTGTCAAGAATGTACTTGACAGGATTATATTCCCTTTGTCTGGTATTTTTTCGAGCTAAACTGGAAATTAAATGATGAAATACCAAAAATGTAGCAACAGATTTATCAGTTTGAGTAATACTAGAAAAGTTAACTTACGGGACAACTACTGCTGTCTTATTGTTTGGCTTTAGAAGGCACAAACACAAGATCTTCAATGCATGAAGTCACATAAATGCACTGCTTCTGCTTATCTGTGGTTTAAAAACTGACTTTGTAAAAAGTAGCAAGGATAAATTGACAAGCTTCTAATTTTTCTTCCATTTCTTAAACCACATCAGGAATACTGAGTTACCTACTTATAAACAAAGCAGCTTTGGCTCAATATTAATATTTTAATAAGAGTCTAGATATTTCCTTATACACACTAATTAAATTCAGAGAAAACTGATGTTAATTTTGAAGGCAGGTTATTTATTTTTACCTAATCTATTTTTCTTAATTATTAGTTTCTTTTCTCTAACACACCGAGCACTGAAAAACAGCTGGAAACACATATTGGAATATATTGGTTTGGGGTCAGATCCAATATGGCAGTTCTTATATTGCTTCTTCTATTTGAATATTTTCTATTAGCTTTATAAGAGTGTATTTCTCCTCTCAATGTATTTTGTATGCTTGTGTCAGCTCACAAAATTTTTATTTTGCAAATAACTTGGGAAATCTCTTATCCATAAGAACATTTGATATTTCTGTTTCAAACATATAAACAGCATACATTGATTATCAGAGGTCCACTTTGGCCTATGAGAGATTCATGGTTCCCGTAAGGGCAAATACACAGAAACAATCTATCAGTTTTCTCCAAACAGTGAATAATTTGCATATCCTTCCCTACTCCAACAAGAATCATGCAAATATTACTTAGTAAACATGCAAAAAACCCAAAACCCAACAGTGCAGGCAGTCAACCCATGCAAAATCTGTGTAGCAAAGAAGTGACCATATGGGATCCTCTTCCGCTGTTTGAAATAAATAAGACTCTTTTGCCATAAAAACAAGTACACAGATCCCACTACAGTGCTTAGCAAAGGGAATTACAATGAAATGACTGCCATTTCTTTCCTAAAGTGAGATCTGGCACACAATTTCTTATAGTTGTTCCTTTTGGACTCTGGTCATCATAAAGAGAAAGTCAAAGGGATTTCTCAAAGAGTCCCTAACTCTCATATGTGCAACAAATCAAACCAGATTATCAACTCTTGCTTCTTTATTTTACTGGCAATTTATACACTTTTGACCTTTTAGAAGTTTGACCTTCTGATTTTAAGCCAATTTTCTTTGTCCACTCTTCTCACCTAACAAAGCAATTTGAAGACATATTTTAAATACTTTCACAAGTAATTTACACATACATGGATATTTTTCTCAAATTTAACTATGAATTAAATCCACTGCCTACCACTGCCTTTTTTTTCTTCTTAATCTTTTAACATTCAAGGCCAAATTGTCTTTTTTTCACTTTTCTTCATCTGCACGTGATAGGGTTACAATGTATGTAGGCAGGGGAGCAAAATCCTCTTGAATTTAAAAATGTTAAATGTCTGGACTGTACTCACTGCTAACGAACTATGAAACCATTTCACTTTCTCTCGCAACGTGGCATAAGGCAGATGGGTAGATTCAGTGGACAAAGTGGGTGATGGATCAGGGGAGGGAAACATGCAGCGGATGGTAAAGGTGCATGCATGCAAGCAGATCATGAGGTCACCTGGGAAGCTGGTGTTACCGACAGGGCTGGACCTCTTGGAAGTGGAACACTTGAGGGAGGAAGTGGATGAGGTGGTGATGCTGGAGTAACAGTGGGTGGTGGTGGTGGAGGTGGTGGCGCATGTTGTTTAGGCTTGTCAACTTCATCTAAGTTTATATCATCAAGATCTGTGGTGTGAAGCTGCAGGCCACCGGCAAAATGCCGCATTGATGTGGCAGAAGGAGAAGCAGAAGGACGTCCACTTGCCAACTACGTGCAACAGAACAGAAATCTGCCTTAACAGTTCTGCCTCCAACAGTTCTGAAGAAATTAAAGACCAATCCTAGAACAGCACTCAGTCTAACTGCTCCTGCACAGGAAGGCCGTAGTTTCTCCCACACAGAATATACATGAATGTTTTCTCTGCAAGGCTTTTTAAAAGCACTCCTTGGGATTCTAGTTTTAAAGAAACAAAACGGGAGTGCTGTGAGAGTTGGTTGCTGGGATATGGGGGGATGATAAAAGAAACTCCAAAAAACCCCAAGAGCATGAAATCTTCAGAAGGTAAAATCACAGGACAAATCGCAGATAACACAACTCTTGCCTCTCTAGCTCTTAAGAAGAGAAAGCAAGAATTACTCCTTGCAATGGCTATTATCTGAAAGGAAAGTAATCAAAGACAGGCCCTGAAACTGCACATCATTAAAAAAGGGAAAGGCATTAAGGTCGTGAAAACATAACCACACAATAATACAAGAAAGGAAACTACACTTAGACAGCTATCAAAACAAAAAATTCAGTGTGCTATGAAACTCAGATCCTTAAGGGGGTTGAGATCTTGTAACTTCTCTAAGTCCACACCAGATCTGTTGTGGGGCTAACAAACTCCATTGTTTGAACACAATGAGCAGCTCACCCAAAAACATGAGGTTATGTATGTGAAGGAGGATTCCACATATGCTGTTAGATTTGCTAACATTTCTTTTATCAGCTTAAGTATTTAAGAAAATTCAGTAAATACTCTTTCATTTTGCTCTTTTGTAGACTCAGCTGAGGAAATATTACACAGATGAACAGACACCTTCATCTTAGTCTAATATGACCACACTTCCCTCAAGTGGGTAATACTGTTAACATTGTTTTGGATCATCTTATTTAACATGCTCAACCCCCAATACTGAAAAATAGCATTTCTTTGGCAATGAAGAAGCAATTCATGCCTGTAGTACCTGAGTATTTTTCAGATGCATTTACCCATCAGAAGCACTCAGGTTTTGTACTTTACATGAGTTTAATTGCTTAGGTAGTTCTGTAGAAACATTGTAATAGAGCATTTATGTATAATGTAATAGAAGAATTGATGGAGCAAATACAAAACAGAATGCTTGTCTTAAATCTGGGTAGAGCTCTGAAAATACAACAGTGTTTGCAAACTGTAATGTTCCTTCTTACTTTACAAAGTAAGGCAGACAAAATTCTAGCAGAACACAAGCAGCCAAGTTTAGGTATCAAGAGAAAACTCAGCATAATCATCCAGTGTCCTAAAGACCTGCACTGACAAGCCACATGGAGCTGAGCCTAAGGCCATGAAGAACAGAGGACCAGCTGCTTTTTTCAGAGCTGCTCCACGTTGACCTGAAGGCAATTCATACAAGAGTGTTCCCCAAGGGTCCCCTTTGTGGTTGTGATTTCTTGGGGATCCCACAGGAGTTCAGCAGATTGCAGTGTTCCTCCTCAAAGCAGCTGTACTTGGAAAACAGCCAGAGCCACAGGATGGTGGGAAAGCCTCACTCCACAACTAGAACCATTGGGCTCTAAGGCACAATCGCTGTCTGCAACTGCCCTAATTTTAAGGGGGCTATTTAAAGCACAAACCCAAACCCTAGTCTTTGGGAGTTTCTCATCTTTTTGCAATTTTCTTTACATGTACCTTTATGTCATGCAATACAAGGAAGCATTCAGTAGCTCATCATCAATGATCTTCTTATTTTTAAAGGATATGAATAAATATAGCCAGCTATTCTAGTCTCAGTTCTGTTATTGGCATCATGTCCCACCCAGCCCAAACTGCTCAGGAGCCAATACAACTGTTAATTTTGTGGTGGTATTTACTTTAAGACAAAATAAAACCAGTTCACTAAAATAATGTTTAAATCTTCATAAATTACTGAAACAGGAAGTGCCATAGATGGTAATACATCAATTACTGACATTTTCCCCCCATTTTGAATGAAGGCTTAGGGGGAAAGATAAAGACAGATTTTTCTCTGGTGAAAGCCTGTTGCTTTCAGCAGACAACTACTGAGTTAGAGACCATGCAATATATGGAAAAGCCAGAATTTTACCTCAGGAGACTCATTCTCCACAGAGGAAATCTGTTCTAACCGTGTTTGACAAAGTCTTTCCACCCAGTGCTGCACCTTTTCTGATTCTTCCAGGTCCTCTCGTTCTGTCTCAGATACCTTAACCACAACAATGGAGCATGAGAAAAGGCTATAGGTATGGTCACAGTACAAATATGTTTCAATAATAGGAAATGCCATTTAAAATAGTTTAAAAAATAATAACGCTTTTGAGGATGATTTCCTATTTTGCTGTCTTTCATTGAATTCATCACTACACATGGACGCCCATTAACTGCAGAGCTACCCTCATTTGGGCAAAAGCTGACTATAAAACAAGCAAATGTGGGAATAAAGTTTTGCAGTGAAACAGCTTTTTAAACTTCATTATCTTTGGCATACTTAAACAAGTGTCCTGCTAAGAAAATTCCACCAAAAATCCAGCTTGTTTTCTTTCAATATAGTTTTGTACTTGATAAATCACAACATACCTCTTGCACAAGACGGTTTATTTTCAGTTGTTTTTCTTTCTCCAACATTCCTTCTTTCTCTTTGGCAAGTTTTTGCTCAAATTCCATTTCCTTTTTATTCTTCTTCTGTTCACAAAAACTATCACTTTTTGACTTCTTTCGTTCTTTCCCTTTCTGGGAAGTTTTTTTACAAAAATGGTTACATCAGCTAAAAATACGACACACTTCAAGCTTGGTACATGAGTGCCTGCCTTGAAAATTTAGTTACAGTCTTTGCAAGTATGAGGATGATCTTTTAAAATAAAATCTACAGCCCATTTACCCAGCAATTTGCAGGAAATTCACATTTTTTTGAATGGCCTGTGCCCATTAACATAAGTTGGATGAGATCAGAGACAATTCAATGTTTTTTCTTCTCTGCGCATTACAACTTTAGGGCACACAGGCCCACTAGAAAACTTTGAATAAATCAAACAGTTTTGGTTGGGTGTTTATATATATATATGACTGATTGCTTTCAGGTGGCAGATGCTCATGTATAGGTAGATAGTCTATGCATAAAACAGTTTCATGCATATGTCCTAAGACTAGCATGGCATCCCTTAATAAAACTGAGATAAGGAATTGTAACGGAAAAACTTAGATAAATGCAGAAACAGAATTGCTTCCAAGAAAGAACACTGCATCACAGAGACCATGTAGCTCCTAAAAGCACTGGATAAAATCTACTCAGATGAGTTAACTAATATAGCACAAAGCAACTTTAAAATTTTAGATGTAGAATGCAAATGAAGGGAAAAGCTGCATGGTCTTTCTGAAGCCTCTGTTCCTGCCAATATTATTCACTAAAAAATTAGAAAATACATTTAGTACTCTCTACCATATGTAATATCAGGCAGGTCAAGCTGCTAGGTATCAAAATATGAAAAATTACTGAATTCAAAGGCACACTAAGCAGTACACATGCCAAAGTCTTCCAGAAGATGGACACGTATCAGACAATCTTAGCTGCCTTCACTGCATTCAGATACAACAGGATGATTCATCTGTTCCACCAATTTTCCCCACGGATTCAGTTTACTTCCTAATATAGATATTTTTAGTAGAGAGTGAAATTTTGGTTTTAAAACAAAACAAAAAAAAATCATTAGCGATTTGGAGTAGGATGAAAATTCATCACTGTCAGATTTAAAAATATTTCTAAAAGCAAAAGATTAAAAGTACATCTCTTCAACCTTCTCATCCACACTGTGTCAGAGTTCAACAGTAATTGTGTAAGATCTTCATTATGATAGGGAAAGGAATTTGGACATTCTGGAAACTGTATTTGTCAGCAACAATACAAAAGACCACCTATTTGTGCGAAGAGACTGAGTTTCCAGAACATGCATTTAGAATTTTCAGATAGAAATCCTGCCTGTGCTGGCTTTCACACGGATTACAGATCCATGGTGATTTACAGCCACTAGTGACACAAAATGGTATTGGAGTGTACCATCTTTTTGTAGACTTTAAGGACAACAGGCATATCCTGGCCACACAGAAGGTTAAAGCAATAGTCCTAAATGGAGACACAAATGCTTCATGGGTCAGGAACAATCCTGAGAAACCTTGAGTTCTCAGAAGACAGGCACAGGAAATCTTCATCTCACTTCTACCACAGTTAACTACCAAAAAAACACACCACCAAAGCACACAACCCACTAGCAAACTCCCTATAAAATGGCTAATATACACAGACAGAAAAAAAGATAATAAAGCAACGTCAAGAGTAAAATATTAGTTGAAGCTCTGATAAATAGTTCAGCAGCATCTCTACAGACAGAAAAGTATTCTATCACCTTAAAGATTCCTTATTTTTTTTTGCTCACTCTGTGCAATATACGTGCCTAAGATCCTTTTGCCTTCAGCACTTCTCCCAGTGGGAAATTTGCAAAGGTGTAACTGGGAACTGATTGTTTGGTTCCCACTGAATTTTTTTCACTGTACTCTTTGGGGTTTTTTATACACATGATTCTGAGGACTTCTGGAGAACACAAACTGATGCATTGCTGAGCTGTAATGAACACCTGCAAAGTATTGACACAGAATTCCCTCTGCAGTACTCAAAAGGACAAACTCCCAGACATGTGCATCCCAAACATGTCTTAATTTGTGCACACGGTAAAAGAAGCAGCATTTGACAATACAGAAGGCCTAGTAATACCAGAGAAGAAGAAGAAAAATGAGGAATTCAAATTCAAACACACAGCAAACAAACTTTGTACCTTACGGATTGTGGGAAATTTTCCTTCATACCGATAAAACCATCCAAACGCTACAAAAGGTAAAGGAAAAGTTGTTTTTTGAAGAAAAGCCAAAGACTGGTTCATTTTCAGATCAACCCATGCTGATACATTTAACATGAACATTTATTTGAAGGCGCAACACCAAAGGATTGCTATTACATGACAAGTTCTCAGTCAACTTCTTGTTAAATTGTGCTAGTACATTTAGTCATAAGTTGCTCTTATTTTAATGATACATATTTCATGTTAAACAAAGCAAATGCAACAAGTAATCTTCATACAGGACCATACAAGATGTGCATTGCTAAGATTTCTATGATCACAATCCTACTTTGTAGTAGTTTTAACAAGGCCTCTTAAAATGAAACAGGTATTTAAACTCCTTCAAGCTTGTTTGAAGAGACACAAAAAGCTCCATTTCCTAGGACAAAATATTTCAAGCCAAGTGCATAAATACTAAAAAACATATTGCTAATTAAAAACATCGAAAATAATCTAGTATCATAATTTTATATAAGAAACACTGGTAACGCAGAGCTCACAATATAATCTGCATTCCTGTAGGATTGTTGGATTTCGTATCTTTATCTTGGTACCTTTAGAAAGCAATGACAGCAGCAGTGACAAAACCTTTCATCTTTTAACCAAAGCAATTTTACCCCAGGAAAACCAAATGGTCAGTTCAGTGTCAAGATTGACTGTCAGGAGGAAGTGAGCCACAGGAAGAATCTGAATCAGGATGGGAAGTTAAGGCTGAGTGGCAAACCTGTTTGTCCTGCTTCATGATCACTTCATCCATGTCATCTGTTTCAAGTTGGTCATGTGCAACTCCCTTTACATCTACTAGAGAAACAAAGGAGGAAAGGAGTGAGGAGACAGAAGTGACAGTCTAACTGGAGATTCCCATGAAATTAAAAAGAGATCAGCAGTGTGTGACTACATGTTTTTGTAAAATAAAAAGAAAAAAAAGTAGCTGGCAAGGGAGCATTTTTCTATATAATTGAGGGAAAAAAAAAGATCTTCCTTGAATCAAATCAATTCCCAACCTCCTCCAACCCTGAAGAGAAGTTCGAATCTGCATGTGGACTATTAGTCTGCTCTGTGATGTGAAGGTGGGTGCAGAGGTAGGTGGCTTTTCCTGTAACTGAACCAGCAGTAGTTCTGGGATAGAAGTATCAGCCTTCTACTGCACTGTCACTGGGGTGAATGCTACACACAGAAAATACTGTGCTGAAGAGTCAAAACTAAGTGGGTAAGAGACGGTTCCAGAGGAAACAATTCCCTATCTCAGTTTCTCATCCATGAGAAGTTAAGTGACTTCCCCGAGGTCATACACAATATAACACTATCAGGTTAGGAATAGGCCCAGGCCTTCTGTAAATTATGCAACAAGCATTTTCCTTTTTTTTTTTTTTTGTAAAATGCAATTTTAGTACAATCTCCACATACTCTTTGTGGGCTCCAATGTAGCTTCTTAACTGCCAGCTAAGCTCTGACTGTCTTCAGTTCCTTCAGACAACTAAGTGAGACTCACACTTCAGGACAATTCTTTCTGGAAAAGCTGCCGTGTACGAACAGGACCTCTTCAGTCTCTCAAGTAATTCTGAAGCAGAATTCCCAATGATATCAAACGAATTTTCAGGTCCTCACCCTGGAGGGAAGGGATGCCATCCAGAGGGACCTTGACAGGCGGGCCCCTATGAACCTATGAAGTTCAACAAGGCCAAGTGCAAAGTCCTGCTTGTGGATCAGGACAATCCAAGCACAAATAAAGGCTGGGAGGAGAATGGACTGAGACCAGCCCTGAGGAGAAGGACTTGGAAGTGTTGGTGGATGAGAAGCTCAACAAGACCTGGCCAAGTGAGCTCACAGCCCAGAAAGCCAATTGTCTCCTGGGCTGTATCTAAAGCAGTGTGGCCAGCAGGGCAAGGTGGGTGATTCTGCCCCACTAAATTGCCTTCATCTTGTGAGACCCCATCTGGAGTGCTGCACCCAGGTCTGGGACCCCCTGCACAGGAAAGATGTGGACCTTTTGTGACAGGTTCAGAGGAGGGCTACAAAGATGATCAAAGGGCTGAGGCACATCTCCTGTGAGGAAAGGCTCAGAAGAGCTGAAGGTTGTTGAGCCTGGAGAAGAGAAGGCTCTGGGCAGACCTTAGAGCAGTCTTCCAGTACCTTAAAGGAGCTACCAGAAAGCTGAAAAGGGACTTTTTAAAGGGCATGTAGTGATAGGACAAAGGGAAATGGTTTTAAACTAGAAGAGAATAGATGTAGATTAGATATTAAGGAGGAATTTTTTTACTGTGAGGGTGGTGAGACACTGGTGGTGAGGAACAGGTTGCCCAGAGAAGCTGTGGTTGCCCCATCCCTGGAGGTGTTCAAGGCCAGGTTGGACTGATCTCCGAGCAACGTGGTGTAATGGAAGGTGGCCCTGCTCGTGGCATACAGGTTGTAACTCGATGACCTTTAAGATTCCTTATGACCCAAACTGTGAAAAGGTTGACTGGCAAAGCACTGGACAGAAACAACATGGAAAACAATGCACCAAACACCCAAGCTAAAGAGGTTTATGCTTCACACTATTTCTTAGTAAGATTTTTTTTCTTTTGTCTGATGTTGCTGATTGTTAACAACCATGACTATTAGACTGGACACAGATTTTGCAATATAGGTACCTGTTAAATAAGAGCTATTAAATTAATTTATTGTGTGCTTCCAGCCTTCTGGAAATAACTAAGTCACATAATCACAGAACATTCTGAGTTGGAAGGGACCCACAAAGATCAAGTCCAGCTCTTAAGTGAATGGCCCGTACAGAGATTGAATCCACAACCTTGGTGTTATTAGCACCGTGCTCTAACCAACTTGGCTTGGACACAAACTGATGATACATTCCATACAACTCAGTGATGTGTCTGAAACAAATACAAGGAAGAAGGTTGAAAACAATTACTTACTTTTGTGTTTGGAACGAGGGGTAGAGTGCACGTCTGCAGTTACAGTTTTTAGAGACTTGGGTGGTTCTTTAGGACCCCAGTCTTCTTCCCACTCCTTTTTAAATTTCTCTTCCTCTGCTGTTATTCTAGAGGAAAAAAATGCAGCTAGGAATTCTGAGTATAAAACAACAGTATCAATATATATTAATTACAATTATTTAGTGTTAAGTATGTTTGGGTTGTATTTTAGTAAAAAGCATAATAAACTGCTCCTTCCCCCAAACTAAATTCCTTTCATCAATCTTTTTCATTTACTATGCTACTAGAGATAAATTGCAAAATATAGCATAACTGAGTAAAATATTATTATTTAATATTGAGATCCTAAGGCCAATTATATAAACACCATACAGCTACTAAGCTCAGTGATACACTGCAGTACTGACTGTCACCTTGACTGGGCTTAAAAAAAACATCTCTCACCTACTAATTTTTCATTTTTAGAACTGGAAGTACCTATCGGAAAAATATTTTTAACAAAAACAATGAGTGACAGAACATCTACCACATGCTTAAATAAGATGTTACAATGGTGAATTATACCTAAAAAGTACACATCGTCTTTCTGTGTTTTAGATCCAGTTTGATGATTCCTTCCTAAACACACTTCCTAGGTCACACTAAAAAGTGACTCTTCCCAAAAAAAACTAAATACTGTTGAAAAACAAACCACACTCAACTCAGGACTCTAGGAAGAAAAGGAAAAAAATTAGAAAAAAGAGGGGAACAGAGGGGTAGAAAGAGTGTCATACTGTGGGGAAAAAGGAGTTTGCAGAACAAGGATATTACATAGAAGGCACCTAGAATGGCACCCTGATCAGAAAAAAAAAAAAAGGACATTCGAAGGAAAATTCAGCAAATACCAAGTAGGTCACAACAGAAGTGTCACATAACCTAACAGCTTGTAGCTTCATATATGGTGCCTTAAGTGATCAAGGATCTATTTTTGACTACAGCCGGTCTTAAACTGGTAAACTGATATATGGTGCCAAAATTTACCAGGTCTTGGATATATATGATGCCATTTATATTTGGATTATCTTTTGCATCTCTAAATTAGCTACAGTAAATTGAAAAAATATTCACATTGGGTCAAAGCACTCAAATCTGTAGTTGAGCTCAGTATTTAAATTTAGAGGCATAGTCAATAGCAGGGAACAATGGTTAGAATGGTTTTACAATTCACTTTAATTTAAAAAAAAAAACAGGGTTTACATTGTAATTTCAAGACACTGTGTCTTGAAGCACACAGAGTTAGGAACCTCTGCCATGTAAACCCATTTGAAAATTTTTCCTAAAATGTATCCAGGATATAAAAAAACCAGCACAGTAACTTTATACAAGGAATTCCTGCAGAGTGGATTTTTAAAAGAAAGAGAGGGGTGATACTCACAAACCACTAATACAGAAAAGCATTGTATTCTAGTGGAACTGCCTGCCACAACTGCTTATTAAATCTAAGCTTCAGATTTCATCTAAGTTCCTCTACTACCATTCTTCTTCCTCCTCACCAAAGAGATTGACACTGACTTGACATTTTGGATTCTAATATGAAAAAGCTATACAGTGCCTGAGCAGCACTGGAAAACTCTACAAGGAAGTACAAAGCCATGCTAGACCTTACAATGAGCAAGCCTCAAGGCATGAAAGCACCCCCTGAGTGAGTAAAGATGCACTTAGTTCAGAAGAGCACTGCAGACATGAAGCATTCATATATATGGGCAATCCGGATTTGGAGAATGGAATCATTCTTCACCTCTGATGATCTGCTTTTATAGCAGCTTTTGGCTATTGCAGGTATTTCTATAATAGACCACAATAAAGAACACGATGTTATCAAGTCCCCAGGAATTAGAAAAGGGAAATGTATAAGAATTCATCCATGTGCTGCAATAGAGCCCATGGCTGGGCTGTTGGAAGATCTTTCTCTTGCGACAGCTGGGGAATATATTCCTTTCTGCACCTTGCAGATTCGGATCAAAACAGATACTGTGCAACTTACTCGTCTTTCATGCAATTTCCCAACATCATTTAGAAGGGAAATTAATTACTGTGAAAATAGCGGTATGTAATACTGGTTCATTTCAAACTTCCAAATGTAAAACAAGGCTTCAGTTATAAATATAGTACTGACTATATTACGATACAATACTTGAATGTCTCTTGTTCCTAGAATCACAGCATTTAAAATCCAGAACAGACTGTAATAATAAGAATCAGATTTCTTGAATAAAATAGAATAAAATTTCCTGCTTTTGGTGCCACAGTTTTAATTTAATTAATTCTCACCTTAGAGAAGGGAAAGCCTAGTTAAAATTTATGATGACTGAAATTGTTCTCAGAACTGTCTGACAGACCAAAAAGACTATTAAATTCCATCTTGCAAATCAGGAACAAACTGTTTTGCTTTGTTTTTTAAAAATATAAGGTAAGTGGACACGTCATCAAGCCCCTGAGTATAGGCATGTTTTCCAACTCTTTAGTGATTCCTCTGTTTTATCCCCGACCTGCTTCTTAGCAGTACTAATTTTTTTTCCTGTTAGAATTAAATGTAGACAGCAGAGTAAACCAGTTTAGAGACATAAAACTTCCCTAAATTTCTCTCTATATTAATAACAAATAAGTGCTTAACTTCAATTTCACATTGAATTTATTACTGTCATAAGCCTTGTGTTTTCCAGGTGCTAATTTTCAGATCAGTTTCCTATTCCTCAGCTGTGGTGTGTTTATTGATATGTTTTAGATGCTATGGGAATACTACACAATTTTATTAGAAAGGAATATGCAGAATGTTTTCAGACAGATCTAAATACAAGAACCCTTCTTCAGGGGGCATATTGCCTGTGTAATGTTTTCACTTACTGCTCTATTTCTCTGCGATATCTTTCTTCTTCCTCTGCAGCCTTCTGGGAAATCTCCAGTTTTCTTCTATAATAAGAGGAATTAGGACAGCATGACAAAAATAGTATTTTTCTGAGTAAGAACATAGACAAAGTGTGCCAGCATACAGTTAGTAAAAGACATGGCCAGTAAACACACACGTACTGGTGAAATTTTTTAAAGTTGTCTTTAAGATACCAAGGATTCAATAAGCTTTCAGAAGAACCCTGAGGTCATTCCTGACCATCTGGATAATAAGGACACTGAACCGTAGAGGGATGACAGGGAGCAAAGTGATCCTTCTACTCAAGATGGGTTTGAATGATATTGACTTTGAAAACCCAGAGCACCACAGGATAAGGATTTTATGAACAGAGACTCTACAACAGCAAAACCAAGTTAATCTAAGCTGGGAATCTTCTCACTTCTGTGAGAAGGATAACGAAAATAACAGTGTGCTCCCATCTTCCATGCCCTACCCAAAACCCAAGCTAAATTTTTCAGATTATACAGAATCCTCACAATCTCTCTTTCTCTTGCTGCTCTTTGATGATTTTGTTAGTCTCCAGTGCAAGCCGCTTCTGATGCATTAACTCCTGGCGCTCCTGCTCACGCAGATGTGCTTCTCTTTGTCTTTCTTCTTCAGTCATGAACAGTTCCTTTCCCTGAAATCAAAACCACCACTCAAATCAATTGTGAAAAAAAATCTCATGAATGTAGTTCTTCTAGGAAATAATTCAAAACCAGTTACATACTAGCACATCTGCCATTTCCTCACATCAATGGGATAACATTTATGGGAGATCTGACCACTTCACTCCAAAGAGCTGTTCCAATTTCAGCCTCAAAGTTAATGATGTGCTGAACACCTCAAAGGAGTCAGGTAACTACTCAAGTCAGCAACAACAGTGTAGGGGGGTCATGCCAAATATGTGCTCAGCGTGTCACACAGAAAATTTGACATTATACTTTCTTGAAATCTAACTGAGAAATGAAATGCCAGAGAACGGCACATTGAATGATTCCCAGTGTGAAGACAACCACGCATTTGCTATCTTTTAATGCTCTTATGCCTGGCTGCTGCAGAAACCTACTATCATTCAGCGAACACAAACACAGGGAATATACATTCCCAAAGCATTATACAGTGTTTCAGTTGGTTTTGTTCCTGTTTAATTTGCTTTACAGTTAAGAGCACTATTTTCTGCTCAAGAAAGGTATTTGCATAGTGCTATACGTGGAACACTGGTAACATTTACCTAATGTTCATTTCTGAAATTAAAAACCCGTACCAATTAGAAAGTCAGGATTTTTCATGTCTTTAAGGCTCAAAGCAAACAGCTTGGACAAAAGCATGCACTGAAGAATGCCTCTGCACCATGGTCTTTGCTGACCAAAACCAGAAGTAGGGAAATTGTTTCATTTTGCTCTCTCTTCTTCAGTACAAAGATGTGCACTGAGGAAAGGAGAGACATGCAAGGTGAAGCAGTATGGAACAGAAGAGTTCCATAGCAACAATGTGCCATTTTAAGGACACAAGTCCAGTGATGAATGCTGGAGTGGAGATCATCTTTTCTAACAGTTGGTAACATATTTAGGAGTTGAAACTAAGTCCTTAGTATGTTGAGTTCCTGGAGCTTAATCAACTGGTCTGGAGCATCTGTTTAAACACTGCCTACAATGCCTTTTGTCACTGTAGGAGCTGTTTAAATAAATCATTAATTACTTAATGTAGCTACACAGAATATATGAACCCTTAGGAAGTCACTTTACTGATTTATTAATCCTTCTTCCCCTATGTAATTCAGTTGCAAAGCAATTAGAAAATACTATCTTTGATTAGTCTATGGAACTTGATTATTCTCTTGTACATACACTTTGCAATAAGAAGGATTAGGGCAATAAAACCTGTAAAACGTTAATTAAAAGTTACACCGAAGTCAGAGGGACAATTTAATTAATTTCAGCTAGCTTTAGATTAGGCTCCAAAGACTTACAGTTCTGTTGTACAGAACAGCAGAAATGGAAAAATCAAACAATTTTCACAGTGCTGATTAGAGAAATCAGATAATCCGTTACACAATGAATTAATTTGGAATAAGACGAAGACATCAGATATTCAGGATGAAAAATTATTTGACTCCCATTCACCTTTCATGTTTCAGCAGAAGCAGATATCTACTAGAACAGAACCTCTCAAACATGAGAGGCCATTACAATAAACTTAATTTCCACTCTTGGCAAAGGGAACTGTTTCGCATCAGCCCACAATCATGAAACTGTTTTATTTGAAAATACTTTGGATAGTACAAAATAATCAAAGGCCACTCAACACTGTCCTGGTTTGACAGAATTTAGTGGCACAGATCCTATAAAGAAACACAAGTTTAGTTTTTATCCATTTATTTGCCCACATAGGAATTTTCACAAATGTTCTGCTTTTACAAATATACTACTTACAGCGCCTGCTACCACAGAGATAGTCAAAGCACGACTACTTTTGAGCACTCTGACAGCCTGAAATTTCAAACAAAACAAAAATCAGTCTGAACGAAGTGATAAAAGGCCATTATATATTGGCTAGAAGATGCTAGTTGTCAAGGCTGGAATTTTCAGAAGCCCCACCCCAGGTAGGGTGGCAGCTATGCAAATCACCAAATTCCCACATTCAATACACAACCCCTTGAGTTAGTAGCCTAGCATCAAAACGCACTTTTTGTGGCCAGCAAAATCAGACGGATGTTGAATAAGATGACAACTAGCAATTCAGGGAATTAGGAACACTTGATCTTACCTCTTTATGATCCACATTAGAAAAGTCCACTCCATTTACCTCAACAATCTGATCACCAACCTAAGAAAATTAACACAAATTTAAGCATAGATGATAACCTAGTAAATATATTACATGAAAACAGAAAGAGATGTGCTCTCTAACATTCTTAATAGTCATGGGTACTTTCAGATCACAAGGGGAACAGACCAGAAACTGGTCAGGCTTGCACATCCCTTCCATACTGGCATTTCCTATTGCTACTGCTTGAGATCGAATCCTGAGCCTGGCAGAATTTTGGTCTGGCACAGGTCACTCATGTTCTTAAAATTTTAGGAAACTAGCTTCATTTGAAATGTAGTCAAAAGTTATTTCTCTTCCATGGGAAAAAACCAAAACAAGAAAGAATTCAGGTAACCACTTTACAGTGATCTAGAATACCTGAAGCCACAAATACCAAACGAGAGGTCCTCGTGGTACCTACCTTGGAAGGTGGCACACTTACCTCTAAGCCCACCTCAGCTGAAAGAGAACCCGGCTTAACATTGCTGATAAAAATCCCTGGTTTTTGTGTTGGACCACTGGAAATACTGGTAATATAAAAACCCAAAACATTTATGAGACAATATTTATGGATTAATACGGTGTAATACAGTGAGTAGCTTTAGTTGTTTTCTCAAAATATATTTTTGATTAAAGAATATTTAAGGTATTAGCCTACTGTGAAATAAACACCACAATGGTTTGTCATCCTACTTTTCTATTCTTTACACCACAAAACTCTTTATTTCAGAAAAAGCTAAAAGAAAAGTATTCAGGCTTCTGGATTTTGCCTTAAATGTCGAAACTAACGTAGTATACCGACCTACACTGTCTAAGACACTGGGACACTAAAAATACTTGAAAGTAAACAACACAATGAAGAATTACTAATTGCTCATTTACTCGCTGAACTGCAGTATACTCTATGTATAAAACCATGCTATTTTTATTTATTAGAAGCAAGAAAGATGTTTCAACCAGAGGCCAACATCTAGCTTGGAAACTTGAAGCTGCCATTTAAGCTGGGCCCAAACACCAAAACTACTTTTGCAGATATATGTCCAACCAGTGATGTTGAACCACCTCTCCAGGTTTGCAGATAGGTTTTTTAAAAGCCTTTATATCCTCCAAGTAACATGAAAGAAAACTCCTGATAACTTCAACTATATTTTCCTAAACATATAAGAAATCCTATAATATCCCTTCTACCCCAAACCCTCCATAAACAGTGCAAGGAGAAGAGTCTGACAATCACAGAATCATATTTCTTAAAATTACTGAAAATTCAACATTAATTTTAGGAACTGGATATAGCTTTATGATGATGGTGTCTTAGCTCTTAATGGGGTCACAAGAAGCAGTCAAAGTTCAGGGAGTGAACCTGACAGTGGACAGTCCTGGAACTTGCTGTGTCACCAAGCAGTATTTGAAGTATTTAAAAATATAAAAGCATTTAAAAGATCCAATTCCATGACAACTTGTATCAGGTCACTTGCAGTCTGCTCTTATTTTTAAATTTTAATCTTTTTTTTGTGTGTGTTTTATAACTGAACTTTTAACATGGGTATTTATGCTTTGTCTAAAAATAAGCAATATGTGCCACAGATATCCTGCTGTTGCAATTTGCCTTTCTGATCCAGCATGGATCTTTACTTTCCTGATATATCAAAGAAAAATGGAAGTAACTGCCTTGAATATCTCACTTAATAAACCAGTAACATTAAATGACAAATGTGTACACACCTGCATCCCATGCCCTTTGTACCAATCAAGCTTATGAAGACTTTCTTCTCTTTACTGTCTCTCCCTCCAGAAGAAGCAAGTCCAGCAACACTGCCCTTTGCTTCCTACAGAGGGATTAAAAAATGTTGCAGATGTTACTCTGTTTTGTATTTGTATCAAGACTACTA
Source organism: Sclerurus mexicanus (assembly GCA_013396755.1). Classification (NCBI taxonomy): domain Eukaryota; kingdom Metazoa; phylum Chordata; class Aves; order Passeriformes; family Furnariidae; genus Sclerurus; species Sclerurus mexicanus. Next base: position 2,347,022 of record VWZF01005810.1, read on the forward strand.
TAAAATTTCACGTGGCCAGGATGAAACCCTGCCAACATCAAGATAAGATTGCTCCAAGGCCCTATCCTACTGGAAATAAATGTGAAGTAGAGTCATTTCAGCGGACCTGCATGCCTGCAGTCAAAAGCTGAACTTATCTATTTAGAGAAAATTATTTAGATAGTCAAACTTTGTCTTCAGAAAAGGTTGAAGGAAAATTAGAGGAAAGTGATATGCAAAATAATCATTTAGACATTCCCTGGCAACAGGACTGGAGAAATACATGATAGTGTTCACTATTTAACTAAATCTCTTCCTGAAAGCAAAAGAACAGTAACCATGGCATTTCTTTTCACTGCTGCAGCCCTTAGAAGTCACTTGCATTCAATGTCATTCCTCCACTAATATACCTAACACAGGCGAAATAATGTGATAAAGATTTACACAACAGAACTACAGCCCGGGAAGTTAATAAGCTCAGGCAAGATAAAGTACCAATTAACGAGTAAAAGCTATTTCATTTGAGTCTTGCTCTTTCCTTACCTAATGGTTCTAGAATAATTTCATATCACAAAAGATGTTTCAAACAGGCCACTTGTAACAAGATATTGCATCATAGAAATACAAACAATAGCTTCTGTGATAAGGTCAGAGAAGAAATTGTTTCAGAACCATTACAGATTTCCCAGAAGATATGTTAATAAAATATTGATCTCTTACCCCAGACTCTGACACAAACTGATCTACATATTGCCATTTAAGGGGTTCATCTGCTGAACTGGAAGGAAAAAATAATTTAAAATAATGGTACAAAATAAATCTCAGTGTACTCAAGAAGCCACTTTTCAATGTGGCCTTCTATTTTGCGTCCGCAACTTTCTTTGGATACCATTCACAACAACTGGTTTATCTGCCAGCACTTTAAATAAAATGTTAAACAAGCACACAGTTATTTAAGTTAGTAAAATTTATAAAACCTCCTCAAGTGAAACAATTTTAGGAATCTCTAAGAAAGACTCTAAAAGCAACCATAACAACTCCAACAGCTTACACAAATATCTATGCAGAGACATCTCCCATCACTAAAATTTTTGAAACATCTCACTTAGAAATTCAACTTTTCAACAAAAATTGGAAGTGGATAATAATTTTAATTTTTTTCTAAGCTCTGAAGCAATCCTCAGATGCTATACATGTAAAGAAGCAGTGGAGCTCTCTGGTAAGCTAGGTACATTGATAATTAAATTTACAGGAAATATCCATGAAAAACAAGGAAACAGAAATTGGTTAAGGAGGTAACTGGCATAAAAAGATTCATCAAAGAAGACATCTGCCCATTTACTACAAAGAAAGTGACATTTTAATCAGTTTCAAAACATTTTCATAATTAAAAACAGATTCTTTAGATACAAGAGGCTAAGTGAAAATAAATGATCTAATTTGCTTTCAAATGAAATACCATTACCTCTTGACAGGTATCATGCCAACATCTGAAAAAGAAAAATACTCTGTTAAGTTTCTGCAGATCATCAGCAAGCTGTTAACAACAATCAGTAATCTATTAAAAGTCTCTGGTGGTAGAGGTGATTTCTTGTGTTACTTACGTCTAACTTTTATGGACACTATTTTCTTTGTACGAATGAGGTTTATGACTTCTTCATGCGTGCACGATGAAATGGAATATCCATTTATACGAACTATCTCATCTCCAACCTTAAAAATGAAAGGGAGAAGAAAGAATAATTGTGAATTAATATTTTAAAAGGTTTTCAAGCAATCATACAACCTGGCAATCATTGTGATGCAAAGACTTGATACTGTTGCGTACCGAATACTTTCTGAATTTCAGATAATGGTTCAGATCAGATTTACCTGTATTTGTTAAGACTTGATATTGAACACCAAAAGACAGATCAATGGCCAAATAACAATTTTATAAATACTATCTAGTCTCCACACATCAGATTTGTACTCCGCAGATTACCTTAAATACAAGTGTCCATGTTTTAATTCAGATAATTTTGGAGTGATTTTCTTCCTTTACACTTCTTCAGTTTAACTCTGTTTTTACTGTTTCCTGAGATACCTCCGTAACTATTTTTGATCAATAGGAAACTTAAACTTGGTCTTATTACCTTGCCTGATTCTGGTTTCAGAAAATGCACTATTTTAATGGCATTTACCTCTTTGTCTAATGTTTATCAGCAATCAAATGGCAGCACCACAAGAACATTCCCTGGCAGTGTTTAATTCACTAGTGTAGAATAAACAAGGTGGCCACTGCTGCAAAATTTCAGATCTTATTTGTCAGAATACAATCAAAAGGCTTCCCTTCCTCTAGTATAAATCTGAATTTGACATGATACGATGACTAGACTAGAAACTTCCAATAAATGCTGCCTAATGATCCTCTCAGCTAGGTAGGCTGAGAAGAAATCAGTGATGGAGATACTGCCCACTTCATTTAAGGTGGTACCTTATCAGCTGCTCAAGATAAGACTGAAAAATGCAGGTCCTGGCTAGAGCATCATAAGCAAAGACTTTGACTGAACATGAACCACGTGACATGGCTGTATGAAAACTGCTGCTCGACTTCTTCCATGAGGCAACACAAATCAACCCACTGCACAATAAGATATACAAATGATTACCAGGAAATGACTTTAACAAACCATCAACAGTATCATCTTATACCTCTGCACTTTGATCTCCACAAGGACAAAATCAAGTACTTCAGCTTTACTGTTCTCCAGTAGCATTTCCTCTAGACTATTACGAATATTTATTATGTAAAACATATCAAAGTGCCACGCTGACAGTTGACAGGGCTTTTCTCATTAATGTCAACAACACAGGATTTTGTTCTTAATAAATGAAACTTGGTGTGCCTCCTCACAAATGTACCTGCTTTCATGGCAGCACTATCCCTAGTTAATGATTACCTAAACTGTTTCATTTAAACACTCTAGTTTCAAGCTCCGAAATTTCACTTTGGACTTAAGTTTTCCATGCTGGTATCTGCATCAAGCTGATTTCAAGTCTCAGCAAAGCTGAAGCAACTAGTTTTAATCAACAAAATCCAGATGCAATGCATTGTCACGCTTGTTAAAAAGAAATATCTACAATTACTTTGTTGTGAGGCTCTGTGCTTTCACTCTCACTCTGGAAAAGGTCCTTATGCTACAAATAAGAGCACTACTTTTACAGTCTTAGTAAACACCTTTATTGACTAAAAAGCTTACAGGAAGGGGCAGGTTTATCATAACACACTTGGTGAAAGGTAGATAATATAAAGACGGACTACACTAGCTCTGAACTGGGAGAAACTTCCCCCTCATCAACTTGCTTTGGGACCAAGATCAGTTGTGAACATACTTTCAGCTGCTGCTGCAGAAGATCAGAAAAGTTGGTCCTTCTGGAACACCAGAGGCACAGGAGACATCTACTAAGGTGGTGCAAAATAATTGCCATTATGCAAAACCAACTACCTGCTTACAGAATCATGGACTTCATAAAGAATTCACAACAGTATTACAATAAATACTGTAATCTTTAATGCATTTGTTCCAACTGTACCACCTCAGATAACGCTGTGACCTACTTTTTTTTTTTAATGTAACAGGTTTTGGTTTTTTTTTTTTTTCTTTCGAGCCAGATACTTCTAGTCTCCACTGTAGAATTTCTCCACCTTTACTGTCACTGAAATGACACAGGTAATGCCACCACTGAAAACCCAGTATGTAACTGTCCTACAGGAGAACACAATTGCAGAGGCAGAACAGGACTGCTGTCCCCAGCCCCGGATCAGTGGGACATCTGCTCCCTCTGCTGGGCATCCAAAAAAAATCTCATCCAGGGCCCGCACTCCTAAAAGCTTGAATGTTGTTAGTTTAAGCCAGTCAGATTTTTAAAATTATCTTTAACAGCAGAAATTGGTCAGTACGAAGGGTTTTGAACGCGCAACCTGTGATAGAAATGCAGAATATGACAAAGAAAAGCACATGGGGTCTGCTGTTTAGAGTCACACCCAACAGTTTTTGCTATGAAAGAACACTCACTTAACCAACTTGTTCCAGGCATTCAAAACCACATCCATTCACCCATCCATTCATCCCACAGGCCTGGCAGCCATGCCATTGCAGTCCTTTTTTTCCTGAAAATACACCACTAAATTTTAAGGTAGTATCCTACCACAAAACCAAGAAGGTTTATCTGGAACAGGCTCCCCAGGGACATGGCCATGGCACCAAGCCTGGCAGAGCTCAAGAAGCATGTGGACACCACTCTCAGATACATAGTGTGATTCTTAGGGTTGTCCTGTGCAGGGCCAGGAGTTGGACTTCAATAATTCTTGTGGTTCCCTTCCTACTCAGGAGGTTCTATGATTCTATGAATTTAGTCTAGAGCTGTTTCATTGCCCTTGACACTTTAGGAAACTCATTGTGAATAACGCATTTTTAGGACTGGGATTAGAATTGGAAGCAAAACAGCTCAGAGAGAAGTCTGGCACTATATATAAAGACTCATATGCTCTACAAACCATAAACACTCCCAGCCTATTCAGGATTCTGCTCATTATACTAGCAGGAAAGTGAGTGACCTTTGTTTTTCAAAGGAAAGTTGAGTTCCTTCGTAACAAAATGCTGGAAATGCTTTCTCCATTCCCATCTCTGGTCTCTCTCTAGATTACTCGCTTGCAAAAGTACTGGAAGTTTGTGTGTAACTTTTCTGTTGATCTTACGTACTGGGGGGGAGAGAAGGTGCGTTTTGTTTGGTTTTTGTTTAGTCCAAGATCTCTCATATACTCACATATTCCACATTATGCAGGCTATAACAGACTACAGAGTCTGGGTTTGCACACACACAAAACTCTTTAAAAGAGTAACCTAACCTAATGTTATGACTGCAATGCCTTAACACACAGAAGCATCCCAGTTTCAGGACAGCAAATGTCAGTGCCAGCACAAGGCTTCTGTATCAGCAGGACTTGTGTTGCTCTGAGGATGTCATCATTCACTAAGCAAGTCGTATCTGTATCACATCATCTCCCTAAGAGGCACACACAAAATTATAAATGCACAGAAGAGTGCATTTTATTTTTCCCTCCAGTATAAGAACAATCTTTGACCATACAGATATTTTTAATACTCCTCTTTTTATTAGGCTGTCATTTAATTGCTGAAATTCAGCACTCTTCATTCAATCTAATGACATTTGTATTATTGACTGGCAATGAATGACGGTGCTTTAGAAAGAACCCAACCTAGGCTTAACTTCTGGAGATGTACAGGAACATAAACTGCTTCTCTTTAGGACACTTCAACAGCTTCTCCTGAACAAAGTGTTCCGATACTGGGATAATTAATAGTTGCTTTCATATATTTTGTTTCTCTTATACGGGTATCGCTGTATACCAACCCAATGAATCAGAAGCAGTAGAGATAAAAGTCTACAGGATTGAGTGGAGTAGAACAGCAACAATTATTTTGGTATTATATATCACAGTTTCCCCTTTCCCTATTAAACAGGGAGATGACAGACTTTTTAGAAAAAAGATGCAAATCTAACTTTTCCCAAGCAAAAGGGCTATTATTTATAACTTTTAACATAGGAAACACAATATTTAGTACTTCTAGGAAATTCATGTGGTTTATATAACAACATCCACTGTTTCAAATTTCACATTTTGTATACTTCTTCCACTTTCATCATTCATACCAATCTCCATCTCTTTGTATTCAGCAGAATCCCCACACACATAAGTATCAGGAAGCGGGGGTGAGCGGGGAGGTGGAGATGAAGTACATTTCTTCATGAAAGAACAAAACACTTGCAGCCTTTTAGAGAAACTGTAGTCAAAAAAAGGGTCAAAACTACAAGTGCCACAGTGAGCCTTCATGATTATACGATCATTTAAATGTAACTTGAAAAGTACTTCAAGGAGAAATCATACAAAATCAACTGGAATTTTTTTAAAAGCAGCAGGATGTAAAACTGACAGTATAATAGAAGATCATTATACCTTTCTCAAACAGCATTTTTGGGATAGAAAATGCGTAGAGATTTGGTTAAATAAAGCAGGTGGGTGAAATTTCAGAAGCAGTTGGCCTTACTGTGAGACAGCAATTTAGAACAATGGGCTGCCTGTCAGGTCTTGTTATTCAGTGAGGTTCAGAAAGTGCCTAGTGCCACCTATTATTCAGGCACTTTAGGCTGAGCTTTAACACCACATATCAAAAAACAAGTCAGGCAGTTACAGGAGCCGCAAAGGGCCATCTGCTCATATTAACTCATATAACCTAAGCCTAACAAATTCACAGTCTCAAGCATGTTTCCCCCTTCATAGTCTCTGCTATGTCTGCCAAACTCTAACCATGTTCTGAGTTGCAATACAGTTTGTACACTCAGCCCAAAGATCCTTTACAATCCCCTTCACTGACACGAACATGTAGTACAATGACCTAGGTCACAGAAGGCCAGTAGGGTCTTTTTGTGTACTGAGAAAGCAGGAAAACTGACATCCTTACAGCAGGCACAGTAACACAACAACGGAGCATAACTCTTGATCTAGTGAGCATGTCAAACCATTAGCCTGAAACACGCAGAGAAGCAGAGTTGCAACGCAGCATTAAGATGTACATATTAGCATGACAATTTAAGACAGCGGCTATTAAGTCCTTTATTGCTCAGCATCATTAATGCCCTCCAGTATTTCCCGGGAAATGTCTTCAAAAGCCATATAAGCGACTGGTCTTTGTCTTTTACTCAGTTTTCTAGCAGTGGAGGAAGGATGCACCTGGAATAGCCCTACTGAGCTGACCACAACCCAGGATCAACTCTCTTGTCTACACTTCCTATTTGCACTGTCTAACGTAGTAGATGAGGTACATGACCTTCTGTAGTGCAAACTCTGAGATGGTGTGATGCATCAATGTCCTCTCCTGGAGTAACCCACTGGCAAAACCCATAATTAAAAGTAGGCTGACAACACATACAGCACACTGTTTGTGGTGTCCTAGAACACCCTCTCAGTGCTAAGTACAGACAGAAGTCATGTTTTTTTTCTAAGAAAGAGTTTCTAAAGCATCCAGGGAGCCAGCTATGCATCAATCCAGAGCAGGCTGACAGAAGATGGGGAAAATTCCATGGTGATTCTAAGTCAGATATATAGTTATGAATGTACAAACGAAAGGGCACACATATACATGCAAACAGAGACAGGAACAGTTACTTAGATTTTTAGAAAGCTCTCAGCATGAGAGACACAAACATGGAACCCCAACTTCAACTGCCTTGTTGACAGAGATTTTTATTTTTTTAGTGCAAGAGTGTCACGGGGTATTACTGAAGAATATCTACAAAAAACATAAGTTTAACTAAACACTGTAATGAATCATGCCAGTCTCATGTATTTCGGACTAGCATTAAACATAATCCTTAATCATCAATACTGGCAGCAAATATTCAGACTTGACAAATTGGAATTAGCCTTTCTACTTAAACTCAGACCTTTAATACACCTTATTAGATTCAAAGTCATAGAGAGATGCAGACATGTGCCATAGCAATTGCTCACTTCTCCCTTCACTAAGCAATGCCAGATTCATAAAAGAAACCAAACCCATAATTTCATTAATGCAAATTGTTAAGTGCTGATTTAGAAATAAAGTATTTCTATACGTTGCTATTTTTGCCAGCCTTGTTGGCAAGTTCGTGTATCTAAAATTTAATCAGAGAAAGTGGCATTATTTGTAGCACAGAGGACACTGGAAATAGTTAAAAATAGGTCCTTTCTTTTATTGGATAAACCAAAAATCCCCACAATTTATACATGAAGTTCAAATAAACATTTCATTACACAGATTATTTCTGTGCAAGGTGGAATTAACACTTTTAGTATTTATATCCTCTGTTCTACATTTAATCAGAATTTGGCAACCTAAAACTCTCTTCCACAGTCTAGAGATCTTTCTTTCCATCTGCTTACATTTAGCTGTTGCTACTCATGAAGTGTAAACACTCCAGAAAAACCTTTAATCTTCAAAAATTATCATTTCCCAATTAAGAAATAATAAAAAAAAAGGTTTACATATTAAAAACAGTGAAATGAACAATTTTACCACTTGTATAATTGTATTTGCTGTGGCATTGACTTACTTATCTTATGAGTTTTATTAGTAGGGGCAAAGAGTACCTTAGTAATTTCTATGTGTTAAAGAACAACTCTTAGCGCCTCACATGACACATAATTCTCTTACCTGAAGTCCAGCATTGTCTGCCTGTCCTCCTTTAACCAACTGGGAGATGAAGAGGCCACAGCTGAATTCCAGCCCACCTCTCACACTTATGCCAAGCCCTTCAGGATTCAAACGATCCAATCTCACCTCTTTCAGCTTTCTGCAAAAATGGAAGACACTTGACTGTTCAGCTGCACAACACCGTGTAGCAATAATGTTTCATATGAAAGACATGATTTCTTCTCTTATATGACTTAGGCATTAAAAAAAGCAAGTTGACCAAAGTTTGGATGGATATGTGTTAGCTAAAGCCATCAAGTATTATTCATATGAAAAGACACCTGCAACCACTGAAGCTTCCTGCTTCTAGAGGGTTGGAGCTATGAGAATTTTTTAAATTACTGAATGCAGGAAAAATAAGAAAAGATTTTTTTTTGACTCATTGAGCCTGCTTTTACTAGATTAAAGTAGTTGGCAAACAATTTCATGTAGCTGTATTCCTAGTAAATATAGCAAAAGTAAAACAATTATGCCCAGCTCTACACAGATGAACAATATTTTACTCTGAACCTACCTGAAACTCAGTGTTTCCTGCTTGTATTTAAGTTAGCTGCATTGTCCTGCATTCTCTTACCGTGATCGTTTGGGTGTAAGCTGATCATATTCCACCTGGTGTTTTAAGGGGATAAGTGGGCGTATAGCATCAAATAGAGGCAATCTGCTTGGCTCATTAATCACGAGTTTTAGGTCCCCCACAAGCACTGGGAGATTCATCGATCTACAAAAACACAGTGAGAAAACAAGCACAGATAATCAACATATCAACACAAAGCATCATTTTATGTTACTGTACACATGGCTTCAATATTTGCATGTCCTTTCAAGCTACTCAAAAAGTTATCTATGCAGATACTGACTTAACCAAAGCAAAAAAAATTCTGAGAAAGCATGCCTTCTGTAAGGAAAGAAGAATAACTACTATTTGCTTCAAAATAACTGAAGTCTCCTAGAGGTTGACCTAATCTTCTAAGATCAAGCACAACACATTTAGAGACAACATCCTTAATTTCAATCTCAGAGTCCCTGCAAGATCTACGTAACTAGAAGTAAATTTCCAGATTAGACATACCTGCCTACTAGATTTTTGTTTCCTTACCAGTTAGGAATCCTTGTAAGTAAATCCAGGCTACAAACTCCTTCCTTTCCTGAATTTAGGGGACTGAAAAATTGTTTCAATCCAGGTTAAAAAACCAAACCACAATACTCAACCACTAGAGCAAAGACTTGGCTTAAGTTCTGATTTTTTTCAAATCAAATTTGAAGGACAATTAACCAATAAACAGAACCTACAGAAGTTAAACTGCTGTGAAGACTTTTCATGAGAGCTATGCAAAACAGTCCCCTTGATATTGCCAGCACTGTGATAGTTATACATCTACAAAATATACTTTGTTGTACAGCTGCAAGAGTGAAGGAACAGCTCCCTAAGGTTCAGTGGAGCTACTCCTACACAACATCCAGGTAAATTGACTCTGTATTATTTGCTGTTCCCTTCTTATAATTTAAATTTCCTGGCATAAAATATTTCTGAGGTATATGCAATGAAAATACAGATCAGGAATACCTATATGGGATTAGAGGTCAAATACTCCTGGAAATGGTATTTATAGTGAAGAAGACATTAAGTGGCAACTTCAACAGCAACCGCACGTATTTTTGCCCTGGAATATTTCATAATATATTCCAAAAAAGTGATACATTGTAAACATATATTCACAGAAATATTGAAAATTTTGTCCAAGTCATTGCAATTTTGTAAACTAAAGAAAAGTTGCTATAAGCATTGTTAATTTTGTAACTGCAAGAAGATTTTAAATAATTCAGAGCTACTGAATCAATTGGCTTTCCAAACAACAGCCTTTATGAATGGAAAAGCAATTAGACAGACCTGAGTGAAACTGAATCAGATATGCAGCTGAATACTCCCATAACTATAGCTCAGTGCAAACATCAGATGGAAACATCTACATTTCACTCAGCTGAGATGCTATTAATTACTTTATGAATGGAAACAGTGTCTATCAGAGCCACTTCCCTATGATGAGTGGAAAATACATTCTCATCTTCTTTGAAAAACAATGGATCAGAGGCTGATGTCATTTGCAATAATACAAGTCTGAAGCAACTGTGGTTTAAATCAGTTCAGTGAAAGGATTGATAATAGGCCTATCACCTTACCAATATTTTACCATTGTGTTACAATAAGCCAGAGTCATTAAACATGACAAACAGATTCCAAGACTAAATTTTTTCAGCTTTCTGAACAACAGATGCAAATTTTTTCTATGACTACTAGCAAAAATCTTTGAAAAGCAAAATTTCTGTGGCAAAATAAGCATTATTTGAAAATATTAAGGAGTTAGATTAATGCGCTCTTCCTGTTTCCTAAGAATAGTTTTATCATCCAGATGCTTCCTTCCATATACCTTCCAAATATGTATCCACCAAATTCTTTTACAACACTGCCAAGTCAAAAACCAAAGTAATTTCATAGGTGATTACAGACATGTTCCTTCCTTGCCTGCAGGTTATGCTGTGAAACCATAAGACTTCATCAAACAGGACAAAAACTATTACTTCAACTGCTTTTCTAGCATCATATAGAAAGACTATTTGAAATCTTGAATATTCACTCTTTAAATTAAAAAACACTAGTGAAATTCTACACACACATATATAAAAGTTAGATCTTACTGGTGGTACATCCGTAGCACATCATAAAGGTAATCCTTCTCTGCTTCATTGTCAATTAATAGATTAACCTGAAAACCGAAAGACATTATCATAAATCTCTAAGTAGCCACAAATGTTGAACATAAAAGAGTTTCACATATTCTTAAGCCATAGAGCAAGAATTTCATCAAGTAAAGTCTTAACTTTTTCTTAAGATAAATATCTTTTTGCAGGAGAGCATTACCTCACAATGTCACACATAATAACTTTCTAAAACTATTATTACGACAATTGGACAAGGTAGTAAAAGCTGATATATTAGATATGCAGCAGTAATATTGTTTTAATAATATCATATTTGTCTTACCTGATAATCACTGTACTGTTGAATAAATGTCTTCAGAAATCTTTTTGGCCATTCATTGATGTAGCACATGCTGTCACAGATAAAACCACTACACTGATATAATCTATGTTCTGTCCTCCAAACCAGCAATTTCAGGATCTCTCTTATAACATTATGCAGACTGCTACACCTCTGTTCCTCTTGGCTCCAGCTCTTAACTGATAGAACTTGCTAGTTATTCTTTCCTCCCCCACTAATTGTACGTTTACTTAAACCAGTGTCATGTTACTATGCCAGCTCTTGGATAATTACAGCAAATTAAAGCAAAAAAACACACCCCAAAATTCTTACATGAGGAGTTCAATTTATATTCACTGATAACGAGACTCCCACTAATCTTACTTGCAGTGAGAGGTCACTTCACATGAGTTTTACATCTGGGCAAGCCTGATGTTTAGCAAAACAATTTACATCTGACCTAAAGGCTAATATTACTGTGACGTGAAGGCTGAGCAGCAATTTGCATACTTAAAGAAAAGCCCTTTCTTTCTAGGTTTGCATTAGGTTCTAAACTAAATACATGCTTCATATTCCTTTCGTCTCACTTGGCTCTCTAAAGCCAGCCAGATTTCACATAGAAGTTTTTTTCTGTTACTTTCCTCTGGAGAAAAAAAGCCACTTCCAAAACACCTAAAAGCCAAAAAGCTTCATGCAGGTCAAGATTGCTTGGCAATAAAACTAGTGAATAAACCAGTTTATTCACAGTGAATTTCAAAACACAGAAGATAAAATCTGACTTAACAGGAAATAAAACAGTTGCAATCAAAACTTACTGGTTCACAATATTGTACACAGACTCAAGGCAAGGTGATACATGTAAAACTACATCCAGCATCCATTTTTCACTTTCCCAACTGGAAAAATACAACATATAAATCAGTTTTGGCTCTGGAATACAGAACTCGTTCCTAGATAAGGTATTGTATGAGTAGCGCCTCATGAAGAACATTAAATGTTTAAGCACATCAACCCTACACCACTAAGAGCAAAACAATGATCATTTCTTCTCCTGATGGGGAAAGCAAAGAGAAACAACATTCCATTTTTCTCCTGATATGCTAGTTGATGGACACATCCCCACTCCCTCTCAGGAAATGGAAAGCCATATCTAAATTCTGCTATTTCTTCTAACAAAACGTTCAGCCTTCCTGTTTTATTCCTTCACTTCTCACGCTGCACCAGCAACTTCCTCATCTTCTGGAGAAAAACAAATACCCAAATGACTTCTTATACATTCAGAATGCTACAGCTGAGTTAACCCTCCGGAATTATCTCTCCAAATGAGTCATTCTTCTCCTGCTGCCTTCAATTCCTCCAATTATCACTTCATCATAGCCACCTGCATCTTTCACCATTTTCCTAATTCTTTAACTCCTTGGGATGGAGTCTTACTGCAGACATATGCTTTACCTAGGCTAATTGTCAGCTTGTAAAACCTCACGCTAATTTCATAAATCCTAAAAGATCATGGCCCCCATCTTTAAAAACAAAACAAAATTAAGAAAACCAGTGGTGTAACTTGGATCACAAAAGTATTTTAGTATTTCTGAAGAAAATAACTGTGGAGGCATGGGATAGGTGATTACACACCTTCTAAACCAAGGATATTATAAAATCCTATCTGGACAATCTGATCTTGTTGCCCATGTTTGAGCATGAGGGTTGGAGCACACAATCTCCAGAGGTCCCTTCCAACCTCAAACTTTCTGTGATTATTTGAACAGTCCTCATTATAGTAGAATTATTTACATTCACAGAACACAAATGGTTGCTTATGCTCTCTCTCTCACTACAGAAATAGCACTTTTTTCATAGAGATTAATAAGAAGTCATCACAAAATCTGCACCTAAATACAAAAGAAAAATGAAATCTGTCAACCAGTCTACATAAGTAGACTTATTGAATAAGTTTATTCAATAGAATAGAAGTTGTGGGGAGGAAAAAGCACTTTTTGATGTGGAAAAACTTCAAATGACAATAATGCACTACTGTAGCACAAGCCCAATCTGTCAGCTTTCAAAGAATAATATAAATTTCTATTCAAGCTACACAGACATTGAAAAACTATTAAAGGGAAAAGCAGGTCAACATATTTGGATATGTTCTATACATTACACTGCTGCTTGGTTGATAGGGAAAACTGCTTTAAATTACTAAAAAAAAAAAAAGTGGTAAATAATTGAGGAAACTCAGATCCTATGGCTGAGCATTTTTCCTGGTTTGTCACAGAAAAAGGAAGCATCCAAGCCTTTGGATGCCGCGGAGGCCTCTAGAAGCAGGATGACACAAAATAAAGAAAAGGCTAGTTCCAGTATCCTCTAACACAGATAAGGCATCCTACTTATTTGCACTAACACTGACAATACACCTTACATTATCAGGGTGAGACTTGAATGATTTATGAATGATAGCAGCAATGAAAGGGAAAGGGTTTAAAGTTCGAGCTGGTAACCATCCGCCTAGAAACCAGAGTCTTTATAGACTCATTGCACAACCCACTGTGGAGTTATACAGTAATAGGTAGCAAGGTAGAAACAATGTGCTGGACGGCAACAGTCCTTAATGGAACTTCAGTTTGACACAGAGGTGTTTTTTGCATTCCCTCCACTTCATCCTAACAGTCCTTTAGTTAACGAGTTAATTACCAGGTGACAGATACTTCCATAAAACAATACATTACTTTGAAGAAATTGTGTTTCCTAGCTGACAAAAACCAAACCAAAAAACCCAAACCCCACTAGCCAAACCAAATCAACTACAACCTCCTTCACCAAAAAAAATCTCCAAACCAAACCAAACAAACGGAAACAAAACAAAAAACAAAAACAAACCCAAACCAAACAAAAGACCACAAAACAGCAAAACACTACTGAAAACGTTAATCTGAGAGGGTCCTTAAAACCTTGGCAAAAACATCTCTTACAGATGTAAACTATTTTCCTCCTCCTTTCCTTAATTAGAGCGTTTTGAGCTTCCTTTGCTCGTACATTTTTGCGCTCTGCTGAGCACTTATTTAACTGGGTAAATGACCAAACGACGTGCCAGGCAGACCGGGTCGCTCCATGTATCAAATGCATTTGCACATGACTGCACAAGCACAATTGCACCGGGGAATGTTAAGGCGGAACAGCGGCGGGCCGAGCGCCGGCTGGGTGTTCGCAGGGCTGGAAAGGGCAGTGCCAGCGCCTGGACTTCGGCACCTGCTGCCCTGAGCTGCTCCGGGCGCGGCGTGGCATTTAAATAAATTGTATCAAGCCCTGGAAAAGCCCATGCACTGGGGAACGCTCTTCTTTTCTCTCCCTCCCTTTCTAAAGGTTTTATCCATCCTCTCACAGGAGGCTGCCGCCCGCTGTTTTTCGGCAGGGCAGCGCAAAGTGCCCCGAGCGTCTCCGCTCCCGCCGGCAGCGCCCCGGTGCCGGGAGCCGTGCCCGGGCCAGGGGGCTGCTCTGCTCGGGGAGCGGCCCCGACTGTCCCCGCTGCCTTACCTTGTGTCGGAACTCTCGGGCCACCCTGCGCTCCATGGTGCGCGGCTGCGGGCGGGGCGGCGGTGCCGGCGAGGCCGCGCCCCGGGGCGGTGGGAGGTGCGCCCGCCCCCGCCTCCAGCATCCCCGGCATCCCCGCTCCAGCCTGCCTGACACGCCCGGCACTGCTGTTTGCGGCCAGAACGACGGAGAAAGTAACATTAAGAGGAAAATAAACACACGTACATACACGCCCCGCGGTGTGTTAAACTGGTCTTTAACATGGGATGATCCTTACGACTGGTGCTTCTCCCATCCAGACTTCGCTCTTGTATTTGTAGGTATGTGTGTATGTCACTAACCCTGCTAGTTAAGAAAAGCACGAAGATGTGAAATTTAAAGCATACTAACGCCTAGATTAAAACAAACAAACAAAAAACCCAAACAAAACCCAAGCCCAAACAAACAGAAAAATCTGCTTCGATAAATTGCTGCACTACAAATAATCTCAACCTTTTTTTTATTTTTTGTTTAGGTACGTGAATCTGATGTATCGCTGTCTAAGTCTGATTTCCACCAGCCTTTCCCACTAACAGAATATTGGTGCTTACAAGTAGAGCCTCTGACATGGCCACTGTGAGCAACTGCAGAAGAATCAAGGTCGAAGCACCTGAAGAGGAGCTTATTTCAGACTAATCTCTTTTATGTTATTTTGCCTTGGGCTTATTCTACTCCCACTTTCTGAACTATAGTACAAAATAATAGACTTTTCTAATCAGGACTGGAAGCAAAAAGAGGACACCTGCTAACCTATGTCCCTTAGCCTCCCTGCAGAATCACCTTTGCCCACATAACCTCAGGGAGAGCACGGTTTTTATTTAAGCACAAGGTGATTTACCTGCTTCTCCTTCAAGCAGAATGGAAACTTGCATGAATACATATAAAGGCATGAAAAAAAACAAACACACTGCCAAATACAAACCTGATTCTGTTTTATTATTCTGTGTGATAACCTTTGTAGGCAATACCAGCTCCTTTAGAAATTGTTCTTACTGTAGTATATTGTTTGCTGTAGTGGAACATTTCAACTTGATGGATACTACCCCTTTCTCATATCAGGTGTCAGGAATGAGAGAGGAATGCATTTTAAGCCTGCATAGAAACAAAATAGTTTTCAGAAAACAATTTACTCTCAAAATTTCAACTTCTAGTACATGAATCACATCTTCTACCTAAGTTCCAGTACCACATAATATCAAAAAGCTATTCTATCGAAGGCTTAAACACACTGCTATAGAACTTCTTCACTGCATATGCAAAGCAAAATTGTCTTATATTTGAAAAGAGAAAGAAGGAGACACAAGAAATTTAAAAAACGTTGCCTTTAAATTTACATACAGACTAACAGTCATTGATATCTATCAATTGTTTTTAAAAGTCTTTACACGAACAGATCTTTCACAAGCTTGAAGTTGTGTACATTTGAAAGAAAGCAACTGGATTTTGTAACACAGATGAACTTTTCAGGAGTCAGAAACTCCTCCATGTACTAAACAATTGTGGAATTAACTTCACTTGGTGATGTGAAAACTGCTCTGAACCATCATGTAAAGGCCATACCACAGAAAAGATGACAAACGTGGTGGGGTGTTGGTCTGCTGTTACATGAATTCCTGTGCTCTACAGTCCATAAATACAAAGCAAACAAATCTACAAAGCTATCCCATGCTCCAAAACTGAAAGTTTGATAATCAATTGATAATTAGTAATTGAAAAGCTGGTTCTGAAGTTTTCATTACTTCAAATGCATACTATCAAAATATAGTAAAACTATGACTATTTATTATTTTTAGTTAATGAAATCTTTTCTAAGAAGAAATCAAATTGTATCTAATTTGGCTTTAAAGTAGTTTCAGTTCTTGTTTGCTACTTGTGGCATTAAGGAAAAGTGAATAAAGGAGGCAACTTATTTAGTAGGCAAGAAATACATTGAAGTGTGTGCTGTGTAACCTGATTCCTGTTGCTTTTTATCTACTTTCTCTACTTCATTAATATAACATGGATCAGAGAAAGTGCACAAAAGCCAAATGCAAGCTGGACTCAAGAGTAGATGGCTACAGGCTGAGGCTAGCACATAATGCTAAAAATCTGTTTGCAGTTATTGGGAGAAGTCTGTGTTAAAGTTAAAGAAAATCTTTTATTTCTCACTTTTTTTTTTCCTCTCATACACATTCCCCCTCTAACATTAAAGGAGAGAACAGAATTCTCAGTGAAAACATCACTAGTTTTCCATAATTTCATTAGAAATGAAACACTTGTTGCAGCAAGAAACACAATCCACAGGGACAAATTACAAAGGCAGAAAAGAGATCTTTTTAATGACTTACTGTTAACAGACTTCCCAAAGCAGTCAGAAAAGGCCCCTTTTCATCTGAGACAATTTCTCACCTGGTATGGGCAGCTTCTGACATAAGATATGCAAACTTGAAGAATGATGGGGGGAGAGACAGCAGCAGATGGGAAAGGGAAAAGAACAGAGAAAAGGTAACAGCGATAGGAAGAGAGAAAGAAAGAAACAAAACGGGAGGAAGCAAATTTAATCACAAGTCAAAGAGAAAAAGCAAAAAAAAGGAAGAGGAATAAACCTGGAAAAGGCTCCACAGAGCACTCCAGAGTGTGAATTCATAGTAATTAAAAGTTATCAGAAGCTATGGAAACCATTCATACACTTTAGCTGCATGCTGCATTCAGTTCATGTCTTACGCCTTTCTTTACCCTAGTCCTGACACCTGTTTCAGTGGGTCGAGGCCAATGCTCCATGGGGAGCACGGACAATTTGCCCTCTCCCAGCACGAGCAGGCGGGTCCGGCGGGCTGGCCGTGCTCTGTCCGTGTGCGCTCCCAGGAGCTCTGGGAGCATCCCCGGCGCTGTTCGCCTTAGGGCGAGGCGCAGCCTTACACCGCACCCCACTGCGGGGGTCCCGGCTCCTGCTGAGACACCGGGATCGATTCCTAAAGCCCCGAAGGGCAGAAAAATGTAAATAAGCGTGAGGAGAAGGCGGCGAGGTCAGCGGCGGCACAGACAAGCAAGGAGAGGGAGACAGGAGACGCGATAACGGAGCTGCTCGGCAGCAGAGGAGCAGCCGAGCCAAGGCTGGAGCCCTACCGAACAGCGAGGGGCGGTGTCCGGAGTGGGTGCTCGGGAAGGGAGAGGAAGGGAAGGGCAGGGGTGGGGGGCGGAGGGCGGACGGCTGATAAACCCGCGGTGCGCCCCGCCCGGGAGGGCGGGATGAGCCCGGGGCGCGGGCAGCAGTCGGAGCTCCGCGGGGAGCGCAGCCGGCCGCCAGCCCGCATGGAGACCCGGCTCCTGCTCGGGGCGCTGCTGTGCGCCTGGCTGCCCGCGGGTGAGCATCCCTCCGGGCAGGGGACGGGAGGCGAGCGCCGACAGGGCAGTCCTGGCCAGCACTAACCTGCCGCCTTTGCCTTCTAGCCCTGTCTCCTTGGGGCGCCCAGGGGCAGCCTCCTGCCGGCGGGGACGAGCCGCTCCGCAGGTAAGAGCCAGCCGGGGTACAGCGAGGCTCCTTCCCCGCCGCGGGGATGCGCGGCGGGCCGGGTGGGGTGAGGTGAGGTGCCTACCCGGGTGGCGAGATTACCCTGCTCTGTTCTCTGCCCACAGCGCCACGGGACCTCGGAGAGGGGAGGACCTCGCCGCGGCGATGCAGGTATGGAGGAGAGCAGGGCACCGTGAGGGCACAGCGGGGCCAGGCACTGCAGCTCCTCGGAGAGACTGGCATGTGCAGGTGGGATGCGCATCTTTCCTCCGAGGAGCCCCGGCAGGAGAGTATCGACCGCGATGCGGTCAGGGCCGATGAGGTGATGCGGTGCCAGGTGGTGCTAGGCTTGCCCGGCGAGACTCCTCTGAGGGGGCTGGTGGCACCGCACTAAGGGATGGCTGTGCTGGTTGTCATATGCGTCTCATACCTTGCTTGAACGTACCTGTACGTTACTGTGATACATCAGTATTTCTGGTGGCTCTTCTATCCTTTGTAATTCTTCAATATTTGTCCTCGAATGTGTGTTTTGTCCTAGCCACGAGGCATCCCGCTCATGCATGAAAGGGAACTTGGGGTTTAAAGTGTTTAAGCAGCGAGGGAAGACTGTATGATTGTATGTAGGGTTTCAGCTCGTTCAGAAAGCTGTATGTTGTACAAAGCATCCTTGCTCAAGGGAAAGCTGAAGTCTGGTCTGGCTCATCCACCAACAATCGCTTTGTGGGAGCCTTTTTACTTCTCAGTAAAAGCACGTGAGCTGGCAGTATCAGATCACTACAGCTCAGCACTCAGGTTTTTGGATGTGGTTTATCTTGGCAACTTGACTATATCACTCATGGCGTTTTGCTGAAATGTAATTAGGGTGTGTGATTCCTGCTCCCTTGTTTGAGGGTGGGAAAAGGAAAGTTTGCTTTGTTGTTCTTGTTTGTGGCTCCACAGAGAAGTTGTCTTTCTTTCAGCTTTCTCCCTGCTATGTCTGGGAAAAGCTCAACAATGAAAAAAATGTCACATAACTGCAAACAGGTAATGCAACCAACCACCAAGAATAGCAAATGCTCATGGATTGAGGTTCTACCCTCAAGAATTCAAAATATAGCAATAGACTCTTTGTTTCCTTCTGTGCTAGCCTACTGAGCAGGAATACTTCAGTAAGAAATATGCTTAGGAGAAAGGAAAAAGAAAAAAGAAGTATTGCACTCTTGAGTAGAGTTGACTCTACTTTTTACTTTACAGTGGAGTTTTTTGATAACTTTACAGTGAGCCAATATAAAGCAATGAGCTTGGCAAAAAATGGTAAATAGACTCTGAAGACATTTTTAAATGTCTTGGTTCTAGCTGCTGATTTGTTTTTTCTTTCTGAAAGGAGTCTGGAATGGCAGTTTATAACACTTCATCTACTACAGTGTCCTTATCTCGGAATAGGAGACTTCACAGTATGAAATGTGGATCATCCAGTAAGTTATTTATGTTTGCACATGAAAGCTCTTGTCCTTGATTTTCTGCATAATTTAATTATTTTTGGGAAGTAAAAACACTAGAATAGCTAATACCGGCCTTCAATGGTAAGAGGACTCTACTTTGATTGATCTCAAAGATCCACAGGAGTGTGATAATTTGTTAAGGGGTTTAACCTGGTTTTAACTTTACACATGATTCTGGTTTGATCATTTGAAGGATTGTCTCTAAGTGCAGTTTTTCTAATAAAGAGCTTTTAGTAGGGAACTCTGCTGTTGTAGTGATACACCTAAATATGTGGATTGCTGTATAGATGCCTATACCTTTCACATGCTTGGAGGTTTTTTTGTTTGCTCTGTTTTTGCTGAGGTGATCTCTTTGTGTGTATAATCTATGGATTAGCAGGATGGGGTACTTTAGCTACCACCTTGCACTGGTGGGTATTCTCTTGAGGAATGTGTGTATTGGCTTTTTGGTTCATCTTTGCTTCAGAAGTGAAGTGGACAGGCTTAAAATACCTTTGCTGAAGAGTAAAGATCCTCTGTGTTAACTTTACGCAGGGGTCCACGTCATGCTTGTTTTGTACAAAGGAGAAGTGTGAGGCAAAATAATTCAGAGTAGTTTTAGTTAGTGATGTGAAATCTGTAGCTTCCCTTTTGTTAGCCTGATTAATTGCATTGGATGGGGGACCTCCCTAATAGTGAGTAGTGTGGATTTGCATCCCATAGGTTTGTTGCACAAAAGGCAATGTGTGTGAAATGATCTCTTATGAATTATGATTAGGGTTGTCATCTCCAAAAGCTTTTAATGTGTTTAATACACACTGTTTTCAGAAGCTTTTGAGGAGTGTGAACGTGGAGGAATAACACAAAAGTTTAGAGAAACATAATGTTGTCAAATAAAAATGATTACCTATGGACCTCTTTTCAATATATGAAAAAGTCATCTATATTGTGTATGATAAAATTGCTTTACAAGTATAGCACTCTATACTAGTAAAACTCCTCTGTTTTTGAGGGTTGTGCCAGCTTACTGACCCAGAAGTAGTTAGGATTTAATTTTTTAGAAAAATAAGTAAAGCAGCTTCCAAAGAGAAGATAAGCAAATCACGCTGAGAAATTTGTTACTGTAATAATTGTTTGTTTTCCTGAGTTTATTTTTTGCCTAGTAAAAATTCCTTTAATGGGACTGGTGGATTTAATTTTTTGCTTCAGAACAACCAGCTGGATAAAAAACTTTTAAGATGCATTGTGTTACTGTTCGAGTGTGCAGTAAAACACATGCACATAAACCCTTTGCAAGACTTCTATCAAAGAACTTTTGCCAAGGGTTTATGTGCAAGTTTGTTGCTTCTTAGATAGGCCTAATATTGAAGAAAGGGAAGAACAAATTTAGAAGAAGGGAGAATGAAAAGGGTAGACAATATCTCATGCTGACTCATTGGATGTCTAAGCTTCTGTAGAAGGATGCAGTTGTGATGGCAAAAATGAGTGTTCTTTGCTCTCTGCAGTAGTACAAATATTTTGGGTTTTTTCCTTTTTCTAACTCTTATTTCTCTGAGGCAAAATATTACAGGTGGATTTTCCATTTCTCATGCACTTGCTTTGGAAAGACAATGTTGTTGAAGACATGCTTTAAAAATTATTAGTGTTTGCCCACACTTGAAGGCAAATGCTATTAGTACTATTAAACTTTTTGAACAGGGGAATACTCAGACTTGGAAGTTTCGTTTTTTAAATCCCAGTAAACTCTGTGTGGGAAATGGAATCTGTTGTTGTCTGTGTGTGAAAGACATATTGAAAATGAAAACAAAACAAATGAATAACCTGATCTGCTTTGTACAAGAGCTCCAAATACTTAGAAAAATAGTTTCATTTTGACCTCTTTAATTTGAAGTTATGCAAGCTGCTATAACTCTGCCCATGGACTAGGAATTGCACCCAGTGCAAATATGAAATAGTAAAGCTTTTTTTTGTGTTAAAAAAAGGCAAAACAAACAAAACAACAAAAAACCCAACAACAAAAACACAGAAAAAGAAACAATTCAATAACAAAAATCCCAGGCCAAAGGGTAGGCTGTTAGCTGCTTTCTCTAGTTTAGCAGTGTCTCTAAGAAAATAATCTTTGAAATACTTATAAAACTGTAGTAGGATTAAATATAAGGGATTTTTTTCTTGCTTTCAGTAACCCTGTGGAGACAAACCACCATGTTTTATGTGGAATGAGTGCATGACTTCTGCAATAGATCTTTTTACCTTTGTATTGTATTGATCAACTGAAAGGAATTTAGAAAGTGGTGTCATGTCTTGCCTGTCAACAAAACAAAGAAGTTGGTACAGCACAGGCCAGTGCAAGAGAAATTCTTGTGTTAGTTTCTTCTGCTTAGGGAACATGGGATTTGAAATGTTTATCTTGGTAATTGACGAAGTTAACATGTAGTTTACAGAGCTGTTAAACTTTTAACTTCCTCCCATACAAATCTGTTCATAAAAAAATTAAAATAAAACAAATGAAGCGAAAAAGCCCAAACACCAAACAGAAAGCTCCAGAGTTAATATATTGATATATAAAGAACCTGGGACAGGCAAACCAAATTATTTCTGGAAGTATTCAAACTACTGCTGAGCGTTTATAATATGTTTATCATAATATTTATAATATTTTGAACACTGCAAATTTTCTTGCGTTGAAAGTAGCTGTACTACTGTACATGCTGTAGCAGGCATGATTTGCTGTTATTATAGCAGATACTTGTTCCTTACAGTGTGTGCTTGAAGACTTATTTCAGGAGATGAACCAGAGCAGAAAATCTGCAGCTAACTGGGAGGCTCTTGCAATTGAAGGGTTAAAATTGCATCCTAGTCATTCACTTGAGAATCCCAAAGAAGAAAATTTTACATTGTAGCATGGCCCAGGGCTGTATTTCATTCTGCTGAAGCCTCTATGCCACAGAAGTATTTAAGTTGTGAGAAAAGCAGAGAGGAATTCAGACCTATGTTATAAGGTGATTCCAAGTCTTCACCCTGTTCAGTGAAGAGGGAATTTGAGACAAGCTGCTTCATGACTGCGATGGTCATATTATCAGGGTGTTCTGCAGGTTGTAGGAAATCCCATAATTACTTATGTGAGTCAAATCATGTTCCTCAGGCCTGCCATTTTCTGCTAGGGAAGTCTCACCAGTTTTCAGTTTCAATTTCCAACCCAGTGCACGCAACTGGCATAATGTCAAAGGGGAAAGAGGAGCTGAGGACTTCTTAACAGGTGTCACTTTCAGGTAAATGAAGGTCACAATATTCTTCCGTAACTTTTCTAATTCTAGCTTTCACTTAGTCTTGATGTTTTTTCCCCTTTCTGGAGGTATTAAAATGTTTCTTCTATATCTAGAGCAGACGTAAACTTTCCATAAAGTTTTCCATTTGATGTCATCATATAGCTTATTCAGGGAGTTTATATTCCTTTAATGACAAAGATCAGAATGAACCCTGTGTTACAGGATGTTTGTTCTGCATATCCTAGGAAGTATTTCTGTGTTAATCGAGTAGAGTTGGATGATTAAAGGAGGCCATTTTGCACTAGTAGGAGCATTATCTGAAACAGTGCTGCTTTCCTCGTTACATACTTAAAGATAACTTATGTTTGCACACACAGCTATTCTATACAGTGTAATGGAAGATACTTAACAGGGATGTAAAAAGGGATATAAACAAATATAAGAGCTATTATTATCGTATTTTTGTTAGTATCTTACACACACACAGAAGAGAACTTTGTAAAGAAGAAAACACTTATCATTGAGTCATTTCACTTCCAATTCAGATTTGGCAGACTCCCTTTCCCTCTATAAGAAAGCCAGGGAGATCCTTCCTGGTGACAACAAGGGTCCCCAGGTCAGCTGACTGTGTTCACCATCTGAATAAACATGGCTTGAAGCAGGTTACTTGAGCCACACTTAGAGGGGAATCATTCAACCTGAAACATCAAAAGGGAGCTAACTTCCTCTACAGCTGAGAGGAACATGACTTGCAGCCTAATTGCACGTTATTGTAACTGGACAGGCAGTAGGATGTAATCTTAGTGAAGCAAAGAACAGATCCCTGAGCTCTGGTTACACAAGCCTGCCTCTCTTGACAAGGCTTTTGCATTATTGACAAGGTGGGTCACTGTGAGTATGTAAATGAGATGGCTCAGTAAGAGTTAGCAGGGACCTTTCCACATGGTGCTTGCATTAGTTTTTATTGAACTCAGGCTGACCAGGCAGGGAAAAGAGGTGAATAGTTGGACTAGCAAGCAAAGGAACATTGCCTTTTGCTTTGTCTACCTGCCTTGTTCTTTTCAGCATGGCCTCTATTTTTGTTTGTTTGTTTGGGTTTTCTTGGTTTCATTTTGTTGATTCATGTATAGGGTGCATATTGAAAAGAAAGGTATCAAAGTTAGTTGTTTGGCTATTTTTAAAGTCTCCAAGTAACTGATTGTATTTATACCGTGATTGCAAATGTAAATAGCCATATAAGCACTAATAAACTGTACTGCCAAATTTTGGCAGAACTTTGTAAGGGTTCTGTAAACTTGTAACTGAAGATAGTATTTTGTAAAATCACATGACCTGAAGTAGATGAACACTTAAGGGTTTTTTTAAAAAATTATGAAGAATAAAAAATTATTCTTGAAGTCTTCCTCATTCTAACATTATAGTATTTAACAAGGGATAATGGTAATGTCTCGAAATTGAAAGAGAGTAGTTTTAGATTAGATATTAGCATGAAATTCTTTGTTGTGAGGGTGATGAGGCACTGGAACAGGTTGCCCAGAGAAGTTGTGGATGCCCCATCCCTAGCAGTGTTCAAGGCCAGGTTGGATGGGGCTTTTAGTGACCTGCTCTATGCAAGGTGTGCCTGGCCACGGCAGGGGGATTGGAATAAGATGATCTTGAAGATCCCTTCTAGCCCAAAACATTCTGTGGTTCTATGATTATTTTTCAAGAATTATGTGTTTATAAAAATAAGGAGAAGAAGAGGATTTGAGTCTTTAGTTTGTCTCTTCCTGAAACAGTTTCTTCTGAGTCATTCATCTGCAACAAATGCTATCTCAGTTCAGGTTCTAAAGTACAAAATTTACTAGGATTGCATACTAGGCAATTATTAGAATTAAAAATCTTTTCCTAAACAGACTTAAACTTTATAAGAACAAATATTAGCAAAATAAGTCAATATATCACAATTGTTAAAAAATATTTCAGCACAGAGTTTGAATTTAGTAGCAGGAAACTTTGTTTCTTCTTGTGCACATCTTTCCTTGCATCTTTCCTTAGGCTGTGAAAACTAGTTCTGTTGTATTTTGATGGGGATCTTTCCAGGGAAAAGAAAACCTTAAAAAAAAAAAAAAAGGCAAAAAAAGCCCAAAACTTGTCATTGCAGGGCCGGGGTCTCTGTGCCTTTACAGAAGGTATTTGTGGTTAGAATAGTTAGAAGCTGCAAGATGGAAGCAGGGCAGACAGGTGAAAGATACGCGGCTGGGATCTGAACATCTCTATTTTTAAGGAAGCGTTCTCTCATCCTGGCAGAGCTCACCGGCAGGGTATTACTGTATAAGGAAATAGGCACCGTGCTTTTTTGTTGTGCAGTATTTTTCACTTCTTCTGTTTGTTGTTTAGGGGACTAAAAACATCAGACTAACAGATGTCACAGCCATTGTGATTTGACTTCTCTAAATGCATAATAGGTTTGCTAAACTGGCTGTATGTCTTGAGGTGAAGCTTTCACAGTATGTTTCCTTTTTGTGGAGGCCAGTTGGATTCTCTGGGACCCTTTAATGCTAAATCAGCATCTCCTGTCATTCGTGGAGTGAATTTCACATTTGTTGAAAGAACTGTGACTTAAGAAAGAAAATTATCGTAACTTAGTTTTAAAATGCCTTTTTTTTTTTCCCCACGCAGATTCACTTACATGTTTTAATGGAGGTGAGTGTGTCTACAGAGATCTGTGCAACTGCAGTCGATTTAATGCAACTGGACCGAGATGCCAGACAGGTGTGTAAAAAGAGAAAACTAGCTGGATTTCTGGAGTTGTACTTGGGTTCCCACAGCTACAAGAATGACTGCTCTCTGCCTAAAGGTTCCTTTGTGCTCTTGCATTTTTCACTCCCTTTCTTTTATGTGGTGGTGTTTCACAGAACACCGCATATACTGCCCCATATCAACTAGAGTTTGAATAAAACCCCCCCAGTGCTATGTCTAAAATGACTTTCCCTTTGTTAGTGTATAACACAGGTGCTGAAAGAGATCATATATGCAGAACATGGGGCCAATATAATTTTGAAACTTTCGATGGACTCTATTATTATTTTTCTGGGAAATCTACATATGCGCTTGTGAGACATGCTGAGTTAGATGAGCAGAGCTTTTCCATACAGGTGAGGAATGATACTTCTACATTTCTTTTGACTGTTGTTGGACATGCTAACAATGTATTCATTTTAAGAGATTAAAAATAACTTATGATGATGGTATGGAGTTACAGAATGTAGATGTAATTCTAACATGATGGGGGCTAGCAGTTACCATAGCAAAAAATATAAACAACTGGAATAAAACTGATGTTCTATTTGATTTGTTTGTTTGATAATTTGATGTTTGCAAAAAGCTGTGAAAAGACCACTCCGAGACCATGGGTATGAAAACACCCATCAGTTTTTTGTGCAAGAGTGGGACCAAACAACTTGTACACATGCTGAGTGTGGGATTGTGGGTATCAGTTATATGATGTGGATGACAAAGAATTTGATTAAAACCTCGACTTTGACACTAGTGATTTTATTTGGCAGGTGAATAATGATCCTGAATGCCATTCTTCTCCTTATTCCTGCAAAAGGTCTATTAGTTTATTCTTTTCTGGAGATGAACAGATAAAGATGAGCAGTGAAGTCACCTATAAAGGCTTTGGGTAATTGCATTCATGTTTCAGATGCTCTAGTTACACTGGAATTAATGCCACGGTAACATTTGGATGACAAAGATGTAACCTTATTTGTTAGTACCTTGAAAAAGTATCCAGATCACAGCTGCAATAATTACTCCCCATCTACAGAGTAGTGTCTGAGGAAGGTGGTAGCCTAATTAGTGATATATAGTATTAAGAAATATAATCATTGACATCCATACTTTGGTTTTTGCTGTTATTTGCAATTTAATTTGGTTTAATGGAATTAGTCAATATTTATATCAGTAATTTTGAGATGCATGAGGAAGTCATTACATCAGCAATTAATTTATTTTTAATGGCTATATTTTCTAAAGTAATTTGATTCTGTGTCATTTCAGAGTACAATTACCTTATATTGTTGGGAACTTACACATCCAGAAACTCGCTGGATACTTCCTAGTCAGGCACCAGTATGCCTTCACTCTGGCTTGGGATGGTACATCTGCAGTGTATATCAAAATGGCACCAGAGTACCTGGGCAAAACGCATGGACTGTGTGGAAACAATAACGCTGTTCTGCAGGATGATCTTGAAACTAGTTATGGTGACTATTTAAAATGCTTCCTGTTGTGTAATATGGTTTTTTTTCAGGTGAAATAAATGTTAATTTCCTTAGTTTAATTTGAAATTTTAATTTGAAAGGTAAAATCTGGTTTTAAACCTTCACTGCTCTCGTAGCAGTTTTCCAGCCTGTGGAAGCCTGAGATATTGCTATTAGAAATAAATCAATAATCAGTAAATCAAATCAATGAAAACTATCAAATCCTGTTTGATCTGACATTTAATTTATGCTGATGCTCTCAGAATTGACCAGTGATCCTTCATTATGAACTTCAGACACTTCCAGCAGTCTTGGCTTTCAGTAAATACTGAGTGAAGACTGTGATAAAATAAATGGGAAAAACCCCCAGTTCTCTTGAATCTCAAGTTAAGCCATAAAAACTTCTGGAAATGATGCCTTCAGGCTGTTTAGCTCTTTGCTACCCTTGAACATTAGAGTATTTCTGTAGAGGACTCCTCCAAAGCTCTGAGTAAATTTGGTGGGTTTTCTCTGTTGTTTAAGCATGCCCCTGAGTTTCAGAAAGCACCAGCCCTGCACTGGTAGCAGATATTACCGCCAGTGAATCCTTTGCTCACTAAATCAAATTGCTGATATTAATACCAAGATCAGTAGCTCATTACCCCAGACTTTGCTCCGTCCTCACTTTTCTCTGTGTCTCAGTCACATAAAGCTGTGATTGTAGCACAGGTCAATACACTGCATGTGAGCTTTATGCAGTCAGCTTGGGGAGCAGTTGCCATGAAGGTATGGCAAACTATGCATTTGGGGGTGATCCAAGCAGCAATGAGTATCACCACTGGTCCATGATGGACAATAGTAATAATGATTAGCGAGTTTCACTGTAGCATGTTCTGCTTATGTGAAAGAGTCACACCCCTACTTGGCTAATGCAGACAATCATTTTGTACCCTTGACCCATGAATGCCTCATCTTTCTTGGGTTTTGGATTATCTTTTGGCAATTTCATATATAATAGCAGCATAGACCTGTGTATATACAGTTTAATAAAGCTCTTCTTTCCTTTCTTCAGTTGATAGACTATGGGAGGCACAGTCCTCCTCCCTTAAAGCCCTTCCTTGCCAAATTGCCTCAGTAAGATGCCGTCTGCTATTCTAAAGCCCCTTCTGTAGTTCCTTTTAAAAATATTTTTTGTTTCTTGAAAGTGCCAGATTGATTTCAGCTGATACATTTAGTAGTAGGAAGGGTTGGGTGTTCTCTTCTTAATGTATTTTGATTGTTGAGGTGTTTCCCTGAGAAATCCTGTAGGAATACTGTTGTTCTTCCAAGTCACTGTGTGACTATATGTGTGTGTCTTGTTTAGGAAAACTGACAGATGATGTAACTGAATTTGTGGAGAGTTGGCAGGAAAATCCTCCACAAGGAACAACCAGCTGGGATAAATCTCTTCTCAATGAACCACCGTGCCTGACACAAACCCATGAATCTCTGCAGGTCTGGATCAACACAAAAGGATTATTACAATAGTCAGTGATACTAATTAGAGCAAGAATTTGACTTAGTGCTTTGAAGGAAACTGGAAATATTCACAGCTTTTCTTTGAAGAGATGAGTTAGAATGATTGCTTGCAAGATCTTCTCTTGTTCTCTTATCCTGCCCCCCATCTTATCTTTTCAGACATTATATTTTCTTCATAGCAGCCAATAGAAGTGTTTGAATACAGAGCTAAATGAGTGAAAAGTTGTAAATTTGGATGTGTTTTAGAACTAGCTCCCATTCCTTCCCTTAGGAAGGACAGAAAGAAGCAGGGAAGCAGAACCAGAAGGGAGAGCACAGTTAATTTACCAGTGTTAAGGCAAGATTCGATGTAATGGATACTCTAGCATGGAGAGTAATATGTTGCTAGGCACTGCTTCTAGTTGGTGAGATGAAAGTGATTCACAGATGTCTGTTCTGATTTTCTATAGTACTCTATTCTGCTTATGTTTATTTTTGAAAAACTTCACAACAGCTGTCTCTTTCCTTTCAGAGGGCATATGCTCTGTGTAATATCCTGTTACATCCCCCGTTTAAACAATGCCATGAATATGTGAGTCCTCTTTCTTTCATGGCAAGCTGCACAAATGATCTTTGCATGTAAGTGAATGTTCTTGGTTAATACCAAAGCTATTGTAAAAAAACCCCAAACATTGTCCTTCTAGTGATTTGTAAATGTTAACAGAACTGATTTGTCTTTTTCTGCATATTTGTTTTTATCTAACATTATTTTATTGTCTTGTCCGTGCTCACTTGTTCTAGTTTTACTGCAGTGGAATGCTGTGCAGTTGTTCCTGTTTTCTTTGAATGGCCAAAGTCAGGCCCAGATAATTTCATAATTTGTTAGCTTATCTCCCATGAATATGGCATCTGTTTTGATTCTGGGTATTAGTATAGTATTACTATAATGGGAAGTAGTAGTGAAAAGATCAGTTTGACATCTGCAAGCCATATGGTAATCCATTGTAAAGAGAAATTTTGATTACTATTTGTATTTATGCTATCATATCACAATCTGCTATGCTCCTTGTCCAAGCAGTTTTGACTAGTTAAATTAACAGGCAGGACAGAATATTATTTCCATTCCCTGTACCATGGTGACCCACTGGTGGAAATCTCACACTTTTTTATGAGTTTTCTGTAGGGTGTTAGTCCTTCTATAAAACTCAAGACCTTTATTCAAGTCCATTTGTACTGCAGTATCACTGTGTATCATAGGTTAATTCAGGAAATTAGTGTCAGGTCTCAAAATATATTGATATTTTTATTGATGGTCTGTCTTCAGGTGTTACAGAATGTCTTATCCATTAAAGACTTTTAACCTAGCCCAGAAGCACAGTACTTTAGAGCAATTTTAAAGTAGATTCAAACAACATGGTTGTATGCAATGCAGGAGCACTCATGAGGTTATGATTTTATGTTGGAACGTAGGTAGAAAACAGTATGTCACTTTTTCTTTGTGGAAGGTCAGCAGTTGATAATGCAACTTGGTGTCGAGCACTAACTGAATATGCCAGAGCATGTGCCCAAGCAGGAAAGCCACTTCATGGATGGCGAGTGCACTTTCAGCAGTGTGGTATGTAGATGCTTTTGTTCTTGGAAATGCGGCTTAGTAGTTGTGTTTTGAAAAGGATACTCTTCTTACTTTTACTTTATTGTTCTTCCTCCTATTTTAATTCATATAGCTCTTAAATAAACTATTGAGTGAATGAATCTCACTTCAAGGCTACATAAATGTGATGGAATTTCTCTTTCATATCAATAATTTGTACTGAGTATATTTAAAGCACTAAGCTTATTACAATGTGATTTAAGAGCCTTCTTACTAAATCACAGTTTCTTTAAGACAATTAACCATTTTTATTTTCACAGAGCTACTCTTTCAAATATTGTGAAAGTCTTCATGGCTTTCTGATATATAAAATGCGTGTCATGAGTGTTAAAAACAAATTTAAATTACCCTTATAAGTCTTCATCTTACAAGTCAAATAAATTGAGTTTGAAAGAGGTCATCTAATTTGGTCACCTGTCTGGAACACAGGACCAAAACTGCTTTGTCATCCATGACAGAAGATATCCCCTGCGGTTCCAAAAATCTCTGTTAATGGATGTTCTGACCACTTCCTGGGATGGTCTGAGTATCTAAATAGCTCTGCTGTGAGAAAGTTTGAGTCTCCCTGGGTGTAAATTAAGATTATTTCTTAATCCACCTTTAATGGACAAAATGTGAATATATATAAATATGTATCAATTGTGTGTGTGTTACAAAAGCTGTATTCCCAGACAACTGACTTGCCAAAAAATAAATACCTGAAAGAAACATGTGCAATCTATTTAAGCCCTGAGGTATTACCGCTGTACCTTTTCTCTACGTGTTTCTGGTTTTTAGTCATTACCTGTGCTGAACCCTTGACCTACAATGAATGCATCAACTGCTGCCCTGTTTCATGTCATCACCAACCACAGTGCATTGACAGTGAGCTCCCCTGTGTCGATGGATGCTACTGTCCAGATGGTAAGTCTGGCTTCTCAAATATATATTATTTGATTCCATATAACACTGAGATTGTTCTTCCCCAAGTTTACATCTCTATATGGCCTGACCAGATTGAAGCATTCCCAGGAGCTCTTTATAA
The DNA here is from genome assembly GCA_013396755.1 of Sclerurus mexicanus. Classification (NCBI taxonomy): domain Eukaryota; kingdom Metazoa; phylum Chordata; class Aves; order Passeriformes; family Furnariidae; genus Sclerurus; species Sclerurus mexicanus. Next base: position 2,378,513 of record VWZF01005810.1, read on the forward strand.
ACAGAGTGCCAACAAAGAATGGATGAATGACCTTGTTTTCCTGACGAGCTTCTTCCTCCCTCTGACAAGTAGGAAGAGGTTTTAGCACAGATCCCCATTCTAGCTGTAGAGCTTCACAATTTGAGTGAAAAATGGGGTTTGCTCTGTTCTTACAGGGCAGCCATCTTCCTTAATGTGGTGGTTGCTGCTTGGAGTGTTTTTGGGGAGGGAGGATTATTTTATTGCGTTAGGATTTGGTCTTGTTTGTTTTCCTGAAGACTGCCTGCAAGGTTAGGGAGCTTAGGAGAGCTCAAAACATGCCATAAGAAAGACTCATTCATGTGGCCAGAAACATTTTTGATACTGAGGTTCTTGGGCTGTTGTATGGTTTGGGCAAGTGATGTATTTACCAGTGTGGCCTATGGCAAAACTTTACCCTCATCACCAAAATAGACATTGATGTCCAGTTTTCCTTTAGTTACTGACTTCTCTTGGGGACATAATTCTATCTAAAAGAAGATAGAAAAGTTATGCCATGGATCTTCAAGTCATGCTTCTTATATGTACCCTGATTATTTGCAAGTTTAATCATCTTTGTTATTTATTGATCATTTTACCTTTTATGGGTCAGTAAAGCCTTTTGGTTTCTAGCTCTCTAGAACAAAATAATAATAAAAACTAAACTGAAAAGCACTGAACTGAAAACCTATTTCAGTAAAATAAGGACCAAAGAGTACTGTAAAACAGGCAAAGGTCTGTAAATGTGTTAAAAAATAAGCCAAAGGTACTCAGAGAATCATGGCTTGTGTATTTGGTTTTGGGTTCTTTTTGTGTATATGATTTCTTCCCCCTCTTACTCTATTAAATATTTGCTATTCATATTATGTTTAGTGTTTCTCAAGCAGTTTAGTGACCTGATCTATGTAATATAATTTATTTAATATAATTCAAATGCCCTTTTTTGGGGTGAAAATTATGAACAATTAGTCTAGAGTATATTATTACACATTACTTATTAGTGCTCTGTCAGTCATTTGTATGGATATTTCATTTTTCTTGCTATTTTATTTCTTCTAGGCTTAATTTATGAAAATGAATTGTGTGTCAAACCTATGGACTGTCCTTGTGACTACCATGGAAGTTTCTTTGAAATGGGTTCAGTGGTTTATGAAGAATGTAATAATTGGTGAGTAATTTTTCTTTTTATGCTGTGGACCAAATCCTTTCATGGTCATGAGAGACAGCTTCTTCAAGGCCTGTTTCAGTTGGACATAGAGAGCCTAATGTAATTGTGACACTAAGCTGTTGTTTTGAGCATTTCTAAGTTAGCTTTATACGTTGGAAATAAAAATTTGCAAGAAGAGAAAGTGCCTTTTATTGGATCGCTTTAATTGAAGAAAATGGATGAGGTTGCAGATGCGCGACTTTTTTTTTTCCACAAGAGTTCGATTTTTAAGTCATAAGATCCAAATTACTTGTACTTATTCTTTTTAATTTTATTAATTCTTAACTTTTATAATGGTTATGAAGGAGCTAAAAAAAATAAAAGGTGCTACTGGATGCATGGATGAAATTTTACCTGATTGTGCGCTCATGACAAGTTCTTGCCACAGCTTCCAGGCATTCTGATGACTGTGCTAACTCTGTTGTACCCTTTTGTAAGACACAAGACACTTGGTGCTCGTTTCATAGGGGAGGAATCCAGGAAGAACAATTGAGAGACAGCCTTATATAATTCACAAATTCAAAGTATGAAACCCTTTTGTTTTGATTTTAGCACCTGCATTGGAGGAAAGTGGATCTGTACAAATCTTACATGCCCAGGTATGTAAAAGTCTTGAATACTTAACTTTTTGATAACTGAATTCTTATTCAGGTAAAATACTACTTTTAGATCTTAGTATGATATTTCACTACATAATTTGCATTTTATTTCTGTCTACATGTAAGTGCATCTACACGCTCAGTAATTAAATATTAAAATGGTCTCAATAGCAGACATCTGCCTTTCAGCTTAGTGCAGTAATGTGTCTGCCTATACATTACGATGATGTTGCTGGTAGATGACACTGCCTGGTTATTCATCTTCTGCAACCAAATTTTCCACTGCAACCTTCACTTGGCGTAATTACAAGTTTACTTTTTTTTGCTCAGTAGTGCTGGCTTATCAGTAACTGTGGGAGTGCTTAATGTTTCTGAAAATCAATTTTAAGAGCCACAAATCAAATACCCATAATGTAATGATGGCACATTATTGCTTCCTTTTTGGGGAAGAGCTGTTTAGGTATGCTGGTGGGCATCAAGTAGGAACTCCATTACAAAAACAAGGATAAGGTTCAGTTCTTAACAGTGTTCCTAGTACTGGTTGTAATATGAATACAATTTTATAAATTATAGAATATATCAGTGTGTATAAACCCTAGGGCAGTAACAACTGTTGAGAGTACCCTGTCTTTGCTACATACTTAAATGCATTATTTATTATGTTTGTCAGCTGAATGCTCAGTTTCAGGAGACACTCATTTCATGACCTTTGATGGGCGCAAATACACTTTCCAGGCCACCTGCCAGTACATTCTAGCAAAGAGCCGTACATCTGGATCATTTACCATATCCTTGCAAAATGCTCCCTGTGGACAGGTAAGGCTTAGAACTTGCTTATGGTGTTTATATCCTGAAGGGTCTATTATTTTGCGGAAAAAAGTATTAAAAAATAAAAAAGGGAAGCAGCTTAATATAGTAACTAGTAGCAGCAACTTTCTGTAATGATGAAGTAATGGGACAGCAACAGTACAGAGGAATTCTGTACATAAATTCTCATGTTTGCTTGGGATAAGATTATGCTACTGTTCTCATTCTGTGTTCACTGAGGCCATTCAGTAGCATGTGGGGGTTCATGCAGCACACCCTGGATGATGACTTCCTTTCTTGAGCTTTCTGAGTACATCTTTCTAAATTTTCAGCCAGCACAAAGTAAGTATACTGCTTATTATTGCTTGAAAGAAGAATGACTTTTTCACATCTTGGATATAGATTTCTCTTTCATCTTTGTTCTTGCAGCTTGAAATTCATTTTTGCTTATGTTGATATGAAAACATTTGGTTAGCTTTTTGGGCAGCTCTCTCAGATTTGGTTACATAAATGCATCTGTGTTGCTGTTTTTAAGCTGGCACCCTCTACAGTTGCTTTCAACCAAACGTGTGTGTATGTAGCTGATAGTAACTGTGATATTAAGGGTGCTCCTACTTGATATTGAAAGTTTCTGGTACTGTACATGGAAGTTGCCAAATGTTTAGTCTGCCAGGACCCATTCTCTTTCCTTTGTTGTGTATGTGGATTTCTGAGCTTGTCTTGTAAGCTGTATGTGAGGTATAGAACGCTGGTAAGATTTTTTTGACTACATTTTTACTGCAGTCTTGATAGGTGCTAAAATGTTGAGGTAGTTAAGTTAGAACAGGTCTTAAACATAGATGGTTTGAGTGAGAAGCATAATTGACTGAATCAAACTGTTTTCTAGAATCAGGCTTTTCTCACTGACTGAGTTCTACATGTAAGGGCAGAACTTGGCCCACATTTATATTAGGGTCATGATGCTACTGTGGATGCCCACTTACTAAGTTACTGGATTTAGAGTAGGGGAAAGACTTTGTATCTTGATCAGGTTTTTGTTCTATCTCCAATGGTCCTCTGTCATGATTTTTACTTAGAAGCAACTGTACAGCTATCTGAAGCGTATATAGCCTTAAACATAACGTTGCTGTACTTCCAGACCATATGTTAGGCCTATATTGTTGCATAATTCACATAAAATTGGATTTAGTGCTACTACTTTGTACTTCTGTGGAGGTAACTACTTCCATTTCATTATAATAGTTTTCTATTGTGTTCTAAATAAATGCATGATCCTGTAAGTCCTTTTACATTAATGATTGTAATCATTCTTGTCTGCAGCTTATATTGTTCATGCACTTGAGATTTCCCTGGGAAGAAAAATGGTTATATAAGTTGTCACACTACACTTTCTAAAGGCACATTTCTGTAGTCAATTTGTATTTCTGCACTAAATCCTACTTCTCTGTATGACAGAAAACATATTTAAGCAGAAGTCATATTAAAGTGGCAGTGGCAAATTTTTTGTAATAGAAATTATTTATTTGTAGTCCAGGTAAGAGATGGGAGACTGGGTGCAGGCAATCCCCTCATCTCAGTGATAAAATTTGAGAGGTAAGAAAGGTAGCTTAACTGGATAGAAAGCAGATATATTTTACAACCAGATGATCCTCAAGTACATGTCCTGTAGTTGCTAGGAGAAGTGTTTAAGGATACCAGGTGAGGGATGTGACAGGGGTGAGAAGTTACCACTGTTGAAAAAGTGGGTTCCTGGGGTGCAAATGCAGCTGCTTTATAATGCTCTAATAGCCTCTATCTCTTTGAGGTAGAAACATTACAATGGGAGCTGTGAAATGGCAAGGACATGCACATTAAAAAACTTCTAGGCTTTAACCTCTGTGTGCATTATTCTTTGGATTGGGAAGAATCTGGTGATCCTGCTAGTATTGCCTGTTTATGGAAAGATTGACTGTTTCAAGACAATATGTTTGGTTTTGTTACAATTCCCCACTTCAAGTGCGTATTTGGCTTAGCTTGTTCTTATTTTACTAAGTTTAGTTAGCTTCAGTCTGTGCTAACTAATCCTGAGGAGTTGATTAAGTTAGTAACATGTAGAAGAAACAAAATAAAAAGAATGGCTGTGAAAGAAAACATAAACATTGGCATAAATCTGTTCGGTCTGTGTCATACTCTCAGAATTTTGCAGAATCCAAGAAGCTTGAGAAAAGTGGTTGTATATAGTATAGCTGTACTGTATCACTGAAGAAAAGCAAAAGAAATCCCCAGAGAAACATTGTGGGCAATTGTTTTATCAAATGAGAGTTCTGCCCTGAATGACATCTTGCAGAAGCCCACAGTGAGCTACCTTCCAGCCTGACCTGTTGCAAATCTGCTCAATGAACAACAGAGGTCTAGAGCAAGTACCTGATGTGGTAATATGCAGGGTATGTATGTGTGTCTCATTCCCTTGTGTTACACAACAGTTACATCTGTGTGCAAAACAGACAGAATTGTACCTTCCGGTTTAGTTGTTGTGGTTGCTTTGTCCAACTTTGGGGAAAGTGAAAACTGAGTTGGCTTTCTGTAACACCGGTGAGACTGCAAAGTGCCTTGCAGTAACTCTTGCATTCTTCTTCACCCAGACTTAGCAACTTTGCTTAATGTGTCTCTGTGCCAAAATGGTTTGTAGGTGAAAAAAAGAGATTCTCTTGGCTTTTACTACGTGTTGGCCTTCACCTGGCCTTTTAACAAACAAAGGTGATCTGATCAGTCCCTAATAGGTATAGACCTTTGCAGAGGTTTCAGTGAAGTGTTCTGGATGTTAACAGGTGGATGTTCAGAGGATTATGTGATATGTTCCAGGGCTATGTGCTGCTACTTTAATTATCAGTGTATGAGTGGTAAGAGGGTAGTGAGAACAGTCTGTGTAGTGTAAGGCAAGAATGTGGGACTTCAGTGCAGCTATTCAAGTGTCTGATTATCAACTAGCTGGTACCACTTGGCAGGAGAGCTGCTTTCTGGTTCCCCAGGCACCGTCCATTATCTTTTCTCCCATTTATAAAAATTAATGAATTGAAATGGGAAGCTAAAAGATCTGTAATGTGAAATCTCATATTTCTTGATGGTTTGAAATTTTATGTGCTTCTTTAAAAAAGCCTTATCACTCCCATCTCATTCAAGCAGATTAAAAAATGTGGAAAGAAAATACCTGGGGAGATTTTAGCTTTCTGAATCACAAAGAATTCAGTCATCTGGAGCCTTAGAGCCGGTGACATAAACAGTCATCAGGCAACAAGTTATTTCAAAACGATGTGAAATTTTGTTTAAGCAGTTTTTGGAAGGAGAATCAGTCAAGTGATCAGCACAGCTTAACCTTATCTGAGTTTCAGGTGACAACCTCACTGGCTTTGTATTTTGTATGATGAGAAGGTCTTCTGAATATAGGGGTTTTTTTAAGTGTCTAGTGAGAGAAATGGCCATTCCTGTGAAAACACCTGCTGAAAGCTGGCAAGGGCAGTGCTGTGAAAGAAACCGTTCATTGGAACAGAGAATAATTGTCAGGCAGAATTTCTCCTTCAGTTTCAGCATGAAGGAATAATAAAGCTTCTGTTGATACTGTGTACTAATGTATATACTATGGATGGTTGTTTTTGTGGCTCTGGTCTGCTATGCATGTCACCCATCATTCTTTTATTTTCAGCTTCTTAAAAGGGCAATGCTATCAATAATTTATAGCCATTGTTGCTGAATGAAATACACAGAAACCGAATTTCTTAAGTAAATAGGCAAGACAGCAAGATAAACTGCAAGGGCATGACTTCACAAGGCAGATGTCTGTCTCCCACTGTTAGTCCAGGAGAGCTGGTTGAGCTAATGAAATATCTCCAGTTATTTTTATAATTTCCTACTTTCAAGTTTCATTTTATCATTTCAACTGTTGGTGAAAGATCACTGTTCCATTATTCTCTAGAAACAGGGAAATTCTGCATGTTGTTTTTAATCTTTCCATACCACCATGTGTTATGTGTCCATGATACTTGAGCTGACAGATGATCAGCTCTGTTGTAGGTTCAGCATCTGTGAAATCCATGTGGTAGCGTTCAGAGATTCTTGCAGCTCTAGTAATGGTTTTCAACAAGCAGGGTAACATTTACCCCATATTAGACAAGTCCCAGTGAAAGTCAGAGTTGAATAAAAGTGTAAATTCTTGAACTGGGCTTCCTAATCTCTCTGCTCTGTGAATGATGCTATTCACTATATTATTTTGCTGTCTGTGCAACTGTCCAAAGGTCATCTTAATTGTATCTTTTTCAGTGCCTCTTTCAGCACTTACGATTCTTAAAATTTCAGTGTTCCATCATTAGTTATGACTTCACAGAAAGCAGTGGAACTGAGTGCAGCCCCTCAACCTGTGCTGGATGTTTCTGGACTTCAGCACAGTTCCAGATCCAATCAATTGGAAATTTGCTCTTTAACCAAGTGATTTCAGACATGTCTGTGTACTGGTGTACAAGACTGCCCTGAGTTCTGAAAGTAGTGTTGATAATACAGATATATTTTTGTTATGACAACATGAGATAGTGAAGATACATAATTGAGATGAGAATAAAATGAACAAATAGTGTGACAAAAGTGACTAGACCCAATTTTTGTCATTGTTCCCGAATATGTTAAATGGTTACAAGGTCTTGCAGTGAAGGAGGCTGAACAGAAGAAGCAGCAGTTGGATGCTTCCCCCATTTTGTCTGGAGATGGCAGGGAATGGACAGTCTCTTAGCTTTATCCAGCTATACTGAGCCAGTGTAAATAAGATGATGTCTCAGAAGCTATAAGTAAGGAGATTGGAGTGTAGCAGGAGTGGCAGAAGTATAATTTCATCTTTCGGTCCACCTCTGTGCCTGATTCTCTGTGATAGAACATTTTTCTTTTTAAAAAAATAAGTAGTGATTGAGTTCATTCTATTACAAAAATCTGCTAATCTGCTGTGATTAATAAACATGTTTTAACAAGCATTCTTTCCATATTGGCACTGAAAACCAGAAGACATGTAGTTACTCTGGAAGGTGGAAGTCCTGTCCTGGAAATTTTAATTGGAACTGACAAGTGTTAGCCATCTATCTGACTTATTTCCATGTTACTTAGTAGAAGTGTATTTGTTACTGTGGCATGTTGCAAGCATTCAATATTCAATAGCCCTCAGACTTGTGCTGATTTCCACCCGTGTGGTGTGAGGTCCAGTTGAAGATGACTACAGTAACAGTTGAGTAGTTTCAGACTTCAATGAGGTACCCATCAGTTTTGGTACTGGATTGAATGGAAAAAACCCACCCTAAGAAATGTAGAACAAGTACACAGTAGGTAACTTCTGTTTTGATGAAAGCAGTTAACTTGAATTCAATTCTTGATCTTTAAGCTGTTCTGAAATTTCCTTCTGTAGGTCAAGTAGCTTCTTTATGTCATGAAACTTTAGCATGTGAATCTAAATACTTTTTTTTTAGTATTTCAGTCAATTAGCTGCTTTTGGTACCACTGACAACTCAGTTCTACTGGAGAGGGTGGTTATAGAAATACTAGATAAGGGTGACTTAGGTTTTTTGTTTGGTTGGTTTTTTAGTATGTTTCTTCTGAACTGCGATGGAGTATTCCTTTTCATGTTTTGTCTACATAACATTTTGCCTTAGAGAAGTGAAATGCAAATGAGAATAACCAATGGTAGTAATGATAAACAAGTCGGGCAGGTTGGATGTTGTGAAATTGTATGCTGCCAAGATGCTGCCTTTCCTTCATCAATATTCATCCAGGGAGCTTTTGAACATACTCCATAACTCCTCTCAGAAATAAGGAACTTAAATTGTGTTAGAAATAACAGTTCATAAGACACATCTTTTGTTCGTTGTTGTTTGCCTTCAAAAGAATTTTAATTCTTAAATATGTTTCTAAAGAACCTGGGTATATCAGAACAAGGTATAAATTTGGATTTCAGAGCACTGCTCTATAGATAATGCAGCCTTATTTGTGAGCATTAGCTTAGCCTCAGTGGCTCTTTAATTGGGGAGTTTCATGAATTGCAGGTGTCTTGGTACTAAACTGTGTGAGAACTGTTTCAATTTCTCTTTACAAATCCCACTTTTGAGCTGTGTTTGCATAGCAGGTAAGAGTTATTATTAAACATATGTGGGAAATCATTCGAAATACTAAGTTTTCTTACTTAGCTGTAAAGCTGTATGTTTTGTAAGTGCACTCTGCTAAGAATCAAAGTATAACTTAAAATTTTCAATCCCCACTAAGTACTGCTTGTTTGTGTTGCTCTTACTTCTAGAACCAGGATGGATCATGTATCCAATCAGTCAGCCTTATTCTTAAGCAGGACCCCAAGAGGCAAGTGACTCTGACTCATTCAGGAGATGTTTTGATATATGACCAATACAAAATTAACCTACCTTATGCAGATGGTAAGGAATTATATATAAGAATATAACTCTTATTAAATGCTAAAGAAGTATTTTAATGACATTTGTGTACTGTCAATATTTTTAACATACTAAAGTTAAATGCCATATTTTAGCACCAACTTTGTTAATTTTTTCCCATATTAACTGCTGACATACTTTTTGTAAGAGTTGTACATTAGCTGTATTAAGCTAGTGACTCTTAGGTTGAGACTGTGATTGTTCTAACAAATCCAAATGCCACCCCTCACACTTTCGAGGTTGATTAGTTATTTTCTGAGAGGGAATTATTTTCTCTGGTTCTTGAAATGAATAATCTATTTTCCCTTTTCTGTAAGCAGCTCGAGTAAATGTAAGTGGAAGGAGCCCTCTTGCTCCTTACAGATATGCTACAGATTTTCAGACAAACTATATTTATTTTTTTTTAAGTTTTTAAATTGCTCCCTCTCAAAGGTATCTTGTATTCTACATATGAATATGCAACTGTGGTCTGTGAGGTTTAACATTAGCTTTGATGAGGGGTTTTTGTGCAAATCATTAGTACATTTGGTATCTGCGAGACCTTGACACTGTCGATTTCACAAAAAAATACAGGTTTTAATATAGGAAGCATATTCCTGGTGTTAGGATTGCTTTGTCTTCAAGAAATGGTCTGCCATGTTTGTAGCTTTCAATTGATTTCATTTAGTTTGCTGTTATGAACACTTCAGTGAACTCTGGATGCATTTTTAGAAAGTGTGGGGACTCTTACAAGTTTCTTGTTTTCTTCTTAGAATTTGAATTGGTATAACCTTTCATAAGAAATCAATGATTTGGGGGAAATCGGGTCTTAATAAAAAAAATATGAAACTTACTTAAAAATTATGTAAACCAAAACCAGTGAAACGAGAAGAAACAAAATGTAAATTACATGCAGGTTTCCCTCACCTTTCAACAATCTCTGTTTTTACTCACCAGAATTATTTGAAATACGGAAACTCTCCTCTGTGTTTCTGCAAGTAAAGACACACATTGGATTGCAGATCCTGTACGACAGAGAAGGACTGAGGCTTTATCTTCAAGTGGATGAACGGTGGAAAGACGATACTGTGGGCCTTTGTGGAACCTTCAATGGAAATACAGAGGATGATTTTTTGTATGAATAGCTGCAAGATTGCTATTATCCAGTATATGAGTGTATACAGTTAGAGTGGTAGATCAAGTGTGTACTGAAGCTGAATGGAGAGATACCAAGGATAATTTATTTTGAAGTTCTGCATTAGTGAGATAGATAGTAGGCTTTAGTTTGCTGACAGAAAATCTGTAGCTTCAGGTGCAGGTTATCAAGCTGGGTTTATCTTAAAATACTTATATATCTCACCATACTTTCGTATAAAAGACACACAAGGGCTATTTTATCTGAAAGATTTTGTCCAAAATACAAAGGAACTTTGGCTCCCTGCAAACCTTTCTCTTTCCAGCTCCTATTTTCTGCTGCAATTCCTACTCTGCTGTCTCTGACAGAGCCTCCATTGTTCAATACCTGCAAGCCAGTAACAGGAATGGGCTGTTGCCTGAGCTTCTCTTGGTTGTGATGCAGTGAAAGGTGGTCAGAATGGCTTGAGTCAAGATTGCTGTTCGTCCAGCTTCTTAGAAAGATATTTATTACAGATACTAAAGAACAAACTTACCTTCCAGAGGATTAGAGCAGCCAAATAGAAGAAGAACATGAATGTAGAACATGACAGAATATTTCTTTTACCAAGGTGAAAAAAGAAAAAGAGAGCTTTTTCCTCTCAAAACAGTTGGAATTCTTCTAAGTCAAAACTAGTTGAAAAATGAAAAAAAAAAAATCCATTCCCATTTAAAAACACACATACATTGGAATTTTGAAGAAATTCTATCTTAAAGATTAAAAAGTATTATCAGAATATTATTTATAGTGAGACTAGGAAATACATAGATAGGGTTTCAATAAAGAGATATTATTTATGTAAAGCTACTTAAAATATTTCTTTGAGAAGTGGTTTTGTAGTGTATTTTTGATGACAGTCTTTGGATTGTTCTCATGTACGTGAGAAGTTGTTCAATAGTTTATATTTGTCCAAAAAGACCTTAAACTTGGGAACTTATGAATTGTGTGAAGACATGACACAGACTATGGTGTGCAACCATGCTGATATGTATACAGAAATCCCTGATCCACACCAGATTTGGGAGACTTGCCATAGAGAGTGATGTCTTTTGCAACACCTTTACTCCCAGTTACTTTATCAGCAGAAATACTACTGATTGTGTACCTAGTGCAGTCTTTTCCCTAGACTGTAAAACCCCATATTTAAATGCACAGTTTTGATCATTCTCCCGGACAATATTATTGTGCCTTGGTTATTTTGATCACAGTCTTTATTATTCAGCTTCTACTGCCCTTCTAATTACCAGGGCCTTATGGATATCTATTCAATAGGTTTTTGCAGTTATATTTCTATATGCTTGGCTTTCTTTCCCGTCCTTTTTCTTGCAGGGAGTAAAGAGCCTGACAAGTCAGCTACCCAGAAACAGACAGAAAAATAAATGTAGAGGATAAATAAAAATAAATCGGGTATCACTGAGTAAGAGAGTGCAGACTTTCAGGACAGAAGTGCTCCCTCCTTCTCTCTTATAAGACTGTAACTTAATCTATTTTTATCTTTCCTTCTTTAAAGAGTATCTAATGGCTCTAGTTTGCATCTTCTCTCTCATTTCTGGGCCTTTGCCTGTAAAGAAAGAAGTCCTGAAATTTAAGCTTTACGGGAGACTGCATGAGAGTATGGAACCGTGGAAGTGGAGCTTGAATCAGCATGGCAGGACTGAGACCATTCTGTAAATTTACTTTATCTTTTCTGACTGAATTCTCTTTTGCAAAAGATCTCCAGTTGGAGTAACTGAGAGCACTCCAGAGCTGTTTGGAAACACATGGAAGACTTCATCAGCCTGCATTCTTGTGCATGATAGTTTGCAAATGGATCCGTGTGATGTTCATCTGCAGGCAGGTGGGCAATGAGGGCCAGTTGTTATTGACAAATTATTTGCTACTTAGTATGTCTGTGCCCACTTTCCTAGTTGGATCAGGTAAAGTAATAACCAGTCCTACCCATGGAAATAATGATCACTTACAGGTAGCATTTTCTGAGTTCAATTCCCTAAGAAATCCCATTGTGTGTTTTAAGTGTTTTGGGTTACTTGCAGAGGCACCTGAAATATCCCCTTTTTATATCTGGGTTTCAATTACACTGTATTAAGTTAGACATGCATTAAAGGTTGGTAGTATGTCTAGTATTGGTGATGCTGCTGGTTAAGATGGAAACTCAAAACTGTTGCAGCATTCACTTTTGAAAATACTGAAAAAATTACATATTTGATTTAGTTGTCTGCTATTGAAGAGAATGAGTAGGAGAAGGATGCTGATGTGCTGATTTAAGATTCAGCTAAAAGAGTCCAGTTGGGGAAATATGCTAGTGGCTGATGCCATGAGGACCACAGATGGTCACTAAGTCATCCTTTAATAGTGATGAATTTGTTATGAATCAGTTTGTTGATGAATCAGTTATATCCATTTCAGTTTGTGCCACTTTTTTTCTTGGACTCTACACACTTGTAAAGACATAGAGGCAAAATATTAAGGTTTTGCCTGTAATCTCAGCAGTGCTAGGGAATCATCATGTCTCTTGCTACAACATCATCTGTCTTTTGAGTATTTATACGATAGGCAGTACTAAGAAGCTGTATTCTTTGTAATGGGTTTGGACATGAATGCAGAAAGAAGTGGCCTGTACAGGAAGTTAGAAATTCTGGAAAAGGGGTTTTGAAGTCTTAATTTATATATCTTGCTTCTTCTGGTGGGAAATGTATCTCTTTCTGGGTATGCTAATATAGCATATTGTTTCTCTTGACCACAATTGCACAACTATTTAATGCATTCAGAATTAAGATACTCAGGTGAGTGCTGTGTTTGGAGCTTCTTACACAGCTATTTGATACTGCTCTTGTTGTCCTGTGTGACAGGCCAGCAGCTCTGGTTGTGGTTGCAGCCTTATGCAATTGCAACAATGGATAATAAGTTCTTCTTTAAAATGCTCACTTATTGAAGTAATTATTTGGAATTACTTAAACTAAGGAGACGTGTAATGAAATGTGTGTTTATGAAAGGCACTGGGTAGTTTATAGCATCTGTTGCCTAACCCACCTCCATGAATCAGTTTAAACATAGAAGACTGAATGTAGACACTGTCTGCATGTTGCAAAGTTTTCTGAATACTTTAAAATCATACTAAGAACAAGCTCCAAACTATGAGCAGCTAACTTTTTTGTCCTATCGTACAGTTTTATAGATATCAAAGATAAAAAGATTTATGTGGCAGTAGTACATAACCAAGACCAGTTGCACTGTATAGAAAACACTTTTTGTTCCAAGTCGTTTTAAACTCCCTCACTGAAACAGTGTTTAATCTGTTATTTGTGTAGCCTCTTATGCAGCGGAAGCTTGTAGCATCCTTACGAAAGAGCTTTTTGCTCCATGCTACCCCTATTTGAGTCCTGTTCCCTATTTTGAGCAGTGCAGAAGAGACACTTGCAAATGTGGACAGACTTGTTTTTGCTCTGCTCTGGCTCATTATGCTCATCATTGCCGAAGATTTGGAGTTCTAATAGATTTCAGAGGAGCTGTCCCAGGATGTGGTGAGTCTTCTTTCACTTCTGGTCTTAAATAGTTACTGTTTGAGGACGTCCAGAATGACATTCAGAAAATAAAATTAAATTAATTTAATCTTTTAAATGAGAATAGGATTCATTGTAGCATGATCTTTTGTGCACAGGACAAGGCTCTTAACTTTGTCAAGACAGAATTAGTACCAGTGTTCTTACAGGATCTTTCCTTTTCAGTCTACTTTTTTAAGGTCTTTGACTTATGAAACATTGCAGAGATATTTTTTTAAGTAGTTGGAGGGTTTCAAATGTATACAGAATTAAAAATATGTCTGTATCTCTTATATGTAATTGTGTATCTCATACCATGTAGATAATTATTCATGAGCTGTGTAAATAGAATTGTTCTTTTCCTCGTAGATGCTAGGACTTTCTAATTCTTTGAATGAATGAGATGGTGGTATTTTAGTTGGATTACTGTCAACTTTTGCTGTCTGACAGTCTCTTAGCTTATACTGTTACTGTCAGTGACACTGAAATGCACAAAGTGCTGAAGTAAATGTTGAGAATTGGTATTGTTGATATTTAGTTGAAAATTAATAGAATATAAATATTCAGATATTTATATAGATAGCCAAAGGTGACATCTGTTACCTGCTCTATAAAGCCTCACAAATAGAGGAGTGGGATAATATTAAGTTCTTTAGTTTATATTAACTTCTCCTGATGCAAATGATATTGATAGGACATGTACTGCCCTCACAGACATTCTTTTAAAATAGAGAATTGGAAACCCTATAAAACGTCCCAAAACTTCTACTCCTGATATTTCAGTAGGTTTGACTCCATTAACGAGGCTGAAAATCTTTTCTAAAGAACATTCAAGAATTTAATATCAAATAGTTGCCATCACATCATGTAATTATCCAAGTTATAATGCATGATAAATAGGATTTAGGAAAGTTAGTCCAACTTCAGTATCTCAAGGTGGAGTATCTGTACATGTGTGTGAAAAACCTGGCTTGCCTGCATTTGTTCTGGCCTGAATGGCAGTGTCCACTATGACTGAATGAGTTATTCAAACCATTTGATTTTATTTTACTTTTCTACAAGCAAGTATAGTTTCCCTGCAATATATTTTAAAATACATGCTTGTAGGATTTCAAATATGTAAATCTTTTTAGTACTTCAAGAACCTCAGATTTATTTTTTTAGTAGAGTGGGAGCCATATATATATAAATATATATAGGTAAATAGATAAAAGAAATTTAACATAGTATTGTGCAAGATTTGCAAAGTACATACATTTTATTTATTGCTTTTAACGTTTTATTTAAGATGCTCTGCATTTTCAAAAGCCCATGCACAAAAGCCAAGTATTTTCAGAGTTAGGAGGCAAAAAGGCTTCAGCTGTTTGAGTTTCCCAGTGTAAATCTGGATTAACTGCACAGACTCATTGCACTTGTTATTACTGTGGATTTACATCTGTGTGGTTTACACCACATAGTGCCAAGATAGCAATTTTAGTGGAATTTAATGTGATTGGGAATGAAAGAATGGAGATGTGTATCAGAACAGTGTTGGGAGCTACTTGAGTCTCTTGCACTGTAATTTGAGAGATCTGTTTCATTTGGACAGCTCTTTCATGTGAAGATACAAAGGAGTACAGTACTTGTGTATCTACCTGTGGCAGAACCTGCCAGGCTCTCTCTGTGCCAGAGACATGCAGCAGTGATTGTGTTGAAGGCTGTGCTTGTCCCTCTGGAATGTATTTGAATTCCAAGACTGAACGATGTGTACAGAGGTAGGTAAAGGTGCAGTTCTCACTCGCTCTTTTAGACCACTGCATTTGCAAGTCAGAGTGACAAGCTAATAAACATGTAAGGTTGTAGATGACATGCATTTGTAAACTTGTCAGGGTCTTAGAATTACACAGAACTGACATCTGTGTTGATCAAGAATAGCTCTTCTATAACATGGACACTCGTCCAACATCATTAACACTAGATGTTACGTATTGTCTGATTTTTTGGCATATAGAGATAGAAAACATAAGGTTCTACCTTACTGATTTGCTTTGGATGTGCTTGAGTTATGTGGCACTATTGGGATCAATTTCTTGTTTCTTTAAAAAAACCCAACCAACCACAAAACCCTCCACCAACCAAAAAAAAACCCCAATAACAAATAACCAAAAGCAACCAAGCAACCAACTGAAATTTGAACAGCAATTAGAAGAAGAAGAATCCCATCAGTGGGAATTTTTTTTCTTTCTTCAGTTTCTTCAGCTACATGTGTTTTTTCTCTACTCCAGAAATGAATGCCCATGTTATTTTCAAGGAATTGATTATCCCCCTGGAGAAAATGTTATGACATCTTTAGGCAAATGGTAAGACACAAAACTCTCTTTTCACACCATGACATGATGTCACTTGTTTTCAACCAGTTTTTTAAAATATTTTCATTATGGTACTGATGTTATATCAGGATTTGAGTTGCCTCTCTCTCAGTTCCCTTTGGTACTGCTTTGCCTGTTGCCTGAGTTATACTGTGAAGTCCTTGGGCACTTTCCCTGCAGGGCTTTGGGGTCCATACACAACTCCAAATGTGCTCACAGAGCAGCTGTAGCACATGCAGAATTTGATGCTGAATCTGCTGACTAGCTGTAGGAACACTGGGGATGTCTTAGGTGTTGCAAAGAATGGAAGAATAGTGCTGGAGTTCATGGGCTGAGGTTCTCTAGTGAGGTACAGGACCTGAAACGAAGCCAGTACTGCTTCAGTTTTCCCTCACAATGAGTTGCAACCAGAGCTTCTACCATTTTGTGAAAGTACTGGACTATTTTGGCTTGAATCAGACAGGAGTAGTCAGTGTTAGGTTTCTCAGGGTTTCCCTGCATGGAGTATCTTGTTAGGGTTGAGTTTTCTGCAGTTTTGAACTGTTTCATATAGGGGGAAAAATATTGTGTTTTTTCCTGTCTGTGTGGTGTTTTGCATATGTGAGTGGGTATACATACTACAAGCTTTATGATACAGTAACTTCAAATTTTTCTTTTGAATCTTGATTAGCATAGAATTGTCTGAAATTTTTCAGGTTCTAATTATGAGTTGTAGTTCCAGGTGGTTGTGATAATAGTCACAGCAGGCTGTGATTTCAGATCTGCTGAAGCAAATTGAGACAGCATGAGGATGAAATTTAGCAATTGCTTCACTGTTTCCTCCTGTGAGTCAGTAACACTAAAGTATTTGAAACATTCATTTTGTTATGAGATTGAAATTCATGATCTGGTTAGATGTTTCCAGATAGATATCTGTTCATGGTACATACTAGGAGTGGTTGAGGAAAAAACAAGTTAGCAACCTACTGGTACTATGTTTTGCCTGGGCAAAAGTCACTCCAGTATAAAATGTTGTTGCAGTCACAGTAACTTGATTGTATGATATTCAACATTGAGGTTTTGCCTTCAGTTGTGGGATAACTTAAGAACTGTTGGTGTCATCAAGGTTTTCAGCTAAACTAGTACCTTGTTTTTATCAGAGTTCTAAGATGATGGTGAGAAAAATGGAGCATCTATAATAGTGTTAAGACCTTTCATACATGAGTACATACCCAGAGCTTCCTGTAACATATGCATATAAGTGTTTTGGTTTGGTTTTATTGCTATTGCTCCTTGCATTTTTGTTTTAGATAGTGATGATTTTCTCACGTTCATGACTTGCTTTAATATTGGTGCACTGATATTTAGGAAGCAGTATAGTGGTGTATTCCTGTATGTATTTTTTTGGTCAGCCTGGGTATTTTAGCTCATAATAACATTATGCATAAAGGAAAGGTTTCCAGCGTAACAGTTGTTCCTCGTGTGTTAAGGCAACACACACTTTACCGGCAGTTCTAATGTTCAGTGCAAACATTTATACAGTTATTTTGTGTTGACTTTACATCATGCTTCATTATTAAAGTCGTTAATGTTTAATATTGATAATAGATCTTCCCAGTTCTCATTGCATCTCTGTATATTTCTATTGCAGCCATTGCAGTGATGGAGTAATGAATTGTGATAACAATGTAATAGGTGAGTGGAGAGGGAAAAGATACAGTGTTCTGTATGAGATTTATAGATGTTCTGTGAAGTTAACTATGTTCAGGAGAGAGAGGCAATTGGATGTTTACTAGTATTACTGGATGTTTCCTTCTGTGTCGTATCCTTAATCTAAATTTGTTGCACACAGTTACAGAATACAAAATTTCAGGTATGAAGACCAATGTGTTTTTCAATTTTTTCCCCAGCACACAACTGCCCAGTTGGGCAGATTTATATTAACTGCACAAGTAGTCCACAAGTTGATCCTGAGCTCAGCAGAGAGAGAACTTGTGAGAACCAGCTGCTAAACCTCACTTTCTCAGCACACCTTCCTTGTGTGTCAGGTTGTGTCTGCCCACCAGGGTGAGTACAGACAGATCTGCATCTTGTGGTGTGCAAACATAAATGACTGTCTTTAGTAGTGATTACATAATTAATTCTGCTGAGATTTTCTACTCAGCAGTATTCCACTTGGGAAACTTGAGATGTCAAATACCTCACAATAATAAACCCAAAATAAGAGGAACGTATTAATGGCAATGTAATTCAATCCCTGTACTATGGCAGAACTGGTTTGTTTTTTGGTTTTGTTTTTTTTTTTCAGATACCTAAGCTCTTATTTGAACACTTTGCTGAGGGAGACATGATTCTTCATTTGAAGGCATGATTTTCAGTCTTCTCTCCCTCAAAAGACTCTTTTAAGTTTTGGGGATTTATGGTGATAATATGGTGAACTTTTGTTGCATTTTGAAATCAAGCACTGTAATGTTGAGAGATTTTTGAATATAAAAATAACAATAATGTGTTTAAGTTATGCTGGGTTTGATGGGATTTAGTTTCTTGAGCACATAGCTTGAAGCTTTTGAGTATTATCACTTTAAAATTATTGTTTATACCTTGTGAGCCTCCTCAAAACAAAGAGTAGATGCCAGAGCCTCACTTGATCTGGATTGAAATAGCTCAGTTGAAGTCTGTGGACTCGTACTGATTGATGTGTAGATATTTCTATGTCGTGATAAAAGATTGCTACTCAGAATTCTGCGGGTTTACCTAAACATTCAGAAACAGGAAATCTCAAATGATTTCCATGAACCTGTTATTAGTCCAAGTCACAATATGGTACCATGATGAAAAAGTGCAGTGCTAAGGTAGATTTTGAAATTCTCTGGAGGCAGGTATTTTCAGAACAGCAAGAACTCACTCTTTTGGACCTGGTAGACACCTTCCCAAGCCAGTGACTACCTTCAGTGCCACTATATGGCATGCAACTCACATCCTATGAATTTTTTGTGTTCTGCTACTCTGCTGTACATAATCCCTGAGGTTGTGAACTTTTCTATTGCTTTCTGGTGTAAGTTCTGGAATTTAAGCCATTAAAATGTTTTTTAGCATTGGACACTCAGTGTCAAGTGTTAGTGATCTTAAAGCTCTGATCATATGGTTGTATAATATGAGGCAGTTTTATGATTTCCTAGGAACAAAAATACAAAATTAAGAAGTTTTGTCCTTAGCATAACTTTGAGAAACTGAATTCTCTTCTCCTATGGCTGTACACTGGCTGTAAAGATACTAACAAAAATTTTTTTGTTGTTTTTTTTTGGAGGAGGAAACACCGGGAAAGACGTGTTTGTTTGTCAGGATTTTATCCTCAGTGTTTAAGGTAGAGCTAGGAATATCAATCTGTACTAATGAAATAGAAATTGCAAAGTTACTTGCAAGCTTGTAAAAACTGATCTCTTAAATATTCAACTCTAGTGGTCCTATATATATGTTCTTATTTGAGATTGCTTTAGGAAAAATTAAGATGGTCCTACAGTTGTGTGTTTTTTTTGGTGTGCTTTTGGAAACATGAGATGTCAGCTATATATTAACTATGAAGGTTTTTTATTTAGACAGTGAATCCTAATGTTTTAGGAAGGTTAATAATAGTTGCTTTTGGATAGAAGCTGTTAGGTCTGAATAGCCCTAATGTTTTAAGTCAGTCACTGAATTCACACTCCAATGATTTGTACTGCAGATTGGCCACATTAGTGTCAGAGATACACAGTAAGATAAAACTAAATTTTTGGGAGAGAAAGATGAATGAAATACCATTGCCTTCACACAGTACCTTATCCTGTGTTGATGACAGTTCAAGTAGTGCAGAATTTAAATGCACTGTGAATTTGTGCAACTTTAAAGTCACCTTTATAGGTAGTCAGTTCTTGGAGAAATAGAAAATGGAGGTGATAATTGTCCACCTCAAAAGGGTAAAAAAATTTCTTTGATCTTAATGTTATTTTCCTGAAATAATTACTTTTATTCCTTTATTCATGCTTTTGCTCTTGTTTGAGATCTTGCATGGATTTATTTACCTGTAAGCTAAACAGACTTAAGTAGTAATTAAATCAGTTTAATGTTTTTGATTAATCGATTGTTGTAAACTAATGAAAAGAAACTAGTGAAATGAAGTGACTATGACACAGTTAAGAAACCTGTATAGGAAACTACATTTTTTTAGGAGGAAGGATCTTTTTGATCTGTTCTGTGGTCTGTTTATTCTTCAATGATGCCATGAAAGGTACTTAACACAAAGAGAAGGAAAGAACCTCTTTTCACAGAAACAGTGTTAAGATTTTAAGAGGGCAATATTTTTATTTTGGAGCCTATTTTTCTAGTATCTGGAGTCTGAAATATTCTTCACTGTTTTTAGCATTCCTTCTTGCTTGTGCTTAGAATACATTTTAATGGTCCTTGCATGAAATGGAAATTAAATACTAACTAAGTAGATCATAGGGAAAGTAGCAGTTGTCTCCAAGTTCTTAATTTGACTTTCTTTCTCATCTGTAGTGAGTAAATCAGATGCAAGTAACCACGCTTAAGTAAATACTTACATTTACAGGAGATCATTCTATGGGTTACAGTTCTTAGTGTAAAAATTCTATGTTTTCCCTCTTATTTAGAAGTTATTGAGGTCAAACATTAATTCTCCTGGAAATGACTTTCTAATGTTGGCCCACCCTCCTTTACTTCACATATTTAGTGATTTTTAACATTTTATTTATGTTTTTTCTTGCTGTTTTTCATCTGTCATTGTTAAGATGTTTGATGCTAGTGTTTGGATCCTAGTGATGGTAGTGCACCTAAATAAAAAAATGGAGCATGTACTGGAATAAAAACTTTTAGGGCTCCAATTTTCATATTAACTATGGCATTTTTTCATGGTTAGACTGCTTTTGAAAATATAAAGGAAGGGGCCAAATAGACTGCTTGGTTTGGAGTTTGTTCTTTGGAGCACGGCTTTTTTGCTTTAACTGCTGCGTCAGTTTCTCTTCTGAATGAGTGGTGTGGAGTTATGAGGCAACAGTCTCTGGTGTGGTGGGACAAAACACCTATTCAGAGAACTCTTATCATTTATGGCATTCACAATCTTCTGTGGTGAAACTGGACTCTACTAAATTTGGGGCAATTTAACATAAGAATTTTTATGTCTGTTCCTTTTTTCATCACTTATTGGTCTCATAAAATAGAGCTATGAAAAGATAGTAAACTAGACTGTAGTATCCTGTAATTGCACTGAAGTTTTGTAGCTAAGGAATATCATGCTAGGTTTTCTTTCCAAACATTTCTAAATTATCACAGTATTTCTGTGGTGCTGTATTGGATTAAATAACACATAAGGAGCTTAAACACATTCTTGGAAGGTTTTCTTAAAGAAATTAAAACTCACCACTTTCTAACTTTCACAAAGAAAACAATGAATGTTGTCATCCTATGAATATGCTAGTGGACAAACAAACCTAGTAATGGGGGAAGAATGCAGCTGAGTTTCAAGTATTTTAGAAAACTAATCTTTATTGGAATAATTATATTGTCTGTGTTACATCTTGAATATATCTCCTTAGGTGAAATCAAAGTCCTGTGCTTTTGGTGTGTGTTTAGTATCCTTTTTTCAGGAGACCTACTGCTCCTCAGTATAAACTCAGCATTTATTATTATTAGAGTAAAATAAGAGCTATGTTCTGTTCAAACCTGTTTTCTGGATGGCTCTACTGCTATCAGGCTAAGTGTTGTCAATATTTTGCTGCTTCTGGTTTAGGCAGTGTTTTGGAGGTGTCTGTGAGAATTGTGAGATAGTTTTGCTCTCTTTTGTCTGCAACAATCAGTAAAATGTGTCTGAAAACAGGAACTTGGTTTTGTTTGAGGGTACTTTAGAGGATGCACAGGCAGTGGATGAGCCAAATTGCAGGGGCCTTTGTGAAAAAAGGCTGCAGAATATGGGAAGCTGGATGAATCCCTGTCATTCTACTTCTTCCTCTGGTTTTTCTTACTCTCTTTGGTCTTTAAACTGCTACTACCATTTCTGTTTAGGGTGCTGATGGTAGAGCTGATTGCAGGGGTGTTTTCCAGTCTAGGAGGAAGCTGCACAAGTGAAGGGGTCTGACTGTATTTCAATCAAAGCATTAAAATCGGTCATTAACACAGAAGGAAATAGCAAGGATACTAAAAACCTTCCTAGCATTCTACAAAATTATTATTTTGGTATAATAAGCTATGAGAAAGGGGAAGAAGAGGTGAACTGTATAAAGTTCCCCAAAAAAGAAAAAAAAGACTCCCCAGGGATGTAGTAATGCTCTCTGTCCAAACAGTGAACGAAGCCATTAGGTGCTACTGTAAAGTTATTAACATCTACTTTTCTTTCAAAATTTGTTTATCTTTTTTTATGGTTAGGCAAGTCGTGGGTAGTGGTGGAATTCTGGTACTACAAATGTACCTGCTGCTTAGTTCATTCTTTTTTTTCCTTCCCTTAAACTCTCTTGCAGACCTTTGTAGGAAGATTTGTGAAACCCTCAGAGAGCAATTTTGTTGTTGAGGCCAAAGTATTTGTGGCTGCAAAAATCACTTGACAGTAGACTGTTGCCTGAGAGAGGGGGAGGAGCTTGTGCAATACCTAACCTGTTGAAAATTGCTCTGCTGGCCCCTGGAAGAGAGATGGTTTTTTTAGTGTTCTGATTCAGATTTGTGGGCTTTGCAGAAGCAAGAAAGTGTTTGGTGATTCACAGGTGACATGTTGCTTCTAATGATGCCAATAATGATTACCAAGACTATTTACTTATTTTTGTGTATATGAGTGAAGAAAGCTATAGATATTAATGAGATAATAATGAAAGTGAGCATTCAGCGTGGTGGAGTACGATGGCTGTCCTTGGGTCTTTGCAGTAAGTATAACCATCAAGAAAAATGTCAGACACTTCAAAGAGGGGCTGTGCAAGGCCTCTCTGTAGGGTATTTGTGGTGAATTCTTAGATCACTGAAATCTATCCATTTGCTTGGCTTTACAAGAGAGAAAGCTGTTATCACTCTTTTTTTTAATCCAGTGTAATAATGTGAGTAAAAAAACTGCATTTAGTGTTACCCTGTCAGAGTGATCTCTTTGTGTCTGAAAGTGCACTGTTCAGTTCTGAGGAGCTTTAAACCAGTGGGAGTTTCAGTCTCTCAGTTGATTGTCTCCAAGTGACACAATACTTGAAATAAGTATGGATTACAAAGAACATTTCATGTACCGTGGAGGAAAATTACAGTTTTTCAGTTTGATGGGGAAGGAGGTTTATGACGTTCTGTGTGTTCCCATGAAGAAGCACTAGAGAGTTGTAAATTTTTGTCTGATAAGACAGTGAAGAGGAAACTAAGTCATAGTATCCAAATTCCCAGTTCATTAATATGACTAAGTAAAATGTTCCATGATAAATGCCATGATGAAATCCTTCCTATTAGATACTAGGGAAACAAAACAGTGTCGTCACCCTGTTTGTCACAGATGTGCCTCACACCTACAATTTCTTGCCCATGGTGCATGTCTTGCCCAAATTGTGGTGCTACACATCAGGAACACAAAATCTGTTTTCTTAAGAAAACTATGAGGAACACAGGAAAACCTGTATAAAATTTGTATTACTACAATTCCAGAGACATACTGGAATTCTAAACAAACGTACCTTTAAAAGAAAAAATATTATCAGCCCAACAGTACCATTTTAAGGGACTGTTTATTTCACAATACAAAGACGTTTCAAATGTTAGAAACAAGGAGGATCATAGGTTGCATGGTGCCTGTAAGATGTCCTTTTACTGTGTAACTGTAGTGCTAGTTGCTCGTGTATCAAGGGGGATCCTGCGTAGGATCACAAGCTGGAGCTGCAGCAGTTGGAGGGAAAGACAGTGCTGCAGCTTTTCGAGGGTTTGTTTCACAACTGTATTTGGCAGATTGATTTGTCATAACAGGTGTTTTTTTTTTATCTCTTGCTGCACCTTTAGGTCGTATGTTGGTATCTCTTTGCCTATTCAGTAGCATAATATTTTTTTTAAAAATGAGCCAGTCTCTGGAAGAAACAAAACTTTCTTGAGTTCAATGAAAAGATAGCTTTTTAATAAAATAGTTCAATATACTTCTGGTATATTTCCTGATATTTACTTGTAGAATCCACTTGAGATCTCTCTTTAACTTTCACATTTCAGATATTCTGGATATTATTAAAAGCCACAAATATTTAACTTTAAAATTCAGACTAGTTGCTTTATTTAGTCTTGCTGGGCAAGAATTCCTCTGTTCTTTCTCTATTCAAGTATTCTTTTTATTTTTATCTGTTACTCTAGGAGTTCTGATTATAAGCAAAAATGTATAATGTTAGTCTTGAACTGTAAATAGCTATGCCTATAGTTATCTGTGTTTAATGAAAATCTCCTTTAAGGGCTGTGAGGATATTTCTGCCAATAAAATTAAGTATATTAGTAATTGCTTGCATGAAGGTGCCTGTCATACAGAAATATGTACTTAATGTCATGCAACCAGGATAGCTCTTTTGATATTGATTAAATTGTTCACAGAGAAGGGGGTGTAACTACAGGTATGGGAAAACTCTGCAGCAAATTAAAACTCTTTAAATCATGTAGAGAAAAGAAGAGGACAAGAAGAAATCCTCACTTAAAAATTCTTAGACTAAATAAGCCACTAATTTTTGATAGCAAGAACACATACCACTAGAACAAAGGGCCATGATGTCTCCCACATCTCATGGATGATCTCTTGGCTTGCCAAGTTAAATACAAGTTATTTGGTTGCTCGTGTGTGATTAGTAATAAAATTGTGCCGTTTCAAATTCAAAAGCTTTTAAGTATTATTTAATTTTCACTAATAATGATGCTAGTAATTGTAAAGTTTAGGAAAATATATTTTTTTATCTAGATACACATTCAGCAGCAATATAGCTGGTATTTCTTTTGTTCTTTTTTGATAGTCTTGTTAAACATGGGGATGTGTGCTTGGATGCAGATGAATGTCCATGTTCGTGGAAAGGAAAGGAATATTTTCCAGGTGACAAAGTGATTTCTTCCTGTCATACCTGGTAAGCAGACATCTATCTAAGTGATTATTTCATTTTACTTGTTAATTTGTAGATTTTTTTTTCTCCTTCATCTGTTTTAATAATAAATTTCACAGCAGATTATGGTGAATCGTCTACTTTGATTTTTGTATTTACATTTCTTCAAAGAGCTATTAAAATGACATTGGCATTGGGTTTGTTGTTTCAAAGAGCTTTTACATAACAAAATAATAGCTATCTGGGATTTTCTTATTTTTTTAAAAGAGCTTGATTTAGACAAAACTCATTTTTTTATTAGCAAGGTCGTCTAATATTCCATGGCTAGTTTTCCTGAAGCAGAGGAAAAGTCCTTATATAACACCTGAGTGACACTTATTAAAGCTTTTTACTTATTCACTTTCACATTTAGCATTGAATCTGAGCAATCTAAGGACTAAAATATAACCCTGTGGCTACAAGTATATGCCCACTACAATTATAATTTGAGTATTGAGCAAGATCAGGTACTGAGTATAGTAGCAGATAAATTGGTTGCTAATTTTGTTTATGTGCATAACTGATGAGTCAATTGGCTTTAAAAGGAGGTGTTCCAATTGGAAAGGTTTGATAGAGTCACTCAAATACATGCAGGACTTGTTCGTTTTACTATCCATTGTTGTAAATGCAGCATATAGGCTATAGGTATAGCTCCATTACCCTGAAGTTTCCTTGAGCACTCAGTAGAATGTGTTACATTGCCATTCACACAAGAGTGTGACAATACACCACATCTGCACAATCCTGAAACAAACTTGTTTCTTGATGGTCCCCATCTGTTTTCTCCTCTGACTGCAGTTGAACGTTGCTAGCTGGCACTAAGCAATGCTATTTGTCTTACCAGAGCCTCAGAAAAATCAGCGGTCAAGCACAGAGATGCAGGGGTAGTGGTGTAGCCTCCAGCTTCTCTGCAGAGCAGTTCCCTCCTCTTGTCCCCTTCCTGCAGCTCACCAGGATCATTTAACTGGGGTCACCTGGTGAACTACTGCTCCTGGCCTGCACAGCTTAGTGTAGCCTGGCACAGTGAAGGCTTGTCCAGTCAGCACTAGTCACTGCCTTGTCTGGATGTCGTTGCCCCCTCCAGCCTCGTGCTGACTGCCTCCCTCTGCCTCTCGTCAGGTCCTCAGTCTCTGCTCTAGAAGAGATTTGTAGCCCTTTGGTCGACTGGTGAAGCAACTTACAAGCCATCTCCACTGGGCAGGCAGGTAAAGCGACCCGGGTTGTTCACCCCCTTATTTCCAAAGCCTCTCCATTTGGACCTGGTGTGGGATTGCTTGCATCAGAAAGAATTATTATATCCCATTTAGCCTCTATGAGACTTCACCAAAGGCAGCTGCAGTGAGGGCAGAAAGACACTGGATATTTAGCCTTTCTCTTTTTTTTTTTTTTCCTGAGGCCAGGCTCATTAATTCATGTGCAAATCCTAAGGCTATTATGATTTTTCTAGTCTTCCATGTCCAGAAGCAAAGGCAGATTAAGTGATAATGGCTTTTTGGCAATGAGTTGTCTGCTGGTAGATGGGAGTCTGCAACAAGCATACAAAGCCTCATACAAAGCATATAAGTCTTTGAGTATGTGTATGTAGGGGTGTATCTGATACGTTAAGGGAAATGTGCAAAGCATGAGAATGCTTCTGTGCAAACAGACCCACTTAGGCACTCATAGGAGTTGTGATTTAGTGGGTTTTAGTGCACAGAGTTACTGTATATTGATTCTAAATATCATCTTACTTGTATATGATGTAGTATTAATTTTATTAATAATGTAATTATTAATAATGTAATTAATAATAATTAATTAATAATGTAATTATTAATCTGATTTATCTATTGAATGGTAAAACGGCAAATAAAATAATTTCTTAAGTTGGCAAAACTACCAGTGAAATGCCAGGAACTTTAAACCCAGGCTCTGTGATCTGATGGAACTGTTGTTCTAGGTTTCTTAAATTTTGTTGTCCATGCAAGTGCCTGAAAATTTTAGCATGTGCTAAAATTCTAGCGTGTCAAGATTCTAACACAAAAGGTTCTAATGCTGAGGGTATCACAGCATTTTGGTGCTGTGCTGCGCAAGGTAAGATGGAGGGTGCAGTAAGCTGTACTGGTTTGCTATCGTGTTGAGACCATTGAGCAACTGCTGGTTAGTGTCTGTGGGCTGCTGAATGGGGTCTCCTGTGTTCTTAAATACTTTCTGGAAATGTGCCTTTTCAAAAAGCTGATGGAAGTCTGGAAGATGCTGATAGTTCTGCTTTTCCTACTAGGGCTCTCTAGACTCTGATAACTAAAGATTAGTTCCCTTAGGAAACAAGCCTGGTGCAGAGGGCTTTGAAGACACTGTGTACATCTCAGTCCCTTCCTTCTGAATATAAACATGTTAAGACTCTTGGAAAAAAAAGAGAGTATGTAAAGGAGCTCCCTAATCTTCATGTGTTAAGAAATGTTCCTGCATGAGTCCTTAACAGATCAGCATGTGGAGGAGGATTTGAATAGGTCAAGAGTAAAACCTAAACCTAATGTCTCATGGAGAACATGAGAAGCAGCACTTAGTCTTTTAGTCCAAATACAATTTCTTCCATTTGCCTCTCTCTCCATTAACTTGATTAGGTTTCTTTCTAGCTTTGAGGTGACTAGGGTTAGCTGGGCTAGTCCTACTGCTGTCTCCTTGTGCTGTGGCAATCATACTTTTAACTAATTTTAGCCATATGCTTAGTGTATTTATGTATGTAGTTATACACAACACAAGCACTGGGGCAACATCAGTGGTGGGATAAGTAGAGCCTTTGAAAATCTGAGCAATGACTCCATGTTGGTGCAAGTTATGTGGTAAGAGAACAGGAGGAAGATGATATTAGTAATTGGAGCTGCTTAGATTTTCTAGATATTTGCTCCTCATTTGAAAACAGTGCTATTCTGGCATCATGGTAGCAATATGAACAGAAAAGTTACACTGACAAAAAGTTATACTGAGAAAACATCATACTGCTTGTTGCTTCAGTATGTGAGATGCCAAAGTTTAGTGATTTATCCAGTATTTCCATAAGTCAGATTGATATTTTAGTTGTAAAACATGAAGCACTCATTCAATGAAGAAATAAAAAAATCAATTTTTTACAAAAGTAATCTTAGATGTGTACCATAATTATATCACATGCTGTATTTAGTTTGACCTATATTTATAAATATACCTGGAGTAAAGCTCTATAGGGTCATCAGCTCTTCTCTCTTTAGCAAGAGAAGTTTTTAAGTCCCCAGGTGATTTAGAACCATAAAAAAATAACATTTTAAAGGGTAGCTGTGGATACAGGAAATGAAATTATATCCATTATTTATAAAACTTACGTAGTTTCTGAAAGTGTTATTTAGATTGCAAGAGGATGATGCAGAAAGAGGCATAATATCCAATGCTTCAAAGCCTCTTACAAAGCAAAGAGAATTCAGGGAGGTTGGACCAATCACTTAGTATATGTGTGATGAAAGCCCTTTGATGCTTGAGGTGGCTATAGACAGAACCTGAACTATTCTGGAAGCCCCTAAGCTGTTAGGAGAGGATTTGGGAGTGATAGTACATAGATACCTGGGGGAAAAATAAATCCAACAACTCAAAACATGGCTATTTTAAGGAATCTAAACAGCAAAATAATGCTACTGAATTCCTTTGTAATTCTGTGAAATTCTCATTCAAGCAGAGGATGCATAAAGACTGATGTAAGAAGACATGTTATTTTTGATTCTAAGGTTCAGCTTGTGTAGAAAAAAATCTTCAGTGAAGAGCTGAAAAAGAAAGCTTTGTCCTTGTGGCACATTCTTGATGTGCCAGTAGAGAATAAATTATATTACTTTGGATGGTATTTCTGTTCTCTTGTTTTGGTGTCTATATTTTCCAGAGCCTATAAGTTCTAACAGAATAAGAAACATAGACAGTATGAGTTCAATATATATGATTTTTTTTCCAGTGAATCAATTTGTGTATGCTGCTTCTAGCCAGCATTTCAAAATGCTTCTGTCTACATTCATCACACTTGCATGGCTTTTGTTATTTGGCTTCTCAGTGCAACAGCTGTAATCATTTGTCTGGGCTTGCAGCTGATATTACCATTATTGGTCATGCATTTTTCAGCATTTGCCAGCATGGATCATTCCAATGCACCTTCCATCCTTGCCCATCAATGTGTACTGCCTATGGGGACCGGCACTACAGAACGTTTGATGGACTAACTTTTGACTTTGTTGGAACTTGTAAGGTTTACCTAGTTAAGGTGAGACTTCTTTTTGTAAAGGTTCTCTAAAACTGGATTTAAAACTACGTCTTAAAATCTACCATTCTATTTATATCCTATCTGTACATTTTATTGAGTTCTACATACTGTTTTTAAATTTCTTTATTATGCTATGTATGATTCAAAGTTCAAACAGCATCATTGTTTAGACTTGGAATCATACATAGCATAATAAATACACACTGAGGTTTCTGCTAATTGAACTGTGTAGCAATATACACATTTATATTAGTATATTTAAAAATGGCCTTTTTTCTTTTTCAGGGTACTTCTTCAACCAGTCTTTCTGTTATTATAGAGAATATTGACTGTTTTAGTACTGGAATCATTTGCAGAAAGAACATTTTCATTAATGTTGGAAAATCTTTTTTAGTATTTGATGATGAAACAGGAAATCCAGTAAGTTTCAGTATTTACCACTGTTGAAAAAGTAGCATATGTACTTCTCTGGGTGTTTCTTCCTTTCATTACCAAAAACATACTGTGCCACTTTCATAGCAGAGGTGTAAATATCTGTACTGTGAATGCTGATCACACCCGTATTGCTCAATGGAAACATTAAACAAAACCTTGTCTGTATTGACAAAATTGTTAGTTGACATAATTGCAGCTCTTTTGTTTAGACTTAATTTATGTTTAACATGTTAGGAAAAATCCAGGTTTTTGAAATCCGTTTTGCTTTTAAATGCGCTAGAAGTAAGAGTTTAGTCAGTCTGGAATGTATAGGAGGAATATTTCTATACAGTTGAAAAAAACCCAAATTACAGCCCCTGCTATAACCTCCATAGCCTCAATTTCATTTTTGTTTTGGACAAATTGCAAACTCTATTACTGTAAGCATTTAGTATTTCTAGTAAATTTAGTATCAACAGTGCTATTTACAGTTTATAGACTGACTATTCAAGGGAAGTTTAGTCTCTTTTTTTGAGGTATTGTGTAGTTAAACCAGACATCTTAGTCCATGCTACAAATGAATTGGAATCTGATTGTTACTGGATAGACAGAAGAATGCTCTATGTAAATAAAATTGTAATCTGTGGACATATTTAGACAATTCCTTATTTCAAGAAGTTGCTCTGTGCATCTTTATGACTTACCCATATTAAAAAAAAAGTATGTGGCCGAGACTGAATAAGGTATAATTGAGGGAAAATCATAATCAGGAACCTTAAGACTAGCCTTTTACCTCCCAGATGAACCATTAACATTTTAATCTTCACTCTGATTTTTCTTACCCATGCTGTAAATTTGAGAGAAAACCAACTTTTAAAATAGAAAAATCACAAAAATGCAATACAGTTCACAGTCAAAATCCAGACCCCTTTTGCTTAACCATCTGTCCTTATGTGACCTTCTGTCTGTGTTTGGACTCAGGTCTGAGAACCATGTAGTTCATTTTATTTCGGCATTTCATTTCCTCTCAAGTGAACATGTTATGAAGACATTGCTTCCATTATAAGCTCTGTTGTTTTATTTTGAACAGAGCTTATCTAGTTACATAGACGACCTACAGAAAATGCAGTTGTGGAAAGCTGGATTTTTCACCGTTGTTCACTTTCCTGATGAACACATCACCATTCTCTGGGATCAGAGAACAACAGTTCATGTCCAGATGGGTCATCAGTGGCAAGTAGGTGGAAGTCAGCACTCTTATTGCCATTTCTTTGAGGTATTTATGTAAATCTTACGAAATAAAACATCATCGTTATTCAGAGAATAGACAATGTGTCAAGGGAGAATGTGTCAATAGACAATCAAGTATATATTTTTTTTCCTACCTTGTCAATTAAGATATTAATTCTCATTTATCTTTTTTAGTTACTTTTTACTGTATATCTTCTGTAACAACAGAAACAAGTATCTTTGGGGCAAAATTCTCCTTCAGTACTCATTCCTTAGGTGATGGAAGTAGATGTTATTTTGCTAAAGCATATGAAAAGCACATAACTGACTAACAGCTCACTTCTCTGAACAAAAGATCAGCTCCTTTCTCAAAGGCTTGGGGACACATAACTGAAAGGGAATAATACTGACATTGTCAAAATGAGATATTCTCCATAGCCTTAGTACAATAAAAAGCTGAACTATTTTGACTGAAATTTAGCTGAAAAAGGATCAAAACCTGACAATTTTATAATAAAGTAACTGAAGACAAAAGTTTTGAAAATAGTTATGGCTGGAGGCATTTTGTTGTGTGAAAAAATGTTTTTATATATGTATGTGTGTATATATATATATTTTTTTTCCCCAGGGTGAATTGACTGGATTATGTGGAAATTTTGATTTGAAGACAGTAAATGAATTGAGGACTCCAGATAATTTTGAATTAACAAACTCACAAGAGTTTGGAAACAGCTGGACAGCTGTAGAGGTACATAGTAAAAAGAATGCATTTCCTAGTAGATTGTTTTGCTGTTATAGCTTATAATTTATCTAGACTGAAATCAGAAATTAATTCCTGGAAGTATCAGTCAGGCAGCAATGCAAATTTTGATATCAATGGTTCTTACAGATGCCTTAATCTTTTAAGGAAAATAGTCACCTTTTTTGCCTACACAATGCAATAGCGTAGAGGAAAATGTTTTACAATATTCTGAATATTTTTGAAGATGCTCGAACAGTAAAGTAGTAGCTTTTTGGAAGATGGAAGAATTTTGGGTTCCCTTTAGACTGTGTTGTCAGTTTAGCTGATCTTTCATAGCTGGGAAATATTTAACTGTGCAACCATAGTGATGGAAAAAAAATTCTTTCAATATGCTGTAAAGTTAAAAACTGAACTTTTTTTTTAAGATGTCACATGTCTAGTGATGCTCATAGAAATGTCCCTTCCTAGTAGTTAAAGGTTCTGATTTCTGACACTTCTAATGTATGTCACCCAAGTGGTCCTTGTTATTTATGTAAGCGAGACTGCTCAGGTGTAAGGACAGCAGGTTGGGGCTGCCTGGGAGCTCTGGTTAGACCTATATGTGCGTTTTTCTGCTGCTTTCAGACACATGAAACATTTCTTCAGCTTGTGTAATTTTAAATTCTGTCTCTTAGTCCTGCTTTAGTTTCATAAACAATGCATCTGTTTGATGGTTTACATCTCTTAAAGAAAAAAAGCCACAAAACTGTGCTTTGGAAGTTCAAATGTAAAGTGGTTATGAAATGCATTTCTCACCTTAATTTTGCTTTCTGGTTAAGTGTGTTGACAGCTCTGACATTCGAAATCCGTGCAGTCTGAATCCCCTTAGAGAGCCATTTGCCAAGAAAGAATGTGGAATACTGTTAAGTGAAGCATTTGAAGCTTGCCATCCAGTGGTGAGTTGTGGTCACACACAGAAACAAGTAAAAGGCAGCGTATCAGTAGAGAGAAATGTTACTCTTAAACTTGAAACACTTTAAATCTTAATCTTGTCTTCCATTACATAATAATTTTAACTAGCAAAAGAGAACGGAAAGAAGGTCTAGCCCATACCTATTCTGATTCTAAAATGTGAATGTGCAACTGGACTGTCTGCACTTAGCTGACCTAGACAGTAAGTGACTTAGGCACCAGTTTAGCCTCTACAATATGGGCAGTCCTAGTAGTCTCCTTTGTAATTAATGCAGACAAAAATACACTCAATTTGTGTTATATTTTGTTTTAATCATGAGCATTATTTGTGTAAGCATAACCGCTTGCTTTATCTTCCTCAAATGTATTGTATAGCACAAAAATTTTTAGCTGTGTATTTAAATAATTTGACATTTAGATAGGCAGTATCAGATGTGAACTCGTTCCTAGAAAAAAGATGCATATATCTTCTCACTCAGGCAGCCACATGAAGAAGTAAATGAGCCACGTAACATGTTGTGGCAGTCAGTCAGCTCAGGTTCTGTTGGAGCATGGGGGAGAAACTGTTTTCCAGAGCTAGGTCTTATGTGGAAACTTACATATCCCAGGATGTTCAGGTATTGAGACTGTGTGCATGCCTTAAAGGCTTTAAAGTACTATAAGGGAAAAATCATAAATTGTCCTGTGAAATTGTCTGAGTCATGCTCTTCATATTATCACTCTCACACTCACATGAAGAGTTTTCCATCTAGTTTATTATTTTTGATATTTTATGTGTATCTAACTTTCTTAACACTTCTGAGATTTATTGATTGGTGATAAGTTTAAAAAGTCTGTTATTTCATAGGTTTCTCTATAGTTTATTGGGGCTTAAATATTACAAAACTATACAAAACATAAGCTTGCATTAACATCTCAGAATGCCTGTTCTTAATGGGTTACTGATTTAATTGTGTTAGGAAGTGCTGGACAAGATTTTATGATGTGTTCTAATAAACCTTTTTTCTTGTCTTTCAGGGAGCATTTGAAGTAAAATGTTTATTACTTCGAAGTTTGATATATTAACTTCTGAGAGAGTCACAGCTTTGTATCGAGGTGTTGGTTGGCAGTGTCAATATGAACATTTTTAATAAGTGATATTTTCGTTTCCAGATTGATGTCACCTGGTTTTACTCCAACTGCTTGACAGATACATGTGGTTGTAACCAAGGAGGTGACTGTGAGTGTTTCTGTACAAGTGTATCAGCATATGCCCATCAGTGCTGCCAGCATGGAGTTGCTGTGGACTGGAGGTCTCCTAGAGTGTGCCGTAAGTTTACTTAACCAACATTGCATTTGAGTTGGTGCCTCTCACTCCGATTTAATTTTGGGCTAGCTGGATTGTGTTCCTCTTTCTGTATTTGTGAGTGGTAATTTTCTATTTTTAATTCATTGTCCTTGTGAAAGGAAAAGTAGTGGGAAGTCTACATTAGAGTACAGCATGCATCCCTCAAACCAAAGGTACAAAGTTAACAACTCAAGTGATTTTTGTTTTCAGGAGGACTTTAGTTCTTAATGAGGTCCAGGAAACATAGCTGCCTTTCTAGAGCCCCCAGATCAAGTGTGAAATATGAAGGTCTTCTGAAGAAAAGCAAGCAGATTTTTAAGCATTACTTTAGTATCCTTATCCAAAAATGCTTAGAAGTTGTTATAAAAAAATCTAAAGCCTTTTCTACAGCAGCTAGTGGAAATGCCTAATAGGAGACAGTCTTTTCCCCAAAGATGTGATAAAATAAGGCAAGATAGAAAGAACGGGAAGAAACAAGCATTTTTCTGACTTTGCAGTTGCACAGATAGATTAGGCAGCTTGCTCACAATCACACAGCAAACTGGCCACGGTGCGAACGGGTTAACTTTTGATAGAAAAGGTACACGTGTTTTAGTGTGAGCATGGAAAAACAACGAAGCTCAGTCTTACCCACTAGAGGTCGCAAAAAGACAGCTGTAGGCATGTAAGTTTGTATTTCTGGCTAGGAAGCAATGCTTTCTTTAAATCAGTGCAGTTTAAATGAGTATTTTATCTAAAGTGGTAAAGTTAATACTTCGCAATAATTTTTTAATAAATGTTTGTATATGATGTAATTCGGCCAAGTATTTGGCTTACACCTTAATTATAAAGGGTAAGAGAAGACCAGTTTATCTGCAGAATGCCTGTTAACTGTGTTTCTCTTTAAATTTTTTTTTTAGCATATGATTGTGAATATTTCAACAAAGGTAAGTCCTAAAGGAGTTGATAAAATGTCGCTAGAATCTTTGGTTTCCTTCTAAGTCTTAGAACTTTGTATAAAAATAATTGAATTGATGAAAACATTTGTGAATTACATATTATTTATATAGCCAAGATTCTGTTTTATTTTGCCTTTTCAAAGGCTTTTAATTTCATAATATCTTTGCTTTTGTTCCTGGACCTTTCCCAAGAATGTATGTTTAACTAATTTTCTTTGCAATGATGGGTCATGATTAAACAACTATATTATCAAGTAATTAATAAACTATTCAATTAAATAACACTGGGGCTCTACTTGCTTCAGGTGTAATGCAGTTCAAAGCTGATACCCAGTGCATCTGTTAAATCACTCATGGTCTCCTGTGCAGCCTCCAGAGGGAGGTAGCTGCTAAGATATGACAATTTTTTGTCCCCAAATGGGGAATAACTCTCCATTTAGGATGTCTGGCATAGCCTTAAGTTCCCAAGCAGCAAGCATTGCTTCTGCATTAATGTGGGTCTCAGCAAGGGGTGCAAAACTTGTACAAGGTGCTTGGTCCTTGAATCTGCACTGGATGCTGTACTACCCTGTTAGCACTGGAATCCATACTCAGACTATTTTAAAATTACATTGTGTGTGTCTGCATACTTAGACGTGGCATGCAAGCCAGCCTGATGTGAGGAATGGTCAGGACTCCTGCTATTTATTCTATAACTCTTTATATCAAGCTCATGTAGAAGCCTGTCCATCCACATGGGTTGTGGTATTTTGGTCTTCTGTTAGACTCGATATTTCAGCAGCTCACCCCTGGAAACATCTTGGAGAGGGACCAAGTTTAAATTAGAAGAGACCTGTGCAGTTTTCCAGGCCCAAACAATATGGCCAAGAAATCTTCATTTTCTTGTACACTGACTGCTGAAAAGATTTTGAGTGCAGTCAAATTGCTAATGCATGGGAATTTCATCTAGACCACTATTTAAGCCTTTAAGTTAATTAAATAAATGACAGTTGAATATAAGAGATAATTGAAGTTTTGCATATTTTTGAATTTTTGTTGATGTTTTGTTTTATAAATGAAATACAGTCTGATGCAGGATAATCAGTGCAGTTGTAACAGACTGGAAATGCAGTGCCTCTAACATCTATGGTAGTAGTCAAGCTAGATGATAACATATACTTTTAAGGTGTGCCATTAGTTTTTCTTACTCCTGAATTCTCACTGACAGAAATTAGTTGAAATAGTGGAGAGTTTGTGCATGTGACCAACCTTGTAATAAGCACGTTTATGGTACACTTCTTACTTTGTATCTTGCTACTGTTTGCTCATCCAACTCATCAGTATTCAACATGCCATGTTTCAGAGTTGCCAGTGGGGGAAAAAATTAATTTCCATGCTGAAGATTTCCTTCTCCACCTCACTTAGAGCATGACCTAGAATTACTTAGTTTTGGAGACAGGAAGGTTAAGAAATCGTCTTAGAACAGAGAGAGGTTTTCTCTATGTAACTTCGTTATGAATCCAGAGTGACATAGTTTCAGTCCTTCTGGAAGCAGAAGCCTATTGTCTTTGGTAACGGAAAATTCTCAGCT
Organism: Sclerurus mexicanus; assembly: GCA_013396755.1. Lineage (NCBI taxonomy): Eukaryota > Metazoa > Chordata > Aves > Passeriformes > Furnariidae > Sclerurus > Sclerurus mexicanus. The sequence continues at coordinate 2,415,119 of VWZF01005810.1, forward strand.
GATCACTGTGGTCTCTCAAGTTTTGGATGGGCCTGAGAGATGAGACTTAAACATATAATAATATTTCCAGAACACTAGATGTTTTACATAGTAACTTTAAAAATGTTTTTCAATGCCCTTTGCTGAAGGTAGCGAGGTATCATTGTATGTGTTTAGGTGGGCAGGGACTTGTGTTCTAACTGGTTACCTTTTTATGCCATTAGAACCAAAAACTCTCATTGTTGTGCATCCTCTTTGCGATTTCTAAATTCTTAATAATTTTTTTTTTTTGCAGGCTGCAAATTGCAGTCCAAACTTTTAACTGGTTTGAAAAGATTTTAAAGATCAATGGTATTAGCTGCAACTATCAGCTGAGAAGTTCTAGGACACTTCTATCTCAGATGTATACTTGCCATGTCCCTGCTTGTGTGTAAAATGATAATGAGGTGAATTGCTCAGGTGTGTCTAAAATATCTGATTTTAACAGGAAACTTTACAAAAACAGTTTCAAACATTTAAAAATTAACTTTAAAATATTTTTCTGCAGTGAAATTGGAACTAAATGAGATGCGACACTTTAAAATTTGTGAAATGGTGACTTCTCATGCTTTTGCCTTTTTTTACTTTTAAGTAAAATATTACCATTCTTCTCCTTATGATGCCAATTTCTTCCTGTCTAACTTTGCAGTGGTTATATTTGTGTCTCCACTGTCTGATACTTGATGACAACAAACTTTTATTCCTTGAAAAATGCCTCACGCTTTAGACACTAATAAAATGGGTTTTAAGTAATAGTAAAAAGTGTATAATTACTTTGACCATACAAATAAACAATTTAGATGGATCCTAGGATGATCTGCAGACACTGTTTACTTCTAAATCAAATAACAGAGGGGTCAGCTAACTTTATTAAAGTGACTATGAAACCAAAGCAGAGGAGAGGGAGGAAAAGGAAAAGCTAATCACACGTCTTGAAAATTAAAAGTAGGTATTGTCAGAACAGGTATTTTCTAGAAGAGTTTGACTCTGTTTTGGTTGTCATTAAAGTTCAGTCCATGGTGCCTAGAGCTATTTTCAGAGTGATGAGATGTGTTTTTCATTATGTGCTCTGTCTTAATATTTAGAGCTCAAGCATTTGTGACACTTGACATGAAAGATAATTGTAGTTTTTCTCTCAACAGCTCTGGGAAAGGGCCCATATAAACTGGTCAGCTATTTGGATGGAAAATTTGTAATGGCAGTGAAGTTACTGGATGGCATTGTTTTCCCAGTGAGAGAAGAAGATACTCTTCCTGGACATGTAGTGAGCTTTATGATGACTTCAGGACTTTATAAACCCAAAGCACATGGTAAAGTCACAGTAACCTGGCATCTTAAATAAGACAGAGCAACTTCTGCCCTTGAATATGAGCCTATGTTTAAGAATAGACCTGGGTCAGAAAAAAGTCTTTATCTGTCAGCTGAATGTGCACTTTAATGTCTGCCAAAGTTTTCGTTTAGTTGGTTTTAGTTAGATGATCATAACTTTGTAAACAGACACTTGTAGTTGAAAAGCAACAGCCTCCCTTAACCTTCAGAAGCATCAAACTGGTATTGTAGCCCAGTACAGTACTTTAGATATATCTTCCTCCCTTTACCTTTCTTCTGCCAAAATCGGGACGAGGGAAAGAATGGGAGAGAAATGTTGAAAGAAAAGTGCTCCCTACTTCACTTGCTCTGCCCCCATTGCTAGTTGTCTGCCCACTTGTAGAGAGGTGCCCATTGGCACTAACCTGAACTGTGCAAAGATGGATGCTGCAAATGTCTCCTTCAGGTCCTGACTTGAGTTGAAAAGAAAAGAGCTGTCTTGCACACCTTCAGATAGGTGGAGAAAACTTATAAGAGCATTTATGTCATTAATTAAATGCTAGAGCTGTCTGCATGCACAACTTTAATGCCCACACAACAGTTGAGTCTCAATAGAGTTTTACTTCCCAGAGTCCCCTGATCATCTCTTTGGACAGCCTGAAGGTGGCTGTCTTTGTGTAACCAAAGGAGGGATATGGGTCAGTGGAAGAAATGACAAGCATTTGATTACTAATACTGCTGTCTGTAGAACTGACAGAAGAACTCATGCAACAGAATATCTAGGGCCAGATGTCTTTTATTAGTCATAGTTTTGAGGCACTTGTACGTTGCATTCAATTTACGTTTGGAAAGGGAAGGTCAGTCCTACTGTTCTGTTCCCATATGAAAACCTCTTGATCAGAATTTAACCTGACAAATAGAATTTGTGCATTATGGCCCAATTTGAACATTTGGAATTTCATCATTTGGTCATGGAGGAGTTTGTATGATCAATATGATACACGATCTATAGGAAACTCTTGATTCTTTGGGCCATCAGCAAAATGCATGTCTTTTGTCAGTTGTAGGTCATTCATGGACAATGGAGAGTTTTGGGCAAGGATGCACTCATTTGCTATATAGCAGATGTTAAAAATCACACTGACTGTCCCTTGTTACTTATTAAATAGTTTTTTGCTATAGACAACTAATAAAAGGACATTCACTGGTTTTGCTAGGTTTTTCAGATTAACTGGTTTTAATGCTCAGAAAACAAGGTGGTCTTGTTACGTCACAATGCGATAACGTATTCTTTTAATAGAGATCATTTGTTTCCTATACGTTGTTTTTTGCTTGTTTTTTCCAAAAAATGCTACCCACTCCTGGAAAGTTAGTTGATTTTACAGTAGATTAAGGGCTGTTCTCAAGAGAATAGCAGAGTTTATAACAAAATAGAAGTAATTCTGTGAGCAACAGATGCCTGTAACAGGCTCAAGATCTGCCTCTCTGCAACTGGTTGTACAGAGGCTGCTTGAAATGAGCAGTGCTGCTTGCAGGGTAAGGTATCATGAGGGGACCTTTGCCAGAAAACAGACTTTGCTGTAACATTCTTAGAGGAAGGACTAGGGACCTGAATGCAAAATGCATTTTTGTAATTTGTTTTTAATGAAAGGCTGAGCTCTTAAGCTATAAATTCCTGATGGCAAATGTTACTTGTAAAGCTAGTCAGATGAAGTTTAAGTTTTTATTAAATAAATGGCTTAGCAAAGACTGTAAATTAAGTTCTGCTTGTCTGCAGGGCTATATTCCTTTATCCTGGTGTGGGCAAAGGTCTTAATCTGCTTTTATTCCTCTTGAAATCTGTAGAGCATTTGGAAAACTAAATATCCATCACAATCTAGCACTCTGAAATCCATATATAGTGTATTTTCTTACAAGATTCAGCCTGTTTTCACTGGAAAGGCCAAAGTCAGTTTTCATTCCTCACACTACTAATATCACTAGTGGTACATCAGAATGAGTTTAGTTTATTATGTGTATATCAGCAAGGAAATGAGTTCTGTGTTTTGTTTTGTTTTTCAGATTCCAACTTGATTTCATTTGAAACAGCTGAGAGACCAAACTATTTTCTTCACTTGGTCTCCAATAATACTCTTGTTCTTTCTAAATGGAAAAAAACGGAAGAGTTTCACAATAGATCTACATTTGTCATTCACAAGAATACGTGGCTTTCAGGATACAGTTCCTTTGAGTCATTTGCAAAGCCAGGGTATTTCATCCATATTTCAGCCTCTTCAGTTGAACTTTTGAAGTACCATCATTCAGAGGAGTTCAGACTGTCAACCCTTTTTAAACTTGTAGGTAGGTAATTAAAATTTAATTTTATGAACGGCAGTTTGTTTCCTGTGAAAATCCAGGCTAAATGGTATTGCTATTTTCAGAGCTTATGAGATTGCTTATTTTTCCCCTACATCACATGGAGCTGTGGGTACTCCATGACGTGCAGGCTCAAAATCGAAAAAGATTCTAAAATCCCTGAGTGTTGTGGTGAAGATGAGATTCTGTTTTCTTGTGAAAAGCCATTAAATACCTTAACATGCAGTTTTGTTTTATTTGCCCACTGGTTTTGAAAATACATATCCTAGTGTAGATGGTAATAAAATGCTTAAGAAGTAGAAAATTCATGCTCACGAATAATTAATTAACAAAGAACAGAAATGGACCTCTAAAAGTTAAGATCTGTGGATGACATTCTTGTCCTTTCCCTTTGCCTGCTGTCAACAGAGATGTCTGTACAGCGCATTCTCATTGCAAGCTTTGTGGCCTCTTCAAAAGTCATGCCATTCAGTGCTAATGATATGGCCTGTAGGTTACACTTTCAAACCTTATGTTTCCCCTGAAAAACACCTTGACTTTTATTGACTACCCATGCAGGGATGCTCTCTCTTTTTGGGGTGTTAACCCCTACTGTTTTAGTCATTATCTAGTTGGAGGTATTCACCTCTCCTTGAGGATATAGATGTCCTGGTGTTTCTTGAGCAGCTACAGCTCTTGAATAGAAAATGCAGACTGCTGTGGGAGTGTTTCTAACTACTTGAGAAATTCCCATAATAGTTTCATTCCACTGAAACATTTAGATCAGAAATGAAGAAGATACTCCTAAAACCCTTCATAGCAGATGGCTACAGAAGTTGCTCCTACAAGAACTGATGGAAGAAAACCAAAACAACAAACATAAAAAATAATGAATCAATCAAGCTCCTTCTTTTTTAGATTATTAAGGAAAAGAAGGAATAAGAATAACTGTCTTTTATTTTAGCTGTTTATTCCTAAACACTTGAGAACCATGCACTGAAATGAAGATTGCAATTACAGGTCAAGAAAAGGATGCAAGAAGTTATATTGGCCTATAAAATAAAGCAAAGCAGATTATTCAAGAACCCACTGTTTGCTTTAGCTTCTGTTTGCCTTGACATATCAGATATATCAAATTTATTCATATCACTTTATGAAATTCAGCGACAACCCACTTGCTGAATCCACTGGCCTTTGTGTGGTATATAAACTTCCAAGATCACTGCATGCGTTTATTTTTATGTTCTAAAGCTTTTTGTTGTGCTGTAGTTTTAAATGGATTAGCAGTTTGTTTATTTGGGTAGCAGGAGTATTTTAACAATTCCTGGCAATACTGTTTTTAAAAATCATTTCTTCATTGTCTGAAATTTGTTTTACAAGCAAAGAAAGAAAATGAAATTTTGTATCAAATGAAGCTTGGCCTGACCGTGTTTTACAGTGACCACGTTGAATCTTGGCACAGACAAACCTGAAGCAGCCCCTGACTTCTATGATAGAAGAGGCCAACTGTATGCCTCGTGGAGCTTCTTGTTATCAAAACATTGAATTAAAGTGTTAATGGTGTCATTGTGAATCTGCCGATGTTTTGCAGTACATTATGCTGACAGCCTAATGCAGCTGTTGACTGGCACACTCCAACTTCAGAAAAATGACAGATTTTGTCATTGCCAAATGCCTGTTGCCTCTTGACAAATGCTTGTAATCACAGAGCTGTTGAGGCTTTTGGACAGCAGAATTATAGAGCTAATGCTATTACCAGGATGTTCGTACAGCGTTTCAGGCAAGGAACTTTTTTTGGACGTAACAAAAATATCTGCTCGGTCTTTTATCTTTGAGGGAGGAATGAAGAAGGTTAAAACATGTTCCAATTCTCAGTGGTCGTCCATTAACACAGAATGGTATGTCTTTTCAAGTGTGAAGTCTTTACCCTCCAGTCATTATACCAAAAAATCCTATCTATGCCAATGGAAAACTAAAACAATTTACCTCAGCAAGTGGGATCAGATCAAATGATCAAGAGGTATTTCATTAATCACCACATCCGAGGGCTTGGGTTTCAGAGTTTTATAAGCAGAGAAACATAGGGCTCGAATCTTTCTCCAGTGTACTTTCACAAGGGCCAGGCTGCTGATGTAGGGTAATTACATGGTCTAAAAATACAGCAGCATTTGTTTAAGTTAATGGAAAAGTTACACCAGCTCCAGAGTGCGCAGGCAAAAGCGTATTGAGTTTCCTGCTGACTGTTGTAAATGCTTTGCATATTAGATCAGAAACTCTGGAACAGCTATTCCTGCGGAATCAGAGGATAAATATCGGGAGCAGAATAATAGGCTCAGTAAATCCCCTTGGCCAGAAAGTTCCTCATGAGACTTCTTCGTGCTCTGTGACGCACGTTCAAAAGGAAGAATTTTAAATGACCTGATCACCACAGCAATAGATACATCTCTGTTTAAAGTCATCTGACGAGTCACTTTTTCCACTTTCGTCGTGATAAATATTGTCACATCGGAATACTTCAGCTATAGTTTGCGCTATATAATAGCACATAGACTAAGGCTGCAAAGCATTTTTCATATGTCACTTCAGCTTTTAAACTGTTATTTTCCATATGCTTAGATTGTCCTGTTCCCACAAACTTTTGCAGAAATTGAGTTGATAACTGAATTTTAATATCTAGCATACACTTGCTTGCAAGCAAATACATTTTTGCATTCTATTCAGGAATTTTTACCTGGCAAATGGATTGGTATGTATTCAGTCAAAAGAAAGAATGCACTTGGCCTTACCAGATGGACAAGCACAGAGGTATCATGTAAGAGCAATCAATTCACATTTGAAATTGTTGGGAAATTCCCTACATATACTGATTAGTGTTTAAAGGGAATTGATGATCTTTTTATGGATATAGCTGCAGTTTTTTTAACTTTTTTAAAAATCATGTGCTCAGGCTAGTTACCTTTTATCTTTCATAAAATTGTCACCCCTTTAAGATCACTATGAGTTATTTTTATGTGTGTTATAGAAATGTGACTTGCTCTATATAAATTCTGCAACAAAGTTCTTAATAATGTTAGTTATGTGCTTTAACTTGCTGTAAATATAAGACCTGTTTTAGAGAGAATTTTCAGCGAAAATTAAACCCCCAAGATACATGAAGTACAAGCACGCTGCAGAGAGATTTTTCAATGTTTAAGTTTGATGTAGAGCATTTTTGGTTCCTTTTAATGTTTGTATCTTAATTAACTGAATCACATTCAGAAACATAACACAAAACTGAAAATTTAATGAAAAACTTTTTTTACAAAGTCATCTTTCACCTCAAACAAGATTTATACATGATACCGTTGACTATTTTAACTTCAGCTTACTTTAATCCATTTCCATCAGTAGAATTTATTTTCTAGAATGTCCTGTTTTACTCATAATGAGCTGCTGTTGAGTTTAATTAGAGCTCATGTGGTCTGTCAGCCCAAAAGATCATGACATGGGCCCTGGGACTGGATAACGCTGAGCAACTGCTGTTGTATCTGCAAATCCCAGGTTTGTCAGCGAGCACATCTGCTTCGGCAGCTCTTGGAATCAGACTGAAGTTACTGCAGAATAACATCTTTCATATTTATGCTACAAACACAAACGTTTTACCTCCTTTTTTTGGACTGAATAAGTAGAAGGAAATTAAATAGTTAACATTGTAATAGTACACTGAACCGTAAGTATTTGAGAGGTAGATAATTACACTTTGTTTTCAGTGATGTTTTGGCTGGGCATGGAGTTTAATTTTTCCAGTGATATTTGCTTACATTTCTTGTTGAAGAAACTTAGAAGTCATGAGCAGAGTTTGCTGGTAGTTTGTGTGTGTTAAGTGGGTAGATAGGATTTCATGTTTCTAAACTTGTAACTAAGGAGCTAGGCAATCTAAGTTACTAAGCAGAGTTTTGCTACTGTTATAAATAGAAATGATTCTAAAGTAATTTTTGTTCCCATTGGATTTTTTTTTTTAATTTTAAGGAAAAGTAGCAGGTAAGAAGGAAAATCCAAGTACTTAATTCTTTCATTATATTTTAAATTTTTGTTTTAAATACAACCTTTTATCAACATTAGAACATTTCAAATTTTAGGGTTTACTTTTAAGTAAACAGCCATTTTTTAAAGCATAACATGCAATTATTCATCATATACAGATTGCAACAATGGCAAATTTTGTCTCTGTGAGGTAAAAGCATAAAAAGTGAAGTGGGCTGGACTTCAGAACAGTTAGGATTGTCAACACCAAAAAAATGGCCAAGCTACTAAGAAAGGTTGTTGTGACTCAACAGAACACCCCAGTCTGTCAGTGATAAAAAAAAAAAAATTCCTCATTAAACAGTAGCAACTGTTCTTGTTATCCCAATATTATTTTTGAAAGCCACAAAGGAGTTGCTTAGTTACATTAGAAGAAAATGCTCCTCTGATGTCCAAGAAAGTGAGAAAGCAGTGGCATTGGGGAATCTATTTTAATGTCTTTGGCTATGCGTATACCTGCATTCATAGCAAAATTTTCTGCAATGCTGTGATATGTTGACATGCTCAGCTCCTGTGAGGTAAGAGAACTGTGGGCTCAGTTGGTGTGTCAACTGCAGCGAGTGTCACCCGGGCCATAATTCACCATTTTGTAAAGGATTTGCTGTGTCACCAAACAGAAGACAAATGCTGGTAGACTTCACTAGGAGACACATGGTTGTTTTCAAATGCCATGACGAATCCTTTTGAGGAACACATGCCTGATATCAGAAGCTTGATTAATTGTCTGTAAACTGTGTACGGTTCTTTTGTTTTGAATGAACTGTACCGATGCATGGGGTACAGTAAGCTCGTATTACTGATTGCTGGAGGGGGAATTTAAGTATTAAAAAAATGGGAAGCATGTGGTGGAGGTGGCTGATTAGCATCCTGGCTAGCATGAAGTATTCATGCCATGACACTGGCAAAATCCAGTTTCTGAGCTGTGGTGGTTTCAGTCATGGGAATTGCAGTCCTGTAGTAACAACAAAGCTGAGGATGATCTGGTGTGAAAATTAATGTCTAAAATTAATATATAGACTGAAAGGAATATTTCCCTCAGTTTAGAGAGACAGGTACTTGAATGGCTTTTAAAACGTGGTTACTGCTTTTCCTTATACACTAAATATTAAATGATTGTGGGTATTTGGGTCATAGTTAATATACAGATTACCAAAAGAAGCAAAATAATCTATTACTTTAGCTAGGTATAGATGTACTTTATTGTTCTCTTGGCTTATTCTTGACTTCATGTTAGTTCAGACCATGGTGCTGTGCCTCTGTTTCTCCTCCCCTGCATTTTCTGTCTAATCTCTACTTAGTTTTAACTTTTAAAGTAGGAACTGCATCTTCATAGAATCACAGAATATCCTGAGTTGGAAGGGGCACGGACACACAAGGATCATCAAAGTCCAACTCCTGGTCCTGCACAGGAGAACTCCAAGCGTCACACCATGTGCCTCGTGTGCCTTGAGAGTGTTGTCCAAACATTTCTTGAACTCTGTCGGGCTTGGTGCTGTGACCACTTCCCTGGGAAGCCTGTTCCAGTGCCCAACCATCCTCTGGGTGCAGAATTTTCTAATATCCAACCTAAACCTGCCCTGGTACAACTTCAGGCCATTCCCTTGGGTCTTGTCACTGGTCACTAGAGAGAAGAGATCAGTGCCTGCCACTCCTCTTCCCCTCACAAGGAAGTTCTAATTGCAATGAGGTCTCCTCTCAATCTCCCGTTGTCAGCTGAACACACCAAGTGCCCTCAGCCCCTCCTCATACAGCTTCCCCTCAAGGCCCTTCACCATCTTCATTGCCCTCCTTTGGATGCTCTCTAATCTTCTGGTGCCCAAAACTGCACACAGGCCTTGAGGCGAGATCGCATCAGTGCAGAGTAGAAAGGGTGTTTTTGCACTGTGTGTTTTGTGTTGTTTTGTTTTACAGTGGCTTCTGCAGTCAGTGTTAGGTCCTTGGCATGTTTAGGCGTTCCAGAAGTGATGTTGACAACACAAAAAACTTTAAATATGTTGAATGACTGAACTGATGTTCTCCTGATGCTTGAAAGGCATTTTTCCATAATTCATAAAAAAGCACAAATTTCACTATACCTTATATGTTTACTGAGGCATACCAAAAACTTTGAGATAATGGAAACCAATTCTTTCAATATATTCAACTTTTGCTGTGGGAATTTGGTCTGCTCTTTAATATAATTTACACCCCAATACACACTAATACAGATTGGCCTGGCATACTCAATTCTCTAAAATCCCTTGACTGGAAAATGAAATGTCAAGTGGTTCTACAGCTCTTTGAAAGCACCTTTTATGACCAGGTTCATGAATTCATCTGTTCTGTGTAGTTCTTTCTGCAGAAGTAGGGATAAAATTTGCAGACAAGCATGACTTCATTTTTGACTCAAAGCAGCATTTATGAACCACTCATCAAATGCTATGCCTTTTTGTAGAAATTTGCCCTAATTCCTGCTAAGGCATGCAACACTACCAAACTCAGTGAACTTAATCGGTAGAAAAGCTTGAGGAAAACATGGCTACCATTTCATAAAGTTCATTTGGAGAATGGGAGATGGTATGTTAATCCCAGCACTTGGAAGTGTTAATTCATGATCACTGTTCTGCTAAATTGAGAAGCTATCATTCTTCTTTGGGTTACAGTATGTCCTCTGCAAAGCTTGTACCTTTATTGTGTTTGAAACTTACTCTACGATTAATGGTGAGCTTTGTGGCAAGAGTTAAAAGTTGTGGATTTGTCTCCGTACTTAATCTAGAGTAGGCCGATGAATGAGATTTCCTAGATTCCACTTGGATTTACTGTTATTGCTGGTTATTACTACTGTTGGTGATTCCCTGTGCCAACAGGTCTCTGATGTGTTCTATCTTTCTGTCACATATCTTCTTTTGTCCTTAAACCTTACCACTGTAACCAGTCAGTGCATACAAAACCCCATATATCAGTCAGCAAAATGTTTGGAAATAATTCCCTTCCTTCAGTAGATTTAAGTAACTGAAATTGATTTCACTAGAAGGGGTCACAGAAGAAATCATGACATGTACTTAAGTTCTTATGGGAACGTGACTTTACAAATGCATTTGTTGCTGTCAGAAGAATGACCTCTTTAAAATCAGTGATAAGTTATGTTCCTGGATAAAGTAAGATGTAAAGGGAATAACACTAGATGGCAACATACACACCCTTTTGTTTGAGTTTGACTCCTACTTTTAAGAGAATTATTTGTGTTTTAAAAGAAGACATTAATGCTTAATCGTGACAGAGAGATAATTACTTGCAGGTAGAGATGTCCCTAAATTGCAGGAAGAACAATTTCTTAAGATCTTCAGAGAAAAATTGACTGTCTTGAAGAAGAAGTAAAAGAGCTACTCTCTTATCTCAGTCAAGCAAAGATCAGCAAAACTTTAAAAGGAAAAAGACTTCTTTGTAGGCTCTGAACAACATTGCTCTAAGCTCAGGTTTACCAATTTAGAGGGGATCCATATATTATGATGATGATCTTCTGCAGGCATAAGCGTAGGGAAGTGTCACTGCCCTGCCCTATTGCTACTAGAAGGGTCTGGGGTGGGTTGTCATAGTTCAGGTACTGAAATACAGATATATTGTGTAAATCTTGCAGGTCTTTGAAGAGTCACTGCACTAATCTAGTATTGTGTGGGAAACCATTCTGCTTGCAGAAGAGGAAGGGCTGTAGTGAAAAAGAAAACATGATAGTGCATTTGAACATAGAAATGCACGTCACCCACATGAGGATTGCCATGAATTTGTTTCATTCAGATTTTACACTCACTCTGTTTCTTCTTTACATTAATTTTGTAAAGTTTCTGCATAATTTAGTAAGTACTGGAAGTATAGCTGATCCTTACTTTTGTTTATTCTCCCTTTGAAGTTTAGTTGTTCCTCTCTCTGAATTTGTACTTTGGGTTTCCATTATGTGACTTAGAAATCTCTCAATAAGCACTGTCTGTGCAGTGTTCTAAAGATGGGTTGGTTTTTTGTTGTATTTTGGTTGAGTTAGGTTTTGGGTCTTTTTAAAAATTTGCCATATTCATTGTTGGTATCATTTTGTGTGGTGAAGTATGTGTTTTAAGCTTTATAAGACTACTTGTTTCGTCTTACGTGAGTTGCTTTGTTCATTATGAAAACAGAATTTCAGATTCAGAATGTTTTGAGGTTTGAATTAATTTCTCTTTGGAGTGGCTATCTTATGCTGCTTTGGAGAAGACCAGCTTTTAAGATATACTGCTTTAAAAGGACTTAATTGGCATAATTTCTGATTACTTTAGAATGCTATTTTGTTTGGCTTTCAAAATACAGTTGTATCATACTATGTACACCTCTGTGTTATATCAACAAATTTTACACATGAAGTAAACAACTGTTGTGATATCTTATAAAATCAGTGTATCCAAATGGTGATTTTAATTTTGATTCTAATAGCAATAATTGTAGCAAAATAACATAATCTGAATTTTGCACTTTGAATAACCAAACTTATAGTTTCATTGCTGATACAGTTTTTCAAGTGATTGTAATATACACTAAATGTGGCTAATTCAGTGGGGGGGTTTCATACTATAAAGAGTAAAACACACTGTGAATCAAACACATTCTAATGTGTGTTGCATAAAGGTAAACTGTTTTTCTATGTTTTAAAAAACCTTAGCTATTCAAAAATATTACCAATTTTATTTGTAGAGAATACAGGTAGACACTGTAGCAGATTCAGAGCTGCAGTGAATGTAAAGTATGCTTCTTAGTGATGAGTATCTGTGAGTATTTCTAGAAATATATGAGAATAACAGATCTTTGTTGGTTTTCAGATGTCAAATTTAAATTTCTGTCCCGTTCTACTTGTGAATGGCATTATGATGCCTGCACAAGCCCTTGTTTCAAGACATGCAGGGACCCATTGGGAAAAAACTGTCAGACAGTGCCAAAGTAAGTATTTGTATTTTTATGGAAAAGTGTGTAATTTGGGCAGTATACTTAGGCAGGGTAGTAGGAATATAAGGGCTTAGTATATCAGGACTGTATTCTTGTGTGAGGAGGTAAGGCAAAGAGAAAACACATAGACTAAAACCTGCTCCTGCAGCTACATGAAATTGGCATTTCAGTCCTTAGTGTACTGTCAGATTCTGGAATGACTAGTATATTTGTATGTATACAACCTGGGGGGTATTAATAAGTGTTATTACAAGTTGGTTTCAAGTAGTTGTGCCCCTGCTTTTCCATTATGCCATTGCAACAGCCATATTTGTCATTGCTTTTTCCTCCCAGCTGGAATTTGTGCTAAACCTGGCAAAACTGGCACTTGGATTTTCACAAGTGAAAATGTTTGGTATTTCTTAAACAATAGTGTTCACTATTGAACCTGCAACTGTTCATTTCAAAGGCTGAGTGTCATGAAGCTCGTGTTTTAGCTTAGATCTGAGTGGGAATGGAAGTCATGGCAATGACATTTTGAAGGAGTACACTGAGGTGAACCAGACATTTTATATGTAAATTCTGTTTTCCTGAAGTTAAATGCTTGATCCAGAAGATACTGTTCAAGTAGTTATTAATAACTGTTTTTCTTTTAGAGTGGAAGGATGTATCCCTGCCTGCCCTCTCAATATGTTGCTGGATGAAATCACTCAAAGATGCGTGTATTTTGAAGACTGTATGTCTGAAAAATTATATATATTATGTATTATACTTAGCTTATCAAATTCTTAGTTCTTTAGTCATAATTTCAAATATCAGTGCCTACATTTGTGTAACTATGACCTTAGTTATACGAATCGTGAGCTCACTAAACATAGACTTTAATTAAAATAATTTCACTCCTCAAAAATATGAGGCAAATTTTAAATGAAGAAAGAGCATCTTGGTTCTTAAAGTTCATAAAACATTTCATTAACATTATATGTAAAGCAAATGATTTAATGAATTTATTTTTTAATCTGCCTATGAGTTGTAGAAGTTTAAAGGCAGTTGAAAAGATCAGCTAACCTGTAACACTGTTAGCTTCATCACTATAGTTATTCATAAATTTCACACTGTTTTTTTGTGTCTGATTTCAGGCATTGAACCTACAGATGACAGTCCACCTTTGCCTCCCAGCATTCAAACACCAGCAGTTCCACACATAACATCCAGTGCAAGTTCGGCAGTGATGGGTGAAGCATTAACTTCATTTCCGGTACCTGAAGCAAAGGATGTGGAAACAACTCTTGCTACAAAATTGCCACTCACTGCAACTACAGGAAAAACTGAATTTTCAGCTGCTACATCTAATGCAACACTTCCAACCATAACTTTATCATCACGTATTTCACCACAGTCAACAGAAATGAGATCTGGGACAACAAAATCTAACGTAAGCTTGTTTGCTTCTGTTGACATATATCCTTTGTTTCCATTGACTGTCAGTTCAGAGACTTCCGCCAAAATACAGCTGACCAGTAGTGGTTCCACTAAACTACTGAGGGCCACAGAACCTCAGACACTGACTGCTACACATGCAGTCACTACAAGCACAGAATCAGAAAGCAAACCAACTTCTACTTCTGTTTTTATGGGCGCATCACACAGAACCACAGAAACGCCAGTCAAAACTAAAATAATGGAGATCTCAGATATAGCCACAAGAGCACTTCCCACAAGAGAAGGACAAGTAAAGCCAGAAGGAGTTACAAGGTTTACACCCAGTTCATTTGAATCAATAACAGAAAAAACTACTTATGTGCCACAGTTTTCCAGACTGCCATCTCTGCATGTGCCTTCCTATACACCGCCAGGAAACTTAACAGAAACCTCAGAAGGGACAAAAATCAGCATAGAACAGTCTTCTAGCACAGGAGCTAATGTTACAGTAACATCATTTTCTCCTGCACTCACTACATCTTTGTTAAAACCAACATCTTCAGCTGCAACAAAAACAGCAGCTGTTTTAACCAAGCAAAGCACAAAGACTACCTTTTCACCAACATCCATGCCACCTGTTTCATTAGGAAAGGCAACTATAGAACCTCCTTTTGTAATGGTTCAACACCTGACTGGTACTCCAGAGGTACTTTTCACTACAACTCTGGGTCCAAAGAAGACAACTCTAAAAACTCAAGACAGATCATCAGAAACAGCTTTGTCATTTATAACTCATGTAAAGGAAATTCCCAAAACAGCATCTCACATGGAGCATATATCAAGTTCCTATTCCCCTCCGTATTCACTACACCCTAGCTCTACAGCTGAAAAATCCTTCACTCTTTCTACAAAAAGACCTTCAGTTCCTACTCCTGCTTCTTCAGCTTCAGTTGAACTCAAGAAAACATTTAAAACTATTTCAACTACAGAATATCCCTCATACACAGTTCTAAACACAACAGAGTTTCTGACTACATTACACACTAAATATCTTGTTGCAGCTGAGACCATCAGAGTGACACCTTTGTCTGTTAAGGTAACATCCAGAGTAACATCCCCACTTGAGTCAACAGCAAAGTCAACTTTGATTTCCGGAAAAACATCTACTGAATACAAGTCAACTTTGGTTTCAAGTACAGTGAAGACGAGCACTTCAGCATATTCAGGCAGTGTTACCACATCAGCAATGGAAACAAAAGAAACCACCAGAGTTCCTTTTGTAGCTACAGAAAGAGAATCATCTCAAAGAACATCCATCACTGGATCTCCGCTTACTGTCCTTAGTGGCACTGAAACCACATTGTTCACAACACAGCCTGATAAATCACAAATGGAAAATATTACTACCATCTCTACTAGAAAGCCATCTGCCTTGACTTTTTCACCATCAAGTTTTGTAACCTCTTTAAATCATTCTCTTCCTTCACTACCCTCAGATGGAAAAGAAGCATCACTGACAACACTCAGTCCCATGCATACATCCCCTGAAACAATCTCTTTATATCCAAAAACAACTATAGAAAAATCTGCATTAACAACGGAGAAGACCTCTCCAGTCCTGACTTTCTCTGTTTTATCCACTAAAACAGAACAGTCAAGTCCGGTAACAGTATCACTTGAAAAATCACCAGACAAAGCCACTTTGAATATCACTAATGCTACAACCTTCCCATCCTCTGAATTCAGCAGTCAGCTTGTAACAACCGCAAGAATAACGACAGGCAAAGAAAAATCCTCTCTGTCCCCTTCTGTTGTACTTCCAGTAACAAAGTCTTCTCTCACTTTCTCTACCTCTCAGTATCTAGGAGATAAATCAGTTTCTTCTCCTTTAACACAATTGATACTGCAAGTAACAACCACACCAAAATATTCAGTAGAAACTAAAATGGCTTCTACAGCATTAAAGCCTACAGTCCAAAGTGTAACAGATACAGTGAAACTTACAGCAGCTGCAGCTCAGCCATCCCTGCCTCCATCTTCAGTAGGCTTCACTTGGCAGACATCTTCAGGAGACAAACTTCCAACCACAAAGACCATGGTTCGACCACAGTTTTCTACTCAGAAGACTATGGAACTTGGTCATCACACTTCTGAACCTTCACTTACAAGCCAAAGTGTTAGCCCAGTTTACCAGTATCCTGCAGAAACTCTAACAAAATCCACGGTAGAACTGACTTCCTTATACCCCTTAATGACCTCTCTACCTGAAGGCGTTCATTTGAGTACATTGCCTACCCCAGCAGGTCCTACAAAAGTTATTTTACCGACTGAAAAATATTTACATTTAACTGATTCAGTCACAGAGGCACACATGTTAAGAACTTCTGTTTTGCAGTCTACAGTCCCAACTAGAACAACAGCTGACTTGATTTTTGGCACCAGGATTCCCCCTTTCTCACCAGAAGTGTTTGTAACTCCCCTCTCTTTACCAACAGGTAAAAAAGAACCATTTCATTTGTTTTCCACACAAAAGGCAGGTACAGATCTAAAATTTACACACCAGGCTTCATTTATTGAATCACTTGATTCAAGACAAACACTTGAAACAACCTCACCTTCACCAGGTTCAAAGTCAACCTCTTCAATGATTTTGTTACCGGAAACAACAGAAATGCCCATCATGATGGGGAGTGGGTCTTCCACGTCAACAAGCAAAAGTGATACAGAGAAAACCCCCTTCAGTTCCACATTTCTAGCAAGTACAGCTCTGTCAACTTTGGCCCATTCATCAACTACAGCTTCAAAGATAAGCAGTGCTGGGCAAAATATTAGTATTGTATCAACAACTTTAGGCAAAGCAGAAAGAGTCACAGAACCCATCACAAGCTCTGTGAAGCCCGTCTCTGTTTCTGCTACTTCAGAAGCAAAAGGAGCTGTGCCCCTTGACACAGTGGAATCTGAAGAGCCACAATTACCAACACAAGTCCAACCGGTCCTTACTCAGGGTGTTACTCTTACCCCAGAAACACCTCAGACATTTTACTCTCCATATTTCACAAACACAACTTCAGTTCTGCCCACTATACATTCATCTTCTGAATCAAAACCATTTTCTTCTATAGCTCCATCATCAGCCAGTACTACTCAAACTTCAAAACTTGAAATATCTTCTGAGATGCAAACACCTTCTGTGAGTTCACTGCTAATGATATCTGATCATCTAAATGACACAACAGTTCCATCAGTTTCCTCATTTGCCCATTTATCTACCAAACCACTTCATGGCTTGATGACACCATTTTCTGATGGCCTGGAAACAGCTGAAGCTGTGTCAGGAGTCACAGCATCACCTTTTATAGTACCTCAAGGAACAGCAACTCTTCCAACTTGTACAGTGAGTAGCAATAAATATTTATCTGTCTGGTTTGGAATATGTCTTAGTTAATTTTACACACTGATTAAAAAAATTGTGAGCTATACCTTGATCTTTAGGATTTAAAGGGTCTGTATCAAGTAGGGAGCCCAATTATGTTATCAGTTATATCTGAAACCTTGGATGATTTCATTGCGCATTATGGTTTTTTCTAAATGCTATACTACACTCAATTTCAGGCCTCAGTTTTCTGAGGTGTGACCATTAAAAGAATTTGGTGGTTTTTTTTTTGTTTGTTTGTTTGTTTTTGGTTTTGTTTTTTTTTTGTCAAAATGCAGTGCTTTTACGTGCTTTTTTTGCGCCCTCCTTAAAATATGTCTTTCCAGAGATCCCTGTTACTATTCCTGCTTGCGCCCTTCCATATTTTTCCTTCTCAACTTTTTTCAAAGTCAAGTTAAAAATTCAGTATTGCTGTTCTCACCTTTACAAAAGCACAGCAGTGTTAATCTGTCCTCAGAATGGCCAGGTTTTCAACATGCTCTTCAGTTGTAGCTTCCATCAATGTCAGTATTCTCTATTGGAAGAACGTGAATCCTTTTTTCAAACAAAAGCTTTGCAATATTGTGATGCTAGATTGATAAGAATGGTAACCTGTGTCTTTTATTAAATATGCCTTAGCCAATCACAGAGAATGAGTGCATAAAACACATTTGCTTGGATGGACAACTGATCCAAGTTAATAAGTCCCAGAACTGCCCATACAGTGCAACTCAGCCCAGCTGTGGAGTTTTAGGATTTGCTACTCAAATGAATGGTGACAAATGCTGCCCAAAGTGGGAATGTGCATGTAAGTTTTAATTATGCAGTACCTTTGAAATTACTTTAGGTAACAATTTAGTGCATGTGTAAGAAGGGGACAAACTGACACTTCTGTACCATAGCATAGAAATGGAAGATGCACACTGTATGGGTTTCTCATTGTCTAATGAAATTTATGCTTCTATTTGTACACCCAGGAAAATTAAATCAAAATGCTCCTTTAATGTAGATATTCCTCTTGTTCAGCTTTAGGTATCTGCAGTGGGTATGTCCAAGTCTGACTTAGACCCATCTTGTCATCAGTATAATCAGGGGCCACTTAATCAATATAATCAGTGGATTCTTTAATTCATTTTATATCTGCTTCAGGATGAGAAGATTCCCCAGGCTGTTAACTATTTCTGTTAGCAGTTTGGAGATTCTGTACAATAGTAGCTCCCATTAGTTACCTAGAATTGGGTAGAAAGAATCCCAACCTTAAAGAAAATTCAATTTAGTCTATAATAGCAAAGAAAGTATGCAGAGATAAGCAACTGGAATTTCTGATTTGAAAAAACTCAGAGTAGAACTCCAAGCCCTTTGAAACACATGAGCTTTAGCAATGAGATTGGAAAGTTCTATGGTTCCACCTAGGGAACAAGACTAGAAGGGAACTAAGGATCTGGTGGGATCTACTGTAATTCATGATTTTTCCTAGTTTGGGATTTGTAAAAATTGCAAACACTTGCTGGCAAGACCTGTAAGGAAATAGCTGATTGCAGAGGTCTGCAGGTTGGCCCCCTGAAATTGACTCTGCTGTTCATTTACAGAGATGCAACAGTATCAAATATAGCTGAAAATATATGCTGCATATATGAAACTCTAGTAAGCTAGTTAATCTTCTAAAATTTATTGATTTATCTTTATATTGTAATGTTTACTAAAAATCTAAAATCAGAAAAAAAAATGTTTTTTTTCCTTAGGTCGTTGCACCATTTTCTCTGATCTGAGCATTGTAACCTATGATGGAAATCATTTGGCTTTATTCAAAGAAGCATCCTACATTGTTAGTCAAACTCAAGATGAAACTATAACCATCCATGTCCTTGACTGTAGAATGGTAACTAACATTTATCAGCTAACAGATGGTATTTGGTACTACTACTACTAAGATGTATCTTGAAAGCCAGAGCATAGTACTGCTACCTAGTTATGGTTATTGTTATTCACTTCTATGCAATATCTATGAATTACACTTGCATATTGCAACACTTATGATTTGTATAACAGTTTGTCACCTGACTGTATATGCATAGTACCTTCTGAGACAGCTGGAATATGAGAGGTAGGTCCATGTTATCTTACTGGAAATGTAATGTAGACAAAGCAGTGAGAGATTAAGTGGATACACGTCATCAGTCACTTTCTATGAGTGTCGTCATGTAATAAGTACCACCATAGTTGTACCAGTGTGCCACCAATGTATTTCAATGCACAATTTTTATCTATGTTCATATGGAAAAATTCATACTGGAAACACCAATCTTCAGAGCCATAAAAGACTGTAGAAATGCCAGACTGAATTGGACCACCTTGTGCTTTCCAAGTCTCTGACATGGGAGGAAGAGAGAAACCCTAATGGGCATCCTGTCCGATGGGTGGTGTGGATTGACTTTTGTCATGAAAAGTTGATTTCTTAGAAACCTTTCGAAAACTCTTTAAATTCCAGTCCCTTCTATGGAAGCTACGTCATTTTGGTGTCCATATAAATGTCCATTACAAAGTTGCCTACCGCATTACCTACCCTATGGAAGGTAAATTCAGAAGACAAATATGACAAAGTAGATGTGTTTATGACTTTCAGATTTGTTTTCCTGTTGTGTTTAGTGTTTTCTGTTTTGTTCAACACTTTGTAGCTCAGGAATTATGCATGTATTTCTGATCCATTGCTTCTGTACTGTACATATATCTTATAGATTCATCATTCCCAGTCTCATTCTTGCTCACCATCAGATACGTAGTTCATATTTTTTTCAAACAGTTAGTCCACTATTTTTTCTCCCTCTGAAAACCTGTATTTCTGTTGTAATTCCAAGATTGTATGACACAGCACAGTTGCTGTAAACAACAAGATCTTAGTATTTTGCTTGTTTGTTTTGCAAGAATGCTATCCAGATAAACTTCGTTGTCATGACTTGAAACTGTAATCAGCAATGGTTTTCCTCTCTTAATAATCTACCCCCAGAAATCCTTAATTTCCCAGTACCTACAAACAGTAAGCAGCTAATGTATAAATATTTTGCTCACCACGACTACAATTAATGTATTTTTACTTTCTCCACAGAGTAATTCAAATTCAACTTCTTTGTGCCTGGCAATGTTGAATCTAACCTATGTATCAAACCAAATTATTATCAATCGTTTAAGTAGAAAAGTAAGTATTATGAAGCTTTTTCCTTTCATTTTAGATAGCAACTTACTTCTGTAATCAACTGCCTCCTCGTGGATACTGAGGATTAGAGTAGAACAAAAAAGGTCATTTAATTTGTTGATCTAATTCCATAATTTAGTAAACTGCTACTAAATTCAAAGAGCCAAACTGTGATACAAGGACAGTTAATGAGGTAAGTCACAGAGCAAGGCACATAAACTCTTAGTCCCTTTGGTGCCTATATTATCTTTGTGGAGCAGAGCCTGACTTCTTTTGAAATTAGTTATGACTTAGATTCTGAAGCTGCTGAGAATCTGGCCTTGGTTCTTCTACCTGACAATTAACCTCTCTTCTTCGTGTCTTTTAGATTACAGTAAATTCAAGATCTGCTTGGCCTACTGTTAGAAAATATGGATACAAAGTTGAAGATTCAGGCTTCAAGTATGCAGTTGAGACCCCAACAAATATCAGAATTCAGTGGTTTCACAACACAGGTGTGATGATTATTGAGTTTAATAGTAGCAGAGAACCAAGCACTTTGGGACTGTGTGGTAAGTATAGAGCAGTGCAAGCAATAAAGGTATTCATATGCTTTGCTAGGGAAACGCATTTCCCTAATTATATAGACTATTTATTACAGGATCTGTCCCAACAGAATTCTTGCAGCTCATTGCTAAGTATAAGATACTATTAAAATTAATCTATTATTGTGTTAGTTATTGAAATTGTTTGATATCTGTCCCTGTAATCACTTTTTACCCTACTGTTTCTCCCATCCAAATAAGTAAGACAGGTCCATAATGTCAAATAAGGTCATTTACAGATTTAGTGTTTGATATCCATCTGATAGGAAGTGATATGTGCTATTTTCAGTTTCTAAAGGTCAGAATTCCCAGAAAATGTTAACTTGAGAGAACTAATCTTAGTTTTTCTGTTGGAGAAAATAGTTGAGAGGGAATTTCTTAATAGTAATGGGTTAAATAAACATCATGTTTTACTCTATTAGGTTAGTTCAATAGTTTTGCCTACTTTATTTCTTAAAAGCATAACTTGGAATAATCTGTGGGTGTTATAGCTTTTGCAAGCATGCATTTGTTGATGTAAATCCCTACTGTGTTAGCTGAATCTGTAAATTTATCTGCTGTAAATTAGAGCTGGAAACCAGGATTAAAGAGATCATATAATTACAGTGGATATCTTTCCAGTTTCAGAAAGGGCAAATGCCTGGAGCTCAGTATCAAATACCAGTGATAGCTCAGTCCGGTTTTAAGTCCTGAAGACCGTAACATGCTTCTCACAAAGAAAGCTTGAATTCATGCCATTTTGAGATTGGATTATTATCTGTAATTTGCCCTAGCTTTTGATTTCAGAATCATTCTTGCTCTCTTTGGCTAGGTGTTATTGTAATTAGTTCAAACAGAAACCGGCAAGTAAAGACCGTGGGTTTTTAGTACCCTGATTCAAGTTATTCTGGAAGTTTCTTTTGCCTTTATCTGTTTGATTACTGTGATAGGGAGCATCGAGACCATTCATAGTTTGCAAGGCATTTTGTCAAGATGACAACACGTTTCTGTGGATGATGTTGCAAGTACAACTTCTTCAGAGAATGTGCTGTGTGTTTCTGGCATTCCCCTCTGACTGGGATTCTCTGCATGGGTCTGCCTGCACAGTGCTGTCTGGTGCAACTTACAGAGCCTGCTTGAAATTAGCTTCTTATGCTGCATTTTTCAGGCCTAGTTAGTCTCCCATGATCTCCTGTGCTTCCTGTGTAATTCTGCTGCTTGTATTTGACCTTTCTCAGATGTCTTTTAGCTGAACTGCAGTATTGGTAGATTCTCATTTCTCAGCTTCATGGAGATGCTAAAACTCAAGACACCGTTGCAGTTTTGTGGCAAAGTCATCCCTTGGAAAGATTCACGTCAGAGACAACAGTGTCTTTTACAGTACAAGGATTGGCCAAATGTGGCAGCTGGTGAAGAACTGGTGTGGGAGAGGAGGGATGTGGGAGGAGAACATTAACATGTCTGCAGCAAAACTAGTGAAAGAGAGTGAAAGAATGTCAGTTTTAGCTGTAACCAGATCCTGCCAAGATGAATGTGAAGCCTTAGTTTTGCTGTGTTAAATCTCCTTGTCAATATGTAAGAGAAGTGAAAAAAGACATCCCTGATATGACAGCAATCCTTTTAAGTCTTTCAGAACCATCAAGTTCTTCCTATCTGTGCTACACATACTCACAACCTCAAAAGATTCAGCTAGAAACACTTTTTTATCAAATAATGGTTGTTTCAAAACCTGATTTAGTTTCTGAATGCCTGTTGCTGTATTACTGATTATCAATGACTTGCTTTTGTCCTAAGGAATTGTGAAAAATGGTGAAACAGACGAGTTCTTTAGAAAAGGGTGAAACCCACAAATAGTTTTTGTACAGATAGAGATTTAGAATTGTGTTTGTGGAGATATCTGAAGAAAACATTCTAGAAGTCTGATAAAAAGACCTCAGAAACTGGTTAGGAAGAAAGATCTGGGGACTAATCCATCTTCTGCTTTTTTCCTACCTTTTAGCTTTTAAGAGACCTTCTGATGAGGCTACTGTAATATTTGGGTATTCTGTGTTGACCAAACTCTCCATGTTAGATTGCTTCTTTTGTTTCAAATTTGCCACCTATCTTAGTTAAAACAGGAGAAAAAAGTGATAGTGCCTTCTGAGAAGTGAATATAGAGAAGTTTCATATTTCTTTTTTCTTTTTTTCTTCTGCTGATTGGTAATATAGATTGTAGCTGGAAGTGCCAAAAGTTGCACTTTTGTGGTAGTTCTTCAACCAAGAGATGCTTAAGATTGCCCAGAAACAGAAGAAGAATGGTACAGTACTTCTGAAGTACAGTATCAGATAAGCATCTTGGCATTTTATGGGAGTTGCCTTTTCTGATAACATTCACAATTTTAATTTGTTGCTATACACAGGAATGCTTTGTTGCCTTTTTTAAAATACAGTTTTGCCTAGTGCTTATGCAACTGAGGGCTGAAGTTTTATGCCATAGTGGAGGTTTCTGAACAGGTCTTTGATATACAATAGATTTCCACTCATAGATGCATCTTTACTTTTGCTCTTAATTTTTCTGAATTTTGTGTATTTTGATCCTACCAAAGGCTTTCTACATCTCTTGTAAGTTGTGATACTGTCATGTTGCAGAAGATTTTGAAAAGAGATTGTTTGAGTATGCCACTTCGAACAAACTCCAGAATGAACATCATGGTCTTACCCTACTTCTTTTTTCTTCTTGTAATTCACAGGGTTTTGCGATAGAAGCTTGGAAAATGACTTGATGCTACCCAACAGGACAGTTTTAAGCAAAAGTGGTTCACCATCAACTTTTATAGACAGCTGGCAAGTGCCAGACACGTTAAAGTATGTCGGAGAAGACAGGCATCAGGAGACTAATTGCTCACTCACAGACTGCTCAGAGTGCTTAAGAATGGTGTTGAACCAGACCTTCAGCAGCTGTCATCCTTATGTATGTTAACTATTTCAAAGCTTACATTTTGAGAGAGCTGCAGTTCAGATATAATTTTGCATACTTAATAATTTCATTAATGTGAGACTACGTTTAACCACATCTATTGAATGAGATATGTACTTTTCCTGTATCTACAATTACAAGGTAAAAGTGATTGAAGAGTATGGCAGCTTGATAGGAGAGTTGTAAGAAGTAGCTAACACTTTCAGAATTTCATCTCTCTTAGTTTTGAAATAACACCTAATTCATAAACCGGGCTCAGCTAATTCAACTGTATCAGTAAGATGTAGAGAAAAGTAAAAGAAAATAGTTTTAGGATCTAATTAATTCTTAAGCCTTCAGCAATTTAGCAAGTCCCAAATTGCAATAGGTAATCTGAGAACCTGCATTCTCAAAGGCTCTAGAGACAGAGTTCCAGCTCAGAGATGTGAACGGATAGAACAGACCCTGCAAAGCAAGCCTAAGGCAAATAACAAACACTGTGTGCAAATAAATTATTTGTGGCCATATGAGCATTACCATTTGACCTTTTGTGTATTGTTGAGCTTGTTGAAGAAGAAATCAAAACCAGATAAAAATGTAGAGATAAGGAAGAATAAGTAATTATTCATTCTGTTGGAAAAACTCTATTACCTTTTACATTGGCACTTATAAGAGATGAAACCGAGGAATATAAGGATGACAACATTCAGGAAATCTTACTTTTAAATACTAGTAGATTATCTTTGTACACCAATGAAGGCTTAGTGTTGTCAACCAAGAAATTTTGGCTTCATTATTTGTACCTGATATTTTAAAAGGTCAGTCTCTTTTCTACCTGGCATAATCTCTATGAAGATGCCATATTTTTTTTCTTCCTTAGGTTTCACCTGAGCTGTTCTGTGATATATGGGTTCAAGACACTGAGTACATTCGAAATCCATGCATTTCCCTAGCTGCCTATGTGGCAATGTGCAACAAATTTAATATTTGCATAGAATGGAGGAGCTCTGATTACTGCCGTAAGTATTCTGCATGTATGTGCACCTCTAGTGCTCACAAGAGACAAAATTTGCCTTGTATAAGAGTTACTGTTGAAAATACAAATATCTCTTGAGTCTTCATGTACTTCAGAATTATTATTGAGATAGTAAATTCAGCATTTTTTATTATGCAATTCCAACCAGTATTCAAAAGGAATCAGGATCATTACAGCCGTTTCAAAGATGGAAAAGGTAAACTGAAGAACCTTGCTCACAAGTCTACCTCAGGTTTATTATGTGCGTTAATGCAGAAGTCAAATCCTCTTACAATGTAGTGTTTGTTTCTCTTAGCTGCTTTCCAGTTATAAAACCAAAACACAACAGAATTGGTTGTGGAAAGGAGGAAGCCAAAAAAAAAAAAAGTTCTATGGTACTGTGAATTGGTGGTATCTGCTTGATGCTGCTGCAGAAAGCTGTGTCTTTGGAGAAAGGATTAGAGAAATGAAACACCTTTGATTAAGATGGAGAGTAAGGAGCAAAACCCAAGACCTAGTGCAGCCTGGCAGAAGAGTTCTCCCATAGCAGCATATTAAAATGTAAGGCCAGATGGTATCTGTATTTGGATTACAGCATCTCCTTATCTTATCCATGACCACCTAGGAAAAGCCCCATGCAGTGGTAACATAGGAAGGTCTGTGGGTTTGGTGCCTGAAAATGGAAAGACTTATTTATGAAGCAAGATTCCCCCTAAATAGGAGAACTCACTGTACATAGAAGTCATAAGTATTTTCCTTTCTGTAGAATTTTAAGGTGTGTACATGTGTACAGGCTTCATGCAGGTGTGTTGTAATGCCTTGCAAATAATAGTCATGTAAGTCTAATGCTTAAAAACAGTTAATTTTTTTAGTTCTTCTGTTTGTATGGATTTTAATAGCAAGTAACTGCCTAAAAGGTGATCTCACAAAATATAGCTGCAAATATGTATCCAGCTATAGTGAAGGGACACATCAAACTTATTTTTATACCACAGTGAGCTCTGATGGTGCGTGCCTAGCAAGGAAGAACCATGAGGTCACAGCTGGATTTTGTGGTCACCAAGTGTTGATATTCTGTAGACTGACTTTTAAGAACCTGAGTTCTTCATTACAGGACTCTAATAGATACTTCCTGTGGGGCATGATGGCCATTTTTAGTAGTGAGAAGCTAAATCAAATCAAACTCCTCTCCCAATCTTTAAAGTCTAAACTGGGACCTCCATTACTTTGGAGCAGGCAGTCCCTTTGTGACCTGGACTTTGTCTCATTACTATGATTCCAGAGGGTTTTGCTGTATTATTTAGGTATCATTAAACAATGAGGGTCATATATTTTGGTAGTTCACATAACTGCACTGTTGACATTTGTAGTCATTCTCCATTTGCCCTGTGAATGTAGCTTTAATCACTGTTTTGAACCAATGAAAGATCATGTTAAGTTTTAGACAACAAAACTTAAATCCAAAAGAGATGCTTTTTTTGTCTATTGCTGTATGCTCCCATAACATGCCAATGGATTTACATTAGATATATAAAGAATGTTAAATTTAACTGTACTCTTTGACTCTAAAGTAATACACAAATTAATGTGGATATCTATTAAATATAGTAATGAATTAATCCCAATATTATTCCACATAAAACATTGTTGAATTTGCCTTTACACTTACATTTTTGTAATTGACAAAGCTTTGCCCTTTCATAATCACTGAATTTTCTTTAGCCACTGCGAAGTATTCAGAATTATTCAGAGTACTCTGTTATTGATCTGTGTAATATTCACAAATGTTTTTGAAGTTTGAATTATTTTGTGTCAACGCTATTGACATGGTTTGATATCTCTACTGCCAAAATGCAAACCGAAACCTGATGAAAATGCTGCTACAAGAAGAAGAGAAGTAAAAGCGCTTGCAAATTCCTTTTGATTGAATTTGTCACGTAGAAGGTAACTGGTCTGTATTGGTGTTTCAGGCTGGTAGATCCAACAGAATTGGCACACGCAGGAAGTTGAAGACAATAATTTCTTCTCTTTGGCATTGCCTCACGTGGTTACAACTTCAGAATGTCTGATTTGTTTATTTCCTTTCTAGCCTTCTCCTGCTCTGAAAACTTCTCCTATCAGCCTTGTATAGCTGCCTGTGAGGTTCCAGAGAGCTGCCAGAATAATGAGGTTGCTTCTCTGGCCCCAGACTCCTGCTCAATGTTGACAGAAGGCTGTGTCTGTGCTGGAGGGACCATCCTTCACCGAACTCATACTGCTGTCTGTATTCCTGAAGAAAAATGTGGTATATTTGGATGTGATTTTCTTCTTTATTATCTGCAAGTTGGTGGTCAGATACTTCATTATTAATAAGTTGAGTTCTGGTTTGGTGTTGTGTGGGTTCTGTATATGTCATTCAGCTGAGGATTCTAGATATTCAGCAAACATTCACTGTATAGGTGAGCAAGCGGGGAATGCCCTTGTGACAAACAATTTTGCTCACCTTCTCTCAGGTGAAGGGTTCCCTTCAAAATAGAAGCCTTTGCTCATGTTTATGCATTCCAGTATCCTAAGTCTTTTAGTTTTGACCTCCTTTTCACTTAGTTTTGTGTGAAATAAAAAAGTCATTTCTTTTCAAGTCATTGCTTTAAAAACAAAGGATTAGATTAGGATTTTAAGTGACCAGCCTTGCAGTGGAGACACAAAACAAAATAAAGGCTCAGATCATCTGGAGGGTACTGAGTGCCTTACTTTCCCACACAAACTCAGTCTCTGACTGTCTCCTCTTTCACTTTTTTGTGGAGTGGCGGAAATAGGTGAAGCCTTTTGAAATTCTGGGATTTTTACGCTTCACAGATCCACACCTGCCATGGAAGAAAATGGTGGTCCAAATTTGAAGTAAAAAAGTAATTACTTCTGTTTTCTGTTGTCCTGATCTAGCTTGTACAGACAGCTCAGGAACACCTCATGCGGTGGGTGAGATCTGGAAAACTTCTTCGAGCGGATGCTGTATGCAAAAGTGTGTTGGCAGTGAGACTATTATTCCAGTGGAGTACAACTGTTCAGAGACCCATGATTTAGAATGTCAGAGATTTGCAGAAGTGGCCTTGCATGTTCCTGATGATCAGACGTGTTGTCCTCAGAAGATCTGTAGTAAGTATTCCTTAATGATTATGATTACTGCCACTGTAATATGCAGATATCTTTTCTCTGTGGTTTGATTTCCTGTTACACATCCTACTTCTGAAGCAAATGGAAATTACTTTTGTTTGAATTAACAGATTATGTAGAAAATTGAAGAAACTTGGTACTGTTTGGCTCAATATCCAGTAGGTTTTGGGGTAGAGGTAGAGGTACAGATGAGGGTTAAAAGGACTAAAATAGCACTATGTTTAATTGGATGTGAATTATCTTTCTCTCAGCTGTAAATGTGCCTCTTTTATTTTTGACATCCAAATACAAGCAAAAGATATAAGTAATTCTGAGGTGAAATCATCTCATGATTGTTTATGAAATTTACAAAGTGAGCAGTAAAAATGATAGAAAAGCTTTTTTTCTTTTAATCCTTACTTAGCTTACAAAGCCCATCTTCAAAAAGAATTGCATGCACTTTTCGTGTTTTGACCACCAGGTATGGTGTTGCAGTGAGTTTTCCACAGGAATTATTTTATTTTTAATTCTCACGAGGACTCAGCTCTAATGTTGCCTCCATGGAGAGTGTTGCCAGTGATGGACACTTCTAAGTATTGCCTCGAGTTTTTCTGCTAGTTCATTGTGCATGTTGTTATTTGGAGATTTGGGTTATCTGACTGCAAATACTGCTTGTCACTGCTCTGCTCAACTTAAAAATGCCTATATTAGATGATTATCTTTTTTTCCCTGTATATAACAGTTTGTAATCAGAGTCTCTGTGAACCCCTAATCCCTGAGTGCAATGGCTTGGAGAAACTGGTCACTTACTACAGTGAAGAATCCTGTTGTCCCAGATACACTTGTGGTAGGTTTCTTTCGAAAAGGTAAAAGAGTTCACCCTGTAAAAGACATTCAGTAAACTAAACAGATAAATTTTGATGCACAAAGTTAGTTAGTGTAGATACCATTGTTAGTATGGCAATTTACAAAATTTGCTTTCATCTAAAAGCTTGGGGTTGGTCTGTGCCTCAATTTGAGCAGATACAGTGGAGTCTTGTGTTTAATGATTAGGCAGGAATGTCTTTGCTCTCTTGTGATAGAAAGTAAAAGTTTTTTCTAAAGCAGCTTCCCTCTGCTCTGTGCTGCTTTTCTTAGGGATATAGCATAACAAAGGAAGAATGCTGAGCTTCATAAAAAGAAATACATCTGTTGTACTTTTTCAGAATGTGATCCAGAAAAATGTGAACCAATGGAGCAGATGCCAAGCTGTCAAGATGATCAAACACTAATTGCTGCTCGGGTGGAGAATACCTGCTGCATTTCCTATATATGTGGTACAGTAGCCTGACTGGTTGAGACTACAAGTGTTTTTGCATATGCAGTGTTATTTATTATCTTTCCAGTGAGTGCTCCTTTTCCTCTCCCAACACAGTAAGGCTTGAAAGTAGTTCAAAACATAAGAAATGGCAATGACCATAAAGAGTCAGAGAACAGCCTTGTTCAACTGAATAGTATTCCTGGGTCACATAGAAAAGTGGTGGTGGAGTCCATGGATGAGGGAATTCAGGGTTCTTGAGAGTCTGTTCATGTACAGCGCATGAATTAGCTGCATGAATATTTTATCTAAAAGATGACTGAAGTTATGTTTGCTTTCACTCCCAATATTCTGCTGCATCAAGAGTTTGCTTAATCGATGGCAAATATCCCATAGGAGAGGATTATGCAAATTTACTCTGTTCTTTTGGTATTTGGCCTTTAATGACTTAATTCAATAATAAAATTTCACTTTTGACATTAGTATAGGAGCTCCAATCTTACCATACAGTTGTCCTCTGTCTAATAATGTGATAATTGGGTTCTATTGAGCTTACTTTATTTTTGCATGGATATCTATGATTCAAAGGCCCAGTTGCATTGATTTGCGCTTCCATGTGCAAAAATTTGAGTGTTAATAGAAAACATGAATTACACTCCTGTTATTTACAGTAATCAGGGCATTACTTTGATCATGTGACAGCAATATGCTGTGTTTGTCTCTTCTCACTGTCTGCAGAGCATCCTTCTGACTCCTTTTTGATAAAATGAGTCTTTGCACTGTACATATTGAAAAGTACCTGTTGTGGTTTTCATGTGTGTTCAAGTGGGAGGATAACAATGGGATCACAGGAGATGCCCTTTATTTGGGATCAAAGATTGCTGAAAACAACAGTGTGACCTAGTAGGAGAGAAAACCTAGCAAAATTTTTTGTAACAGAAAAGGGGAGGAAAATAATGTTTGCTCACAGTGTATTCATTCTTTATGGCAGGGAACAAAGGAGAAGGCAAGCTGCACTGTAAATCAGCCTCTTGTATAGGGAATGTAAGCAATGAATGCAGAGCACGTCTGTTCTTTCATATGCATCTATGATAAACTTATGGAAATGTTTCCTAGGGAGTAGTAAAGTTTTGTCCTTTGTTTTCGATTTAAATAATCGTTTTCTCCAGCATGCAGGGCTTGCTCTGATCAAATACCCAAATGTCAAGAAGGAGAAATTCTCATTGTGGATGGCAACACTACTGACAGGTGTTGCCCTACATACCAATGTAGTAAGTTTGACTTGATTTTGGTATTCTAAATAATAGAAAACATGTAAAGTTTTGTAGTGTGAAGATTCAGTGCCAAAAATGGTGAATTAGAAATACAGCTTCATGTGTGCATGTAAGCATGGTATTATCTGCAATCCTGAACAAATAATCTTTACTTTTAAAGCATCCTGTCTGTAAAGCATAATCTGAATAACTGTATTATGAAGACAAATGAGGAATTTCAGGCCTCAGATTCTGGATATTTGAAAGCTATTTAAATATTTGCTTGGAGTGTTTGTACTCCATGCTACCATCACCTGATACGTAACAATTAAATTTGTTAGTCTTTTTGAATAGGATGTTTTCTAAAGGTATTTAAATAATTTATTGTATCTTAATTTATCTCTCCGTTCATCAAAACATGACAACCTTGTGTTTATTGAACTTTCTTTTCTTTTAGTTTGTGAAATACATCGTTGTCCTGAATTCAAATGTATGCTAGGCATGTCTTTGGTGGAGGTGTGGAGCCCTGAGAAGTGCTGCCCCTTTCGGACTTGCGGTAAGATCAGTGATTTTCATTATAGTTGCCTTAGACAATAAGACACTGAAAACAGCTGTGGCCTCTTGGCTTTGAATCTGGTTTCAGTCAGCTATACTGCTGTGATCAAATGCTTGTGGACAAATGATATAAAAAAGTCATGTCATGGTACAGAACTTCCAAATCTGCCTGTTTTGATTTTTGTTGCTTCACAAGGTTGAATAGCATCCTGTAGAATTTGCTGTCCAAACTGCATGATTTGTCATATTGAAAATTTTGTAAGAGTTTGTATTGGATTTGCACAATGTGCAGCCTGTGGTGGGTCAGCTGTGTCCCTGCAGCCCATGGAGGTCTGTGGGGATGAAGAGATCTGCCTGGAGCCACTGCAGGACCCCATATTGGAGCAGGTGGGTGTCTGAAGGAGGCTGTGACCCAACGGAAAGCCTGTGCTGGAGCAGGATCCTGACAGGACCTGTGGGCCCATGGAGAGAGGAGCCCACGCTCAAGCAGGATTGGTGGCAGGACTTGTGGGGGACACACACTGGAGCAGCCTGTTCCTGAAGGACCACGTCCCATGGAAGAAACCCATGCTGGAGCAGTTTCAGAAGAACTGCAACCTGTGGGAAGGACTCATATTGGAGAAGGTCATGGAGGACTGTCTCCCCTGGGAAGGGACCCTCCATGCTGGAGCAGGGGAGAGGAGTGAGGAGTACTCCCCCTAAGGAGGAAGTAATGACAGAGACAATGTGTAATGAACTCACTGCAACCCCCATTCCCCATCTCCCTGCACTGCAGGTGGGGAGGAGATAGAGTAAATCAGGAGTAAAGTTAAGCACAGGAAGAAGGGGAGAGATGGTGGCAAGGTGTTTTCAAAGTCTGGGTTTGTTTCTCATTATTCTATTCTGATTTAGTTGGTAGTAAATTCAATTCATTTCCCCAAGGTGAGTCTGTTTTGCCCATTATGGTACTTGGTGAGCGATCTCTCCCTACCCTTACCTTGACCCATGAGCCTTTTGATATGTTTTCTCTCCCCTGTCCATTTGAGGAGGGGAGTGACAGGGCAGCTTTGGTGAGTACCTGACATCCAGCCATGGTCAACCCACCACAGTTAGTAAATTATTTTTGTCTATTAAAAAAGAAAGTTAGATTCACGGGTCAGGAATTTGCCTGTTTACAAAGACTGTAGCAATTCTCTGTTGCTTTATACTGACTCTAATGATTTTCACCCCCACCAGGAGGCTAGCAACTAGAATGAGCATGATGTTTTTAATGTGTTCAGGTGAACTGCAATTGAGACTCTGCTGTTGATTGTTGTAATAAGTGAAGTTGGTCAGAGTAGCTGATATTAGTTTTCAGAACTGAATAGACATCAAACTTGATTCTGAACTTCCCAGATGGGTATATTTCAAGACCTTCTTCAGTGATGACTTTTAAATCTGAAGTTTCTGTTCTCTCTGATGTTCTGTTTTACTGGCATATAACTTGCTAAACTACTGTTTCTGTTATTGTATTTTTTTTTCTTTTAGAATGTGCATGTGAAACAATCCCCAAACCTCAGTGCAAACTGGTACGAAACTTATCTTCTTTTCAGTATTCTTATATTAATTTCTTAATAGATCTGTTTATCAGCATCTTACCAATCATTTTATCAGTGAAATATGAAATGCCATATCATTTTTTTTAATTGCTTCATAATAAGATATATCCATTTTTAAGAAGCCGGTGAAGTCTGAATACCTTGTAGAATAACATGACTATATAGCATTAGTATTTTTGGAGTTTATTACCGTATCCTACCCCAATGTATTAGTAGAGTGGAACTGCCTTTGTGCACCCAAAGTTAAATTTTTTATTTTGAAGTGTTAGAACTAAATGCTTTAGCGTATCAGTATTTTGGTAATATCATTTGTTGTGGTGATATAGTAACACATAGCATGCACTTAGACTGCTGACTAAGCAGAGCCTTTAAACTGTATTTCATTGTGACTTGTTCTGCATTGCAAAAGTGCATATTGGCATTCCTGGGTTAGGTGCTCAGTCAGTACTGGTCATGCTTTGATTTTACTTGTCACTCTTTTACCCAGAAAATAATACTGCTGTGGGAATAATTTAGAAAAACTATAATCCGGAGTCCTAGGAAGGAATTGGAAAGAGTGCTCTTTTTTTTTTTTTATAGAGAAAATGAAAAATTGTTTGTAAGGTGAGGTTGTTGTTTATACTTTCCTTTCTTAGATGAAGAAACTTGGGTATAAGGAATCAGGACTTGCATAAATATAAGAGAAAAATCTTACTATGCCTGTGTAGAAACAATAAAAGGCAAAATTAAAAAAAAGCATCTGTGCTATTGTGATACTATTTATATCCATTAAGTTATTCTATGAAAGAATATACTTCATGTGTGTGGAGATTTTTGTACAAAGGCAGGCTGTTGCATTTCATTGTTGGCCTGCCTTAGTGTTTTCTGTCCTAAATGTCTGCTGTATTGAGTGGAAAAAATCCCATTTGGTTATTATTACTAAATTAAATGCCTCTGTGGGTGATGAGAGTGGATTCAAAATAGGTTTCTGGGAGCAAGAGTTCTGAAGTTCTGAAAGAAAGCTGTTTAAAAGGAAAAGATCATATAGATAAGAAAACACTAATTTAAATTTTTTTCTTTTTGCTTTTTTACTCTTAGGGGCAGAAACTTCAGATAGATGAACAATTTCAGAATGGTACAGAAAATATCTGTAACTGTGTGAAGTACAAATGTGGTAAGTCAGAAAATAACCTAATTTAAAGAAATACCCTCTCAAGTACTATGGTAAACTTGGAATTAAAAATCAGATGGTCACTTTGAACATGGCACCAAGAAGAACAGAATTAATTGGCAGAATTCAGAAATAGTGTAAGAAAAGGCAAGAAAATAGGGCTTCTCTCTAAAGATTTTGTTGATTATGGCTTTCATTGTAGTTTATTAGTTCGTGCAGCAAGAGGTTTGTGCAGGGCAATAGCAGACAGTTTTGGGATAGTTGAGTGGTGCTGACTAAGGAACCTGCGTTTTCCTGAGCTGGAGCAAGGACCAGCAGGAAACCAGAACACACACTAAATGTCCACATGTAGAAAAGTCCCAGTAACCCTTATGAGACTACTCAGGAGCTGTAGACATGTTTACATGTTTACAAGATCAAGAATATCATTCAGCAGCATGTGAGTTCATCTTAAAGCATGTCAAATATTGTCAGGGAAAAATCAGAGAAAATAATTCCTGTGGAGCACCCAGGAATTGGGTACTCAACCAAGTAGAGTGGGGATTGTCCTTGCCTACGTTTCTACAATAAAGATGTATACTTCTGAGCTAGTTATCCTCTGTGCCCTCAGTAATCAGTGGGGAGAAATGGACATTTCTCGAGTACCATCCTGAAGTGGTCTCACAAAACAAAGCTATGGAAGAAGGCCTGTGCTGCCATTGAAGTGTTAGAGCTAGTGGAGTATTATATACTTACTTAGATTTCATGCATGGTTATATGTGAAATAATGTGGTAATTGTAATGAAGCATTAGACTACTATTAACAGTTCATATTTGAAACTGTGACTCATAATTTCTGAGGAGGTAGAGTAGCTTTTTCCATTCCTGTTTTGCTTTTCAAAACATTTTTAATGGAGTTTTGATACCAAGCTGATTGTCCTGATCATGCTGGTTTTGTTTTCTTGTAGTGAGAGACAAAGTTTGCCTGAGTAATGAGAGAGGTGTGCTGCTTCCTGGACAGAGGATCGTGGAACACAGTGCAGATGGCATTTGCCATATTTCTTATTGTACAAATGTGATTGATCCCTCCACTAAATACTACCAAATAAACACATCTTCGATAGACTGTGCTGTCAAGTGCAAAGCTGTAAGAAATTCAGAAGTTTAAACATGTATATTGTGACTGGTGGTCTTAATTACATTGTGGTGGGTTTTGTTGAGTAGATTACAGTCACAGGAACAAGCTGGGAGCTCTCACTCTAATGATGTGCTGCCACACTTCTGATAGAAGTTTATAAAAGTCTCAGTCCCTTCACTATTTCCTCCTCTGTGTAAATCTTATACAAACTAATGTATGTAGCAACTGCCTCCTTGCAGCAGAACTTCAGCTGCATTAAGTGCAAACTGGTACAAATTCCTGGCAGACATCAGGTCGGTAAGAATTGGGAAGAGTGTAACTACAACTAGAGGAAGAATTCTAAAAGTGTTGAAAACAGCTTTAGAAAATAAGCAAATATTACGTTGTCTTTTTACAAGACAATTACCATGGGAATACAATAGAGATTATTTTTTCTAATTTTATGCTTAGTTGATATCTAATGTGTAAAAAGTCAGAATTTCAGGGGTTCTTGAAGTAAGCTGTCACATTTGAAAATGTTGGAAGGACCGGTTTACTCTCTGCGTTGGAGCTTCTCCCTTTATTCATTTAAGAATAAAGGTATTTTATGAAAGCTTCATGAACGTACAGTGTGTACAAATGTAAGCTATGCCATTTTGAAAGTTATTTTAAAAATATCCCTAAAATCAGATACCTGAAAAAAATCCACTTGTTACAGTAATAAAATGTTGAGCTGCAAGATGATCTCATACAAGGAGTAATCTATTTGATTTTGGCAGAATCAAGTCTATCAGCCTCCCAAAGATTTAACTACTTGCTGTGGCAGCTGCAAGAACTTGTCTTGTCTCCACACTTTCAGCAATGGCACAGTTTCCAGTTTTAAGGTGAGTTTGTGCATGTTTTATTCTCTCAAAATATTTAAACAAAAATATTATGAAACACTGTATGTTCATTGCCATATAAAATGTGCAAGAAGAGCGTTATTTGGTCACATACTAGGAATAGTTTTGCATGTACACAATGTTAATTTCTTGGAGGGTCAACCATACAGCTGTCAATGAAAGTATAATGGATTTTGGTATATATCAGAGAATTATCATGAATTCCACTGTTTTGGAACCTGCTTAACATTATATATTTGGTGGACTTTCAAATTTGTTACTTAAACAGAACTGTGACATGCATCTGAATGGCATTTGGCTGTAAGTATTGCTGTTGATTCATGCAAGATGACATTCATTTGAACTGTTTTATAAATACTTGTAATACTGTTTTTGTTGAGTTGCTGAGTAAAGTTTCTGTTTTACAATTTCTGACAGCCTGGTGCTGTTTGGATTTCAAACTGTATCAGATATGAATGCACTAACACAGCAATAGGACCAGTTCTGGTTTCCTCTGCAGTTGGCTGCCCACCCTTTAATGAAACTGAATGTGTGAAGGTCAGTGTACAATACATTGTTTGCGTTTTGTATTCTTGCAATGCCTGCATTTTTGCCTGTCCATTTAAAAATAAAAAGTTGTAACTATACACGTAAAATGTGCCACCTATCTTCTCAGTTACACAGCTGGAGACACCTCTTTTTATTCTCAGAATTTTGTTATTATTAATATTTTTAATAGAGGCTTGTAATAAATACCAAGTTAATCTTCACACAACTGTGTGAACTTGAATGCTTTTCTGGGCTCGACTTGTCCTTTCTAACTGATTTTTTTGTGTATGAAAACTGATCAATATTAAACTGATTTGATTCAACATAATGGTCAAAAACATAGCAGAAAAGGAAAGATTGTCTGAATATCAGGAGCATCTTTTCTGTAATGACACATAAAGTTTTATGGATTAGTTTTGGAGCAAGAAGAAAAGTTCTATTTGAATTTGCAAAATGTGATTAGACTAAGTGCCAGGAAATGTAGGCAAGGAGCAATTGATCTCTGTAATTCTACATTTACATGTGGATGGGAAGACACTCTCCTTGATGAATGATGTCGCACAAGCAGGGAAGAGTCCTGAAGGAGCTGGGTGGCTGTAGTTCTGCCTTGCAGATAACAATGTGCTTGTTCTGCAGAGAGTCATACATAGCTGGTCAAAGTCTTGTTGCTCTTCTAGGCAAACTAGAAAGTTAAGGCAGAGAGAGAGATTAGTACAGCTTTAGATACTGAAGTGGATATAAAAAATTGAGCTCTTTCAATGTAATCCTGAGAAAACTTTTAAAATAGCTGCAGCGATTCTTCCCACAGTATTCTGGGGAATGTCTAATGCTACAGAGCTGAAGATAGAGATGGATCTCCACTCTGGGGAGTGGTGGCTTCCCATTCAGATGAGATTTCTTCCTGCCCTGAAGTCAGATGCAGCTTTTTGTTATTGTCTGTATGGCCTCTATGAGAAGTCAGGGGTTTATTCTAATACTACGTGATGGAGTCAGACTTAACACAGTCATTCCCTCTTCAAATATGGGAGTTATTTTGGTAGGTGGTAATGTATAGTGGCATTCAGTGACAGCCACCTGTGCTAAAATGATAAAGTTAGATCATTAACAGCCATACCCTCATCCATTCACCACAATGCTGCATTTGCCTGAATGATGACGTACAACTTTATCTGGAAGATATTTCTTATAGTGGAGATATATGGGAATGAATGTTTGAAAAAATCAAGTTTTTTCCCTTTTATTTCTCTCTTGGTTAGGTTGGAGGCTATGTTGTGCCATTCTTAGAAGGATGCTGCAAAACATGTAAGTGATTAATGATACTTCCTGCCTCACAAGCCTCTCTGATTTGTTGTTACCTTAGAAATAAGGTGGATTGTTTTCTTGCATTAAAGCTTGATTCCCTGATCTCAAAGGTTTTGCTTTTCCCGGTTTTACCCATGTGAGTAGCACTGAAAGTAGTGAGTTAAATCAACAGGAAATACTTTAACATTGAAGCGTTTACTCCACTGACAGTGATTCTGGCTGGTCAAGTCACTGAAATTTCTACCCTTGAGTATTTTGTAGTTCTCGTGTAAAACTCCCCAAAGTATTAGTTACTGCATTTAGTATAATAAAAGGTGTTTTAGAAGGCACGTTAAAACATGCTTCATCTACATTAATATCTTCTTATTTGATAGAAATGAAGTTTGATCTATGTACTTTTTAAGCTAATGTTGTAAATAATGAAGATTGTAATATAGTAGTAATATAGTTCAGAAACCTTCAAGTAGTATCTTTAGAAAGGTTTTACAATCAAAAAATCCCCCCTTACTTGATTGCTGATGTATGTTTTGGACAACAAGAACAAACAACAACCCAGAATAAAAATTACCTACAAATATACTATTTCTTAATAGAAATCAAGAGCTAAGTACATTTTTTTTTTCCTTAACACAGTGATACATAGCTGAAACATTTTGGCTGATTTTATGAAGAACTTAGCCTGAGGCAGACACCTAACAAGATGAATTTAAACTCAAATACTTGAAGTTGACACTGTTAAAAGCAATTAAAAAGGAAATTTTTATACTGGGTAGTATCATACTATCTTTAAAAACATGCAAAATTCTGGCTTAATTTGCATAAGTCACTGTAATAGTGACCTAAAAGTGTGGGATGGAGAAAAGTGCACATATTTCCTGCTGGGTGGGGATGGAGCTTTCACAGTCATGACTACCAGATCTGTATATATCTGGATCTCTGTTGCATACAGAGAGGTACCTTTTGGTGTTACTCATCTGTATTACATTTTGTACTGAAAGGTTTATTGAAACTGTGGAAGATTTATCTGGGTTTTTTTTTTTCTCCTCCCACTGTAAGGGAATGGTAATATGTCTTCATGTTCTTTCACTCTGGTGGACCTCTGTTTCAAGCACTTGTCCTAGTTCTGTGGCTCCTTCTCCATAGGCTCTCTGACATCAGTTTTTGATTATTTGACATTACCCCTCAATGCCCTGGCCCCCAGATAAGCCAGCTTCTGAAAGATTTAGTAAGACAGTTAAACATCCATTAAGCTACTTTTTAGCAGGGCAGAAGATGTAACTACTATGCTTAGAGAAGGATCATAGCAACATCTTTAATTATTAATGACAAAAGT
Organism: Sclerurus mexicanus; assembly: GCA_013396755.1. Taxonomy (NCBI): domain Eukaryota; kingdom Metazoa; phylum Chordata; class Aves; order Passeriformes; family Furnariidae; genus Sclerurus; species Sclerurus mexicanus. The sequence goes on from VWZF01005810.1 coordinate 2,454,423, forward strand.
AAGTTATTAATCTGGGACATGCATAACAAAGTAAAATTAAACCATTGAAGAACCCAGTGACTTTTGAGGTGCACTTACAAGTGGATTCCTAGAGTTTTGATTTCACATCTGTTTGTAGGCAACACAGTACCTCTATGAATCATGTAAGCTTATTCTGACTCCAGATAAATCTGCTATCATGAGAGCTGTTAGTTGTAATTGTGTGAGACATTATGTGAGAAGGATTATGAAGGTTTTTTGTTTTGTTTGAAGTACTTTACCGTTAGAAACAATTGTGATTTTTGTTTTCAGTTTTCATTGGTATTTGAAAATTAAGACTCAGGAGTTCCCTCAAAACCTGGAGAGGTTTTACAAATGCTGCTGAGAGGAAATGATACTATTTCTTTGTTGTAGCCCCAAAGGGTACATTAAATTCAGAATACCAGACTGGCTTGGTTATGTCAATGTAGATCAGATTCTTCCTGGTTTTCACATGAGATTTAGCAATGCAAGTAATGCCTGGACATGGTCCTGAGCTGCTGGCACAGTGAACACTGCTTAAGCAAGGGGGAGCCAGATGACCTCCAGGTATCCCTTCCAGCCTCAGTAATTCTGTTATGCTGTAATACAGAGATATTTTGAAGTTGAGTTCTGTTTTCAGATATGCCAAAATCTAGTAACTCCCAAATGTTTTCATACTGTAGGGAATCCTCTGTAACATGTGCTCTGTTCAATGTGTAATATTCTTACCAGGTTCTTCAGTGTCAGTGTTCCTCCCATTCCCTGTTAGCCCAGTCACTCCTACAGCCTATGCTGGCTGTCACACAGGTACATTTTCCTCAAATAAGTAGGACCAACCCAAACAGCATCATTGTTGATTTCCAACAATGTACTCCCGGATAGGAGCATCAGACTTCACGTTGCCCAATTATGCCAAAAGCTGCAGTGTAGTGTAACTGCTCAAGGTTCAGAGTGGCTCACGTCTTGGTTTTGGTTTGGTTTTCTCATTTTGCACTGTGTGGGCGGTGCATTGTTGTTAGCCAACAATGTACTGTTGGTAGTAAGCACTTGCATAGTCTTTAGCTTGCTGCATGTGTAAAATTGCTGTGTTTGGAGAAATAAACTGATTCCATCATGTTTACAGTACTGTAGAACATAGAGGCTAGTGGCTTTGCTTGTTAAAGCTGTACTATGTAAGCAATATTTTTGCAGATGATGTCTCATGCAGTTCTGCTTCTAGCGCCATATGCAGTAGAAGCAAGTAATTTCTTTCCCATCCATAGTCAGGACAGTATACTGAAAATAGCAATCCAGTGTTTACTCCATGAAAATTGGAGATTATCTTTGTTCTTTTTCATAGAGCATGTTAATTCTTTGAATCGTAACATGGTATGGATGAATTTGTTTTGGCATTTATTTTGTGAAAACAACTCTATATTTCTCTAAGAGAAATTATGTTCACTGTAATTTTGTACATCACCGAGTGACAAATCTTCATGAAATTATACTTACGACTCTAAGACTACTAAACTGAAATCTACATTTCTCTTTCATATTGACATCATTTTAAATGACAACAGTGTTATGAGTCCACCCAAAAAACAAGCAAGGATTTTCAACCATGCAGATGGTGCAAAAGAGTCTAATTATATGACACATATAAAATGCTCACGTTTTGCAAGGTTGTTCATGGAAAAGTATATTGTATTGTAAAGCTTATAAAAAGCCCCTGGACACATTAACATGTATGCATGAAAATACACTACATATTTATTTTTTTGTGAGATATGATGTACTTTCACTATAGCCTGGGTGAAGTTACAGTCACAGCTGCACTGAATTCTCCACCCTACACACCATGTATAATGTAAAAGAAGAAAGAACAATGAAAAGAACTGTGAAAAACATAAAATAATGGTGAGTTTTTTGTTTTTCAAGAACAGTTTATTTTTTCTTCATTTCTCAAATTGCTTTTCCCCTAAGCAAATATAATTCAATGACAGCCAAGCAGTAGCCAACCATTTATGTTTGCATGTTTTTGTTTCTGAGAAGATTTATTGCTGCCCATTCTTTATATTATTAAAAACTCTGCTGTGTCTAGAAATAGTAGCAGGCTTATATAATTTAAAAAAAAAAACCCAACCAGGAAACAAACAAACAAAAAATTGTTTCTCTTTGAGAAGCAGTATTACTGGTTTGAGAGTTATTAGAGCAGGGCACTGGACATTGTACATAAAGGTGTAATAAAACCGTCCCAGTTCAGTATTGGGTATTGGTCAAACTGATGAATGCTTTAGTGCCCTCGCTTTTCGGGAGCTGACAGTACTCACCTTTTGTCAACATCTTTGGATTTCTTAAACTGAAAGAAAATGCAGCTCTGTAAGTGGAGAGTCATGGGGGATCAAGATTTGTAAAATCTGGTGTGGAAGGGTGGAAGCTTCTATAATGGAATGGGCTTTTCATTTCTCTTACAGATCTGCAACGTGATGTGGTTTCTCCAGCATAGAGAGGATCAACATAAAAAAATACTGTTTCCTGATCTACAATGGAATTTTATACTGAACATCTTTCTTTTTCTCCAAAAGTTCAGGATTTCCTTCTTTGACGAAATTTAACTCTTCATTTAATTCCATGATTTCTTGTTGTCTTTCTTTATTTAATTCATGTACTTTGTACATACTTCTTTGAGAAAAATTGTGGAAATAATGTTAATGAAAATGTAAATTAAAAAGTTTCATTTGTTCACTGGTATTCTTTTACTTAATAAAAACAAATATAAAGCCCCCTGAAGCCCTGTTCTTCATCAGATTCTGCTGTTATGTATCCATTTTAAACTTTGCTTGTACCACTGGAGTGCAATTGCTGCTATTAAAGTTTGTTGCAGGTATTTCATAGAAAATGCATTTTATGCATTATTAACAAGTCTTCTCACAGGAGTGGTTGACCAATTTTATAAAATTTTTTGAAAAGAGTCTCTTAAAAGATTTCTGAATGATGAATAAACCTTTCAGAGTTGTTAATAAAGATAAAAGGAGATGGATACTTTAATTCATGAAATAGAATTGTTTTGAAAGTGATTTGTTGTATAGCTAATGTCATTTCACCAAAGTTTTGTTTGTGCACTGATATATTGGGTATTTTCTTCTTTGTGTCTCTGGACTCCATTAAATGTTCAGGAATGTTCTTGTCTCTGAAATGTTTAGAATTTTGAGCTGATATTTTTCGCTCTGCCCATTTTGCAGGTAAGGAAGATGGAAAATTCTGTAAGAAGGTGACTGTTAGGATGACTATCCGCAAGAACGACTGCAGAAGTAACACACCAGTAAGTAAATAACTATCATGATTTCTTTTAATAGAAGGGAAAAAAATATGAGAAATGAAGGAAGAAAGGGAACCCAAATTCCACAAAGCTCTTATCTCTATCTCTCTGTCACAAAGATGGAGATTTCTGTTTCATAAAGCTGTTTTATTGTTTTCCTGCATTCTCAGCAACCGTCTTCCCAAATAATTAAAAAGGAGGCTGTTGCTTTTGTATGCATTTAGGTGCCTGTTGATTTAGTGCAAATCCAAGGTCTCATTTCACCCTATAATGCAATTATTATATGCAAATTAACTTCAATATAACTGAATCTTGCTCCTGATACTCTACAGTTAAAACGGCTGCAGATGTGTGTAATTTTCCATCTGCCTGGGGAAAGTATTTCAATGCCAACTTCATGAAGAAAGGAATCTTGGGTCCTGAAAGCTTTTTTTAGACAGCAGCATGAACATACTGTAAAATGTGAAGGAAGAATGAGGCACTATGGAAGGATTTACTGTTGAAGGACACCACCAATGTCCTGCTGGGCAGTGAGGCTGTGAGCAGCAGCAAGGGTGCAGACAGACGTCTCGTGTGAGATGTGGAAGAGCGCCTGGAAAAGCTGTAATAAAAGAGTGTAGGGAAACAGCTGTAACCTCTAAAATGACTCTCAGAGTGCATTTTGTAGAGTAAGCTGTTGAGCAGCCAGGAAATTTAGTCTCAGTGCCTCATTGAACAGAAACACAAGTCTTAACTATTAAATTTGAAAAAATTATCAGTTTCTATGACTATTTCTTTTACAGTCTGTATTACAGATTTGGTATCATTAGCAGTAATTCCTCTTGGCTTTACAAAGAATTGGTTCTTTTATTCCTCCTTACTGATACCAGTATAGCAACACTGCATCAGTGTATCACTGAAATGAATACTGTAAGGAGTTGTGGACAGAACATTTGGTGCTGTGTTCAAGCCAAGGTTGTTATGAATACTTTAAAATTCAAAACCAGAATTGTTTCTTTGTGTCTGTTAATAGCCAAAACCTGTTACTGAAATTGACAGAAAAGTCATCATTGATATTAGTAAGATAAAAATTGAGACCTATCTGGGCCATGTACTTTAGAGCTTATTTTCACATGGAGTGGGATTTCAAAAGGGGCTAGAGGAGACACCTCCAATTTTTTCATTGCTTTGCCATTGGATGTGGCTGCCTAATATTTTTGCGCTTTTTTGAGAACTTCTAACTATCCTAGCTGCTTCAATTTGCTAATTATTCATGGTGTTTGTTACCAGGTAAACATTGTTTCGTGTGACGGGAAGTGCCCATCTGCAAGCATTTACAACTACAACATCAACACCTATGCAAGGTTCTGCAAGTGCTGCAGGGAGCTCGGGCTGCAGAGACGGACTGTGCAATTGTACTGCACCAGTAACTCAACCTGGGTCAGCTATTCCATCCAAGAGCCCACAGATTGTTCTTGCCAATGGTCTTAAAAAGGAAAGGGAAAAAATCAGTAAGCTCCACTGTTCCCAGCGTAAGATAATTTTAATAGTTCACCTATTAAAAATACAGTAGCCAATCCCCTGAATTACACCAGTTTAATGCAAAAGAGAGCACAAATACTTCTGGACTCTCCTAAATTTCTGAAAAATGGCTGTGCATCATTTGTACTGTGATTTGTCTTCATTTTCATTCACAGGGATTGTTTAAGGGTTCTTGTAATACGTGCCAACTTAAAAGGTGATTTGCATTAGTGACACCTCGAGAGAAAGAGCACCATCTGTTTTGTTCTGGAAGGCTGGCCCACTCTCTGTCAAGCACACATTGCTGTTTTAAATCATTGACTGACTTACCTGTCAGTAGGTCACTATTTTGAGTGCATTGCAATTGTGCAAATACATTCAGTGTCTATTAAGAAAAATTGTTTGGACTACGTGAGAAGAATTTTCAGTTTAAATCATATTCCTGTTGCTAAGTAGAGCATGTATAAGAGATTAATGTAAAGATTTTATTTTTTATCTTTTTTAACCTGGGGAACATTATCAATACTGATAACCATGTAATATTCCCCGGTAATAATTTGTTTTTCTAGTGTATTTTATATTATAGTGAAAAGCAATATGGCAAGCATGTATTTTATGGAACAGATTGGCTGGTTTTAGATTATCTGGATTAGTAATTAGTAGTTACTTTATCTTTCTGCTAAACAATATGACATAAACTGAAAATGCACAGATTTAAGAAATGAAAACAATTTTACATTCCTTTGTAGAGTTATATCTTAAATGAAAAAATTCAGCTTACAAAATGAATGATAGTTAAATTGTTTCTTTAGGAGAATGAACATTGTTTAACACTAATTTTAAAGATATGAAAGTTCATGAGGGAAAGGGAAATGAGCACTATGTATGTCTCAAAAAAAAAACCCCAAACCCAAAACTGAAAATCTTTGTCACCTGTGTAGTAGAATGTAACTTCTTATGGAAAGTGCTTGAAATTGAAAAATGTACAATTGTAAGGTTTGAAATTTCAAAAACAATTTTGCTTATGAATTTGTAATAGTAACATTAATTTTTACTCCTCCAAGCTAATGTTATTGTTCTGTTCTTTTTCAACAAATGCCACTGAGACTCAACAAAATTCAGTAGCTTTCCTTTTTTAGATTAAAACTGTAGATAGCATGTAGATAACATGTAGATACACTTGAGGTCCTATAATAAAAATAGATCTCAGCATGATGTCTTTAAAAGCTGCTTGTCTGCCAATATCCAAAGAAAAATGTGTTGTTAAAATCAATCATGTGAACATTTTTGATATTAATTTTGTATACTGTACATTTCATTCTTACAATATCTAATAAACAACAGGAAGTCTTATTTTGTTACAATTAATTTTTCTATCATTGTTCAAGCAGCTTACTGCCATGTGATGCAACATGTGATGTTTACTAATTTTTTTTTTTTTGTAAGGCACCTAGGTAAGTTTAGGGTTCGCTGCTATCCCTAGTGCTAATGGTCTAATACTACCTCAGGAAGGGTGTAGTAGTACAGCAGGAGGATGACCTGTATAGAGGTTTTTGAAAATCTACATATTTTTCTGATTTCATCACAGTTCACTTTCATCGTCAGACATGCAAAATTCAACTACGTCATTTTATTCAAAACAAAAATGGAAAAACTGTTTTTCATCGAAGTGTAACAATGCAGATCTGACATTGTCAGATAGATTGTCCTGGGAAAATGGGGAAAAAGAAGACAAATTTCCGAACATTCCCTTTCCATGTTTTTGTCCTAAACTGACCCTCAGGATTGACTGCAATGAGTAGACACTGTTTGGGCATTTTGTTACAGTCTAGTTTTTGTGTAGTGATGATCTTTCTTCAGTAATTCCTGCCAAGTAAGTCTTTAAGATCAAACTATTGTAGACCCTGCTCACTTCACAGGATGTGTTCCTTGTCAAAGTCATCTTCTACATAGCAAGAAAGGACAGAATTTGGGAGGAGGGCATCCTTTGGAAAACCAGGGAAAAAAGCTAAATCCTTGAACCTAAGTGCCTAAAATTCAAGTTTTGGCATTTGCAAAGGTGAAGTTCAGCCTCTCTTAGTTTACCAGCTGGCAGATGCTGTCCTAGAGGGCAGGAATTAATAAAAAGAGCTGTTTCTTTTGCTCTCAGCCAAGACAGTATTTGCTATGAAGCGGCAGCCACCATGAGGGACGGAATTAGAGCAGGAATTAGGCCAGCCACCATGCTTCCCTCAACTGCAGTGTGGTCCCTCCTCTTGCCACTTGAGCAGGGGGCTCATTGTTTCCAGCAGCTCAAGGCAGTAACTCTGAAAACCATTTGAGATGCAAACTTTCAACTCTGGGTTGAAGAGCAAAGTTAGTACTGGTAGTGAGAGTAGAAAGCAGAGAGTGCTCTATTCAGTAACTGTAATCAAACACTGCTGGTGCTTCTGTTTCAGGAGTAAAATAATAAATATCATGTCAAGTCCCTACTTCTGATTTTAGGCTTATGCTGAGAAAAACCAGGAGAAAGATTCAAACTGCCTATGGCTTGGCAGGGGAAGCTACTTTTATCCCTGCTGCTATGTTAAATTCTTTCACATGTCCTTAGCCTACTTGTGGTTGTTCACAGCCACCCAGGCCCTTATCATGTATTTACCTTGTGCTGCATTTGCACAAATAAGCTCTGCTGGGAAAGGATTGGACCTTATGTGTACTCCACATATTCAGAAAACAAAGGAACCTCAATGCGGGTTTCATCTGGCTCTTCCATGCTGGAGATACTGGGACTGTTAACAATAACTCAGTTGTAAAACAATTTTATTTTCTTTTTACTAAATCTTTTGCTTGAAACTGACTTTCTTGAAACTGAGGTTTCTTACCTTTCTTTGCAAATGTCAGAACTTTACTCCACCCCAAGTGCTGTGTTCTCCACACGTGTTTGCACACATGGAGTTTCTTCATAAAAGAGGTTACTAATGTGGGTGTAGAAATATCACAGACTTGTATCTTGTTAAATCTAGGATTTCAAATCTTTCTGATGGTGGTCTTCTGCCCATCTTTGAATAAAATCTTCAGTATCCGAGTATGAAAACATTGCTTGTTTGTTATGGTGCTGATTGCTCATTGTCATCTCCACTAAAATACACCTTATTTGCATTACCTCAAGTAAACTTACCCGGCCTTGATTCACAGAATAGAAGCAATTTGGCAGCTGAAGTCTTGAGTATTATGGATATCAGTTCTCAAGAAAAACATTTAAAATGAAATATATTTATATCAATTTTGTTATTTAAATGCTCACTGTCTGGCTTATTAGTACATGATCTGGGTTCAGGGTAACAGTCTCTTGAGTAATGTTTCCTCTAATTAGTGATAGTGCTGCCTGGTGGTTTGGTAAGTTAATCTGAAATAGTGGCATCTGCTGGTGTGCAGTTTAATGTGAACTATTAGTCACAAACTAAATAACTTACACCCCCTCAGATTGCTCCCAAGTATGCAGTCCATGCAGTCAGATGAAAATAATTCAAAATATTTTGCCCTCGCTCTTATCTCTGCCCACACCACCTAATGCAAGAGGCTATGAATAATTAAAATGAGGTAACAGCTGCTCTGCAGATGGTGATTTTTTGGAAAAATCCCCTCTTAGTGTGATGAAGACATCTAACCTCTTTAGAAATAGTACCTGACAGACTGCCATCAGGTCTGCCTTCTGTATGGACTTCTGACCAAAGGCTGTGTCAGCTCATATTAGTTGCTTAAAACATAGATAATTGAATTAACTCAGGTGTCCAGGCTTCATCCATCACCAAAGAAAGAGATGTGCATCCAAAGAGTGACTCACCCCATCCCAAAATAAGTGTCTCAGATTGATGTGGTGAATCATCCTCCAGATGTATCATCTTTCCTTTTCACTGTGGAGAGACCTGGGATGGCAAAATGTGGTTAGGCATCTTGCTTTTGGGTTATTAAAATTAGCTGGAATTAAATTCACCTTTATCTCAATAGGCTCACAAATCAGCTTTCGCCCAAACAAAGCTATTTTGGTGAGAGGCAGAAGTTAGCTGTATGACAATTAAAATAAAGTTAAGTATTTTGTTAAATGTTGCTGGTGTGATCGGGGGTTACCAGGTAACCCAGTGTGTAGCACACAAAGATCGTGGTATCGTATGACAATGGTAGCTTATATAGCCCAGCATTCTGTTTCTGATATCTTGCTCCCAAGGAAACTGCAAGAAGAGGCAAATTTTAGATTACTGTTTTTGGAATTAAAAAGGCAGATATACTGATGGGCAATCCAACAGTGGAACAGCAGAGTCTCTCATGTCTTATGAATCATAAAAATCCCTTTCAATTATATTTGGTAGCAATTGATATCTCAGGCCCATTGGATGCTGTGAGGAAACACGTGGCTTCACAGTTCGGTGGGTTCCCGTTCCCAGGAGAGGAATGGGTCCTGGCTGTTGGTGTCATTCATGGTTTGCACAGGTTCACCACAGCCCTTCTTAAGGCCATGGTGTCTGCAGGCAGCAAGAGCGCACGGGAAGAGGATTTCAGTGATGCAGTGTTGATGCTCAGTTTGGTAAAGAGCTTCCTCTCACCACTACTTGTTTCAGGCTCTACAGCTGGAAATTCCCTTGGCCTTTCCTTGTGCTATTGTTTAAAATAGCAGTTGTTTAAAAGCATTTTTCCACTACCAGTCGGACAGGATTGCAGTAGTTCCACCCGGGGCAGGACCAGCCCTGTGGAGAAAGGAGGACAAGTTCACATTTCACTCCGGCTTATTTATATTCCTGGAATTCCATGTATGAAAACTTTTTAGAAGAAGGCTTAACAAAAGGGCTGGCTTAAAATATAAATAAATACCTATAGTATCTACTTGGGACAACTTTGAATGGAAAAAATCCTCCACTTTTGGTTAAAATCCCTAAAATATTAAAAATGGTTTTCTGACAACCTCTTTATTTTCAAGTATTCTGTTAAAGGACCAGTATTTCAGATCCTCTCATTTTTTTCATTTTGGCTATGGAAGAGGAGTAGAAAGGAGATGAGGCATGAGATTTTTAATGAAAATATTTAGAAGTTTTTCTTTTCAATTTGGACTGGCAAGCCCAATTCTCATGAAGTTGTTACACAGAAGAAAGTGGGAATCAATCCCTGAGGGGGCCTACTGTGAGTTTCGGCATTAGAGAGGGAGAGGGGGAAAGCCTCTCCCCTAATAGTGAAGGAAAACCAATGTGTTTCTGTGGTTACACTGATGGCAGTGGGCTTGGGTGCAGCCCTTGGTGTGGGATTAATATGGATTTTCCACATGTACCCAGTCCCCTCTGCCTGCGTGTTTTGTGGTAATGCCAGAGTAAGGTCAGAGCAAGCTGAGATGGCAGAGGCTGAAGGCTGCTGCTGTTTTTCCTAGCAGATGCCTGTGGGATGTTTGATGAAGGGTTCTGGCTCTGTGAATTATTTCAGATTGGGGTGTGTTGTCTATGCTTTCCCAAGGCTGCAGTTTGGGCTTTGTCTGTAGGGAAATGTAGCTGCAGCATGGGACCACAAAGTTCATTCTGTGTTGCAGCTTGGCAGTGAAACTTTGGGCTGTCTACCAAAATGAAGAGTTGTAGAAGGATTTCGGTATTATTCCAGTATTAGGAACTGGTACATGGTTTTTTTTTGTTTTTTTTTTTTCTTTGAAGAAATATTCTGCAAGCCTGTATTTAATGGGAAAAAACCTGTAAATACTGCTCTGCTTAAAAAATAAAGTTTTATCACTTCTAAATTATTTTTATTATATTATACTTTTAATAGTAATTACTCACCTATCTTCTTCATACGTTGTGAAGCTAAAGGAGAAGTGTGGGGTCTTCAGATAGGTCTAATAATGGAAGCCTTGTAATTACCTATAATCAACATGAAATGAAAAAAAAATATAACCTAGTGCCCTATAAATACTGCACTTAAGCTGATCTCTGGAAGGAAATTCACAGCACTATTGCACATTTGTTTCTCAGCTCCATGACCAGGGCACAGGGGGAAGGGAAAGAAGCATTTTTAGCTTTAGATTTGGCCATATTGTAGCACTTCCAAATCTTCTGTCAACACTGGCATGATGTTGCATTCATTAAAAAATGCACAACCTTTTTAAATATCCATCTGTTATATAAATAAAAATAATGCAGCCCTATATTTTTAAGGTATGCTAATCCTGCATAGCCATGGTCTAATTATCAAATGATTTCATGCTACCCTGGTGGCAGGCAACATCCAGACCACTGAACACTTGCTATGGATCTCTCATTAAATCCCTCTTGCACAGTTTCATTCATAAATTTACCATGGCTTTTAAAACAAAATAGTTTGATGCTTATACAGCAATATCAAATAAGAGCAGTATGTTTCCAGAAAGCAGCAACATTTTTCAGATGCTCCACTTCATGCGTGACTGAGTAATTGGTGGCAAACTCCATTATTGCTGCCTTTTACCTTGAGTGGAAGCCGTGCTGCTTATGGTCAAAGATGAGATTCCCTGTGTGTAACTTGTCCCTACCTTTGTGGAGCTTGAATGTTCTACTCTCTACACCAAGCTTCATTTTGACAATAGGTACCTTAAGTTGAGTACCAACATGCCTGATCCACACCCTGCTCCATTCTGGTTGCCTGGAAGATAGCTCAGAGGTGCTGAGATGCACATGGCTCTTGCCTTCTCTGATGTTCTTCCAGCACTGCTCTGTGTCTGCTCCCAAGGGAGATATAGCACCTTAGAGCTTTGAAAACCTGTCTCATTAAGGTTGGAGAGCCCAAATCCAGAGAAAATTGTGGGGGGTTTTTTGTTATATTGTTAATTTTACTTTGGAAAGGCTTGGGAAGTTACTTGATGGAAGTGTTTGCTTATTTCCACATGGCAATTTTTAACCTTTGAATTCAGTGCAAAGAGCTTGTTCCCAAGTGACCATGTGATTAACTCCATTAACAACAGAATTATTAAAACCAGAATTACCTTAGACTGCAATTTACCCTAAACACCTTCATGCCATCTCCGCATCTGCTCTTTTGCAAGGCGAGTTTTGCACCTTAACAAGAAATCTTCCTTTTGTCTTGGGACTTGGAGTAAACTGGATTATCTTGGAGTATGGCTTTATCTGGGCTTGCACCACCACACGTTGTGTGGTTTTTAAAGCAATATGTGTCCCATAGCTCTATTTCCCTTAATCTGTCAGAGGACTTCTTGGGTGGAATTGAACAGAATTGTTTCTACCTCTGTGTGAGGGCTGGTAGAGAGCTGGTCAGCTGGACCCAAGTCATGGTGGTGACAGAAAAACCTCAGGTGCACAGAGGGCAGATCAAAGCACCCTCAGCAAATCTGCAGATCGCACTAAGCTGGGTGGTGCTGTTGACACACCTGAAGGACAGGATGCCATGCAGAGGGACCTGCACAAACTGGAATAGTGGGTGGCATGGGAATCTCATGCAGTTTAACAAGACCAAGTGCAAGGCCCTGAACATGCATCAGGGTGACACCTGGTTTCAATCCAAACTGGGGGATGAACAGATCAAGAGCAGCCCTGCAGAGAAGGACTTGGGGGTGCTGGTGAATGAGAGACTGGACATGAGCTGGCAATGTGAGCTCACAGCCCAGAAACCCAACCATATCCTGGGCTGCACCAAAAGCAGTGTAACCAGCAGGTCAAGAGAGGTGGTTCTGCCCTTCTACTCTGCTCTGGTTCCTACCTGGAGTGTTGCATCCAGGTCTGGGGTCTCCAACACAGGAAGGACATTGACCTGTTAGAGCGAGTCCAGAGGAGGCCACCAAGAGTGATGGAGCATCTCTCCTGTGAGGAAAGACTGAAAGAACTGGGTTTGTTCAGCCTGGAAAAGAGAAGGCTTAGGGGTGACCTGATTGAAGATTTACCTGAAGGGGCCTACAAGAAAGGTGGAGAGAGATTATTTACAAGGGGGTGTAGAAACAGTACAATGGGTAATGGCTTCAAACTGAAAGAGAGTAGGCTTAGGTTGGATATTAGAAAGAAGTTCTTTACTGTGGGGCTGTTGAGGCACTGGAACAGGTTACCCAGGGAAGCTGTGGATGCCTCATCCCTGGAGGTGTTCAAGGTCTCTGAGCAACCTGGTCTAGTGAAAGGTGTCCAACTCATACCATTCTGTGATTCTACAATTCACTGATGGCAGCAAACAGAACCAGTGTGCTGGAGACTGCTGCAGAGGGGCATAGAGAGAGAGATGCCTTGTGATTGTGCATTTGGATTAATTTTCCATCCTTGCTGCATTTTTTTCTTTTGCTTGATGAAAGTTTTGTCACTTCCAGTATCTCCATATTCTAGTTCAAAACACTCAAAATATTTTTTGAGCTCAACACAGCTCAAAATATTTTTATCAGCCTTTTATGTTTGCCCCAAACTGCTTCAAATCAGAATGAGAAAGTACCACAAGAGTTATTTCCACCAATGTCCTACCAGCATCCCTGTCCTCCTGCTAGAGTTTAATGAATTAATTTCCCTCTTCTCTGGCACAGCTAATTCTGATTTAAGTATTTGTAATAAGCTGGAAATTTCAGTGAGTTGTGTGCTTACTCACTGAACTATGTGTCTTGCTCATTGCTTACAGAGCTTGTTTTTGTTACCAGGTCATTTGAAGTTCAAAGCAGTTGAAGATCTTTGCAGTATATTCTTTAAGATACTGCTATTCTCTGTGTAAGAAAATCCTTACCCAGAGCAACCGAGAAATATCTGTTGGATGTGGAATTGGAGCAAAATTTCTTCTAAACCATTTGAATAAAAGGTGCCTGGGGACTGCCAGGGTACCAGCCCATGCCAGTATTCCTGCTGCTTCCCAGTTCTTGTGCTGCAAGCAGTGGGTCTGTTTAAACCACATGCCATGTGCCCCCATGGCTGGACTGCCACTGTCAGCAGAGGTTAGAAAAGCACAGACAAGGCAGAGTGACATGCCGGGACATCACATACACATATTTAAAATTGGTATATTTTTTATTTCAACATTTTTTGTTTAATCTCCTTTAGGGGTCATCTGAAAGCAGTGGCAATACAGTTGGTAATGAAAAAGCCCTAAATAATCAGAGCAATAATCTGTTTTGTCACTGCCACTGCTTTCTCTGTTTCTGCCTGCCGCAAACCTGCCTCTTTCTTTCTTCCTCTCAGGTGGTTTGTATTCTTCAAGGGCAAGCTAGCATTATAAGGTACAGGGTGGTGGAGTGTGGCTGAGCTGGGATTACCTGAGCTGGAGTGTGGGGAAACAACTCTGTCTGAGCAAAGTAGGTGAATTTTTACAGGCTAAAGGGGTCATCTTTGCAATCAAGCTGATCCTTTCCATGTTTCTCTTCCAAAGACGGTAAGTCCCAGAAACTCCTAGGCAAATGACTCCACAGACACATGTATTTTCTAATTACAGGGACAAGCAAATATCTGTTTCAGCTGAGATCTTCAGCAGCACACATTGTGAACTAGGTAGCTTATGTTCATTACAGAAAGCTTCTGTCCAAATTATTTGCTTGTCTAAACTGTAAACTTCCAAAATAAAAATTTTTATAAGGCATGGTTCTGGGCAAATTATTTGGGCAGTGGGGTGTTGCCACTAGCTCTAGCAAAGAATAATGCATGGAGAAGTAATGAATGTGCAGCTGAAATGTGTTGCTTCTTCTCTGACAAGTGGTGGTGGGAGGGAGGAGCAGAAGTAAGAGCCACCATCTGTGGCCAAGTTAGCCTTGTACTTCCAATAAACAGGTAACTGAAAATGTTCCTGAAAACACAAAAACTGAAAAATGAATTTCAATTATTTGATACTCTGGTTGTACTTGAAGTGTATATACATTGTGTATAATCTGTGTGTGTGTATCATATATGTGCATACAATGGTACTGTGGTACTGGTGGCCAATAAACAGCACTCAGTGGTCTCAGAAGTTTTCTCTTTATACCTCTTGTATATTACATTAAAACACCATTGATTTTGTGTATGTTTGTGCAAGTAGGTAAAATCAGATATTACCATATAATATGTGTAGTAATAGGGTTTTTTTATTCAAAGCCCTTGTTACTAATTGGATTTTCAGTTCACTGACCTTGTTACATTTCTGCTGAGTTCAAGATGTTAAGAATATTTTCCAAATGGGCAAATCTCATATTTAAGATTCTAATGTATTTTACATAACATAAGAGGTTTTTAGTACCAGAAAAATTCCATTTTCCTCAGTCCAGTTTCAGGTTCCTAACCTGATTTTCTGGGCTTAATCCTCTTCCTGTTGAAATCAATAAGTACATTGTAATATAATGATTCACGTTCAAGGTTCAACCATAGAAAATTAAGGCTACATGCTGATTTTACTGCCATTGTTGAAAGATGATCTCTTAAAATGTGTAAAAGCACAATAAACTCTTTAACTCTTTCAGCCCTATTTTTTTTCTTCAGAGAGTCTAAACACTTTAAAAATGGACCTTTGTTTTAGACCTAATGATAACAAGGAGATAAAAGCTGAGATGCTATTTAGATAGGAATATGTTTTGTGGTTTCAAATGCTTTGTAGTGGCTCAGTCACTGGACAATGTGAAGCTTGACATAAGACACCAGGAAAACCATAGTCTACTCTGTCCAGCTTTCTTGATACTTAACTGTCATTTTTTATTTGCCACACGAACAATAAGGATGTTCTGGAAAATCCCAGCAGTTTCTCTGATATCTGTTGGTGAAAAGACATCCAAATCAGGATGGTTTTGTTCCTTATTTGTGTACAAACTGCAGCCACTCAGTTCAGTAACACCTTTCCTTAACATTTCCTTGACATTTCCTTGCATCTTAAGCAAGACTGAAAGGACATAAAAAGCAAGTGGAGTATATTTTATTGTTTTAACATAAAACATTATAATTAGCGCTATGGAAGTATGGGCTTTGATTTAACTCCTTGAGGGCTGTGGAAAAGCAGCCCCAGTCAGTCAGTCTTGCTGAAATGTACTGGATGTGCTGTGAAACAAACTGTGAAAGTTTGGGTTGCTGTGTTATCATGGAACAGCCTGGCAGCATCTTGTGTGCTCTGCACTGAATTCCCTGGTTAAGAGGTGACTGACTGGTGCTGATAGCAGTGGTGAGCCTGCATCTCAGATGGTAAATGTTTCAAAATCGGCCTTGGGATATGCTTCAGGCTGTATTCAAATGGCTCTTCTGGAAGTTTCTGGTGTTATTTTTATTGCTTTGCTGCATCACACGGATGCAGTAACCCCAGGGATATCAGGAGGGTGAATTCTGCCCTTGACTGCCCCCACTGTAGGGTGGGGGGGCTCCACTGCAGAGCTCTGCTCCCTGTGGGTGTGCGTGTAAAGAATCTCTACCACTGCTTTCCACCAGAGCTGTCTGTGAAGGTCACAAGCATCCTGATGCTGTGTAGCTCCTTTCTGGGAATAAAAGTCACTATACGTTCTATAGCTTCTGCTTACTAAACATGAAACTGCCTGTTAGTGGAATAAACACACCTAAAGCACGAACTTCAGGCTCTTTGGCATCCCAGCTGAACAGCTGTTTCCTTCTTAATTCCAAAGTTTCTAAGAAAGCAAAAAAAAAAAAAAAAAAAAATTAATCTCCATCTCCTCCCAATCATCACCCCAGGAGGCTTTCTTAGGAAGCAAAGCCCTTTCCATTGGGTTTCCAGTCTCATTCAGGCACAGTGATTTCCCCACAGCTGCTGAAGTCTCATCTCCCTTTCTGGCTTGGGTGGAGGAAATGCTATGTTCATTGCTGAAGTATAGACTTTTCCCATCCTGCAGGAGCATTTATCCAGCATTCCATCCAGCTCCTTGCTTTTGGGAACCCCTATGGAAACTCAGTTACCTGGAAATGGGAGCCTGTGCCAGCTGTTTGGGGAGCCCTTTCTTGTACAGAGGAACAGGGAAACTGAGACTGTGAAAGAATGAGAGATGTGGGTTTTTTCTAGCACACAAGCTTGTGGAAAACCCCGGACTGATCAATGAATATTTCCAGCATGAGTGTAAACCTGTATTTTCGTGAGCGTGGTATTCAGAAAAACTTATTCCAAAAACATATGGTACAAAGTACACTTTGTTTGGGTGTCCCTATTGATTCCAGGTCAAATGTGCCCATTATAAGACAAGATACTACTTTTCTTCTTTCCTGAATTGTTTGATGTACCAGGAAAACACCACCAAAATGCAACTCTCTCTTCCACACCCCTCAGATGCTGGTTCGTATTAAATCAGTAAGGATTAGACTTGGGGATTTTTTAGGTGTTCTTTTTGTTGGTTGTTTTTTTGTTTGTTTGTTGCGGTTTTTTGGGGGAAAGGGTTGTGGGGTTTTGTTTGGTTGGTTGGTTGGTTTGGGGTTTTTGGGTTTTTTTTGTTTGGTTTGGGTTTTTTGTGGAAAACAATGGCAGATACATGTTAGACCAATGAAACTTCACTGAGGAGAAAAAGGCTTAAAAAGGTAAAAGGCAGAATAGATTCAGCTTGCTCTCAGTCTCCTTATACATGTTCTGCTCTGCAGGTAGAAGAACAGAATTGGCAGTTTTGGCAAAGGTGGTGGGTGTGTGTGCTCCAGGTCAGGAGACACCAGTGTTCCATAGTTCCCAGTAAAAAGGAAACTGTTACCAAAATAATAACAGAGCTGGCAGCTCCCAGTGTCTCAGACTTCTCTAAATGCTGTGGTGGAAGCAGTGATGAGAAAAGTTGGGAGATTTTTCTCTAGCTTACATGAATACAAAGGAATACTTACACAAATGTGGGTTGTTTTGGTGTTGGTTGTTTTCTTAGGGTTTGGTTTGGGGTTTTTTTGAGAGACCAAGAAATTATATGGTCCACTTGTTGCCAGATTGGTTTTTGTGAGATTTGCATGTAGCCTACAGACACTACAGACAGCCCTAGATGCTGAGAGGGAGGACTATGTGATGAAATGAAAACAGGCTGACAATCTAATATCAGAGGCACCACTGACATTTTATTTTCAAATATGCCTTCAAGTTCATAAACTACTACTAAAGCAAAGAGGAGTGGTTTGTGCTTCCTTCTTTGACAGATAGTGATTCTGACTCGTTTGGTAACAGTGGAAGGAAGATTGTTCCAAGGAGCTGGTGTTGGTACTTTGCTTTCTGAACCAGAGCAAATTGACTTATTTTTAGACTGGTCTTGATGTGGTGTGGGTTGCCAGTACACTTCAGGAATCTATGTTGCATAGTTTTCCCAGCAATATCTAACCTTTGACTTCTAGAAGTGTAATACAATATAGACCCTAGACAAAAGCATCACAGTGATAATGCCACTTGGAATCAGAGCGAAAGTTTTGGAGCAAAGAGAAACACTTCTTAGAAAGATGCTAGAGCTTGTACTTGCAAAAGCTTTGATGAATTATTATGTAGTGGTATCCTTTTATTAGACAAGATCTTGAAACTATGAGTTGTATATAAATAAATCAAAGTTGTTCCTACCAAGTATTATGAATGGAAGAGTGGCCTAAAAATTAAATACAGGATTATATGGATGTACAAAGTGCTTGGCTCTACACAGAACAGTCAACACATTGCCAAATCACATCATGCCATTGAACATGGAGGGTCACAAGTGCTTTTATCAGGGCAGCTTACAATTAAGAATGGTGAAATGCACTTTGGCGGGCTTTTTCTCCATTGGAAAGAAGCTACATATGTTTAGTTTTGTTGGTATTTTTTGATTATTTTTTTTTAAACAGAATCTGTTATTAATTTTTGCCTTGACAACTGGACTCTGATTTCTAACTTTGCTGAGGGTATTGCCAGTATGCTTTCTGCATGTAAAAATTGTAGTCCATCAGGGCTATTAAACCTGCTGATGGTGTGTTTGCTGCAGCATCATGGCAGCTGGACAGCTGCGCTTAACGAAGCAGTAGATCTTAAAGATGATTTTGAGGAAACAGTTTCTGATCACAGTGTTTTTTAGTTTTTGGTTTTTTTTTTTAAATGTGCCTACTATCTCTTATGGTCCAGGTTTTTGATTTATGTGTGTTTCCAAACCTCTTAATTGACATCCAGTTACAAATGAAGAGTTGTAGAATGCATGAAATTTCCACTTAAGTCGTGTTTGGAGTTAGATTGAAGATACATTTTTTAGTTGCACAAATGTTTGCATCATTGATGTTAAAACAAAGAAGTCTCCATGGGAGGTGGGGAGGGAGCCCCATTAAGCTCCCTTTCTATTGTTTTAATTCTTGGTTTAGCTTCCTTACTTGTAGATAGATGTTTTGTAAAACAAGTGTGTTTGTGCATGTCTTAAATACATCAACTTCTCATCTATTGTGATGCTTTAAATAGAGAGAAGAACTTGGAGTGGAGTGAGCCAGGACCTCTGCTGTAGAAAATGGATAGGGATGTTTGCAGTAGCAGAGAATTTGCTACAGTGTCAAAGTGCAGGAACTGGGTTTAGAGAAGGAGTGAAAAGGTAGCAAAGGGGTCTCAGTCAGAGGGAGGCTAAACAGTTTTACATGAAGCAAATGGAAAAAGCCTTTTTACACTGAAAATGTTTGCATTAATGGAAAACATAAACCAAGAAAGATAGAAGACTAAAGACCTTGTTTTGAAATATCCAGAATGCAGTTATGTCTTGAAGGTCCATATAGCTACGTCTTCATTATTACTTAGATTTGTGAAAAGTTGGTAGTCTCATTGGAGCTGTATCAACATCTTTGTCTTTTTCTTTCCCTTAGCTGGTTCCTCACCTGGTACTGAACAGCAAGTAGGCAGCAGATCACAGTGCTCACTGCCTGCATTTAGATTTATTTCTGTAGCTGTAGGGTTGCTGGAGTGATGCTTGCAAATTGTGAGATGGAAATGTTTCTTTGGATTGTCTTTGGCTTTAATGATGATCCTTCAGCTCCTGTAAATGCTCTCTGTTGCTGAGAGCAAAGATTGATGCTTGGCATAATTACTAGGGAGGTTGCTCAATAAGGGTGGTGGAAGACCTCAGAGAGCTCACTGTAGCAGGAAGGATCCAAAAGAGGGGAATGTGGCAAAGAGGGGCTTGAGTCCTCAGTGTCCCATGCCCACAGCCTCAAGAAGTGTATGTTGTCCCCTAAGGACAGGTAGCTAGACACAGATGCAATTCATGAGGGAAAGCTATAAAAGAAGTAGTCAAGGAAACCAGCTTGTGAGTGTAAATGGATGGGCCTTCCAAAAAAATTATTACCAGAAAGAAGTGACTAGCGATATCAAAATTGTTTCTGTAACTGAGTGTATAAACACTTTTGGTAAATAAGAGGTTAATAGCTCTGTTTATAGTAAGAAAAGACCCCTGCCCTAGGAGACACACACTTCACTGTGCCCAGATAATCCCTGGAGCAAGGAGGTTTAAGGTAATTTGTGGTGCAGCTGTCCTTTTCTGGAACATGAGCAAATTCTCCTGCACATGGTCAGCTGCAAGAACAAATGCCTATAGCAAATGAAAAAACAAGATGTTCAACCGCAGCCTTCTGCACTTCCAAGAGGGGCACGTGAGCTGGGCTGTTCCTCCTGCCCGAATCAAACTCCACAGCACGAAAGGGTTTAGTGTGCGGCTTATGGCCAAGTGGAAGCAACGTGTCAGCGGTGAGGGAGGAATGCTGATGATGGAAACCCAAATGATTGACATACAGTGGCCATAAAGTCATAGCAAATCTATTGTTTTGCCAGAAGGAAGCAGGATTAGAAAATGTATAATCATTACAATCCCTGCACTATACAGCATCAAGTGACGGTTGCTGTCCCATTGCTGGTGTGGCTCATACTTGGCTTAATCCCAAAGAAGTCTGTACTTGGGTGAAATCTTCATATGTTCCATGTGGTTCAAGCCATAGTCATTCATATGTTTAAGCCAAGAAATATCTCTATGGCACTGCAGAGTTTAGCTCAGTGGTTTTAAGGAGACACTTTCTCTGTTGTGTTGCTGCAGACACCCACCACAAGTGGCAAGTTTAAAAATTATGACCTGAGAACGGACTCTCAATAAAACTACATACAAAAATCTAGCTAATCAATAGAAGAAGAATCCAGTTCTCTGGAACAGGTACCTTTCATCTACAAAGAAGTAAAAGTAAAAATGGAAAAGAATGTCAATTAGCAGCTAGGGGCCAAACTTGCTCCTGGTCTAACTGAGCTGAAAGAAGAAGTTGCATTTCATGGAAGTCTGAATGGCCTGAAGAAGGTTGAGGGGTTAATAGTATATGCAACCACACCTTCAAAAGAAAATAAAACAATGGAGATACCCAAGCTTGGTGCATTTTTTTAACACCTCTTCAGAGATGCAAGACTTTCTCTGTATTTGCATTAAAAGTTGCCCTAAATGTAATATTTCAGATCTCTGCCATTTCACTTGCCTTTGCAGGATAAACCGAGTCTCTTTGACTCTTTTTGCACAGGATGCCCAAATGTCATACAGAGGTCTGCACCAGCCCAAATCACATTTCTTCCTCCCAAGCAGACACAATGGAGAGAAATCCCCAAAGAATTTCCTATCAAGTCTCTAAGGCAGTTTCGGAGGTTTTCCCAGGAGATGAATGAAAATGTTTGGTGAAATATTGGAGTAGATACATGGTGGATATAATAGAGGTCAATGCTTCTGACAGTAGTGCATGCTCTCTGCGTTGTCATACAGGGCTTGACCCAACTGGTGCCATCCCACAATGACTTCTTGCTGCTCTACCTACAGAAGTTATCTTGATGGTGGATTGATATTGTAACACAGTGTCTTTTGTGATTAAACTGTGGCACATTTTCTTTCTGAATGCTGGTAATATTAAGAGGATTGAATATGCATGCACTACTGCTAAGATGGGAGGCTGCCTGTGTTATCTGTGCCAGAGAACAGCAATGCAAAGTCCATACAGGCCAATGTTTGGGGTTTACTTTTTATGCTCAAGAACAGCAAATGTTCTTTGTTCCTAGGGAGATACAGACTTTGTGAGAGGATATGACATGGTTTATCTATTAGTATCTATAGCAAAGGGAACTCCCCAATTCCTTTCTGTTTTACATCATATTCAGAGCTGAGATAACTGTGAAATGGCATTGGCTAACTGAGGAGTGCACCTACTCTGTACTAGCTGAGGTGGGATTGGGAATGTGCTACAGGAATACAGCCTGCAGCTGGTCAGAGAATGCCTGACAATGGTGGTTCAATCTTCTTTGCTAAAAAAGGTGGAGAAGTTTGATAAGCCACAGGCTTTAGACTAAAAATGTGACATATTATATACGTGGTGAAATTACTTCATAGCTACTTCTTAATTTTTTTATTGAACAGGAACATTTTTAACTAGAAGACCAAATCTGTAAGTCTCTGGTGTATGTTTATGGCTACCCTGAGCTGTACGAAGGAGGACTTTCTGTTGAATGTGGCCAATACTTACGCTTTACATAAGCAAGTTAGGGCTGTCACAGATCTCATGAAGAGTGGAAATATCAGGGTTTTGTATAGGATTTTAAGAGTTTAGAAAATCACTCTTTCAGTTGAGATTGAAAAAAAAATTAATTAAACTTTCTGTTAGGGAAAACTTTGAGTAAGTTACTAAACCCTTTTGTTTTAGCATTTAAGTATTTGAGTTTACCTTTTTTCTATTCATACTCTCTGCATCAGTAACACTTGAAGTTCCCATATACTTTCAAAGAAAAATTAGATATTCCTCCTTTTTAGAAAGCTGAAACAAGATATTTTGATGTGAATTAAGTTTAAGCATCTTAACCCCACTCTGTGTTGTCAGATTTACCTTTTTTCCCAAAAGTCTTGACTTTAAAATATCCATGAGTTGAAATGGGAGATAGACAAGATGGGTTTTTTTAATCAATTTTAGCAACCGTTGGATTTTTTTTCTGGAGTGAAAAACTGACAACATGAGCAGTGCATGACAAGTACCTCAAGAAGAGATGTATGTGTTGCTTTGTTTTTTTGTGGGGTGTCTTGAAGATAAAGCTGCAATATCAGTCATTATTTAGGATAGAACTTGCTTTTGCATTAAATGGTTGTGCTTCATGTATGTTGGTTTTGAAGTTTATCTTTCAGTTTTTCAGTCTGGCATTCATAGTTTGGGATAAGGAACTTCTCTTAATATTTACTTTGAGGGCACACAGAGCAACTCTGTGGTTTAAACTGGGTTATGTTGGATGTACACCAGCATAAATCTGGACCTGAGCTTTTGAAGAAGTCACTAAACTTCTTTCCTCCTCTTTGACCTCTCTTTAAAATGGAGCCCAGGTTACCCGCTCCACGAAGAAATTCCAAAACAATAGGGGCTATTGACATCCTTGACTGGAAGGTGGAAGGGAAGAATCAGGCTTAAAATTAATTATTCTGATAGGCACAAAAGCCCTGAAATAAGTGAAATGGGAGATAAGCCGAGAGGGGGAACTGGAAATAGCCATAATTCATCCCTAGGTTTTTGCAAGCAGCTAAGCAGCACTGAGGGGACGCCGAGAAGGGTTAACTCAGCAGCAGCTGGCCACCAGCGTTTGGTCCTTATCTCACTCTTATCCTCTGCTATTAACTGGCCACAATTACAGACCGTATCGGTTACTGCCATCTGTTTTTTCATGAGGCGTTGGTCGGATTGCAGCCAGCAAAGGGGATTAGGGGGAGAAAGGCAGAAATGACAAAATGCCTCTGCGGCGCTGGGGCGCTGCGCTGGGGTCCCGCGTGCGGCTGGTGCCTGCCACCATCCCCGACAGCTGCGCAGAATTAAGCGTAAAGATAAACTGTGAAGGCAGTTTCAAAGCTGCTGCAAAGGAAATGCATTTCTGCCTGCAGTTGTAATGCAGGGGTTGTGCAGAGAGAATTAAAGTGTGAAGCGAAGGTGGTCAGCGGTGGGGTGTGTTTGGGGTGACTTTTAGCTTCCAGTGTGGATTGTTAGTGGTGGGGTCAAAGTCCATCAGCCACAAGCAAACGGCAACAGAAAAGATGGATATTGGGTATGCTGAATAGGAGGGGAAAACAACCTCAGAGTGTTGATTGAAATACCTCTTCAACGCTCATTTTTGCATCAGAAATCGCCATCTGGGCTCTCACTAAAAGAAAAGGCGTGCAAATTGGTGAGCACTTGCCAAAGAGTGTGACTGGGGAAGGCAGCATAGTTCAGTCTTGATTACCAACACTTTAAGAAGAAATAAGACTTTTGACAAATATTAATTGACTACGATGCTATTTTTCTAAACTTCCCAAATGTTAGACCATCCTGCAGTAATGCGAGAAAGGAAAAGTTTTCAGCATGATACCAAGGATTCAAGAATCCTTATGGCTCAACAGCTGTACTTTGATTCCAAATTGTACTAAAACCAGATTAATTAAATTATTCCAAAGTATGATATACTGCCAAAATAAGGCTCTCTGCTTTTTATTATATTGGGTAAATTAAATTAAGGATAATACATATTTTAATGTTGGAAAATTAATACTTAACTAATATTTAATATATTTTCTTAATTTTTAATTAATACACGTTAGTCAATATTCTAAGGATTAACATCAATAGACAAACAAATCTGATTATTTATAACACACAAGTTAGAGAAAATAAACAGAGGTGCCCTGTACTTGGAAAGTTCCTCCTTTCCCTCTTTCTGTTCTGGACAAACTTGAGTAACAAATGGAAGAGCATAAAATCATATTGTTATGCTTTTTGGCTTTTTCACTATTTCAGGTCAGTTGAGGCTTTTGGATGCCACTGATGAGGCACTGATGCCCTTAATGTGATCTCTACTCTAGATTTGGGGGGGAAGGGAATAAGTTTTGGTTGGGGGTCTCATTTTCCCCTGTAAATGCCTACAGTTTCACTTACTGTTGGGAATAAGATGAACATGTATGAGAAGTAAATTTGAGCTGATGTCAGTATGTTAACTTGAGATGTAACTGCCTTCTTGTTCTGTGTTTAAGTAAGGATAGATCCTTATTAGGGTGTATTAGCAAGTATTGAGACTTACCTGTCTGAAATATTTTAGGCTGAAGGATGTAATAATCTTCTCGGCCTTCACATCAAGTTTCCTTCTTGTTTCTATACTAGTCCAGGTAATTGCTGAAATAATGTGTTTATTTTTATGTTGTCCAATTACATTATTACTATTTCTATGACCGAATGGGATGTAAAGTAGCTCAAATTCATATAAAAATGTTCAGGTAGGTTGAGAGTAACCTTTTAGACTTTTGTGCATAAGCAAAAGCTGACACTGAGCTTTCTGGTCCCTTGAGATTCAAGGTTAATCTGTCAACAGAAGTCATAATGTAATGATAATATTTTCCACCTGTCGAAATCAATTTATTAATTTTTGTATTTATGTAGACTATTATGTAGGCTATTTATGTAGAAATACTAGTGCACCCTTCACTTACTAAAACGTACACAGAGGAATATTGGCACCATATCCTTTTAGCTCCTGGAATATATATGTCTCTGTCAGAATTTCTGCCAGCATAATTAAAAGATGTGAACAGTTATGCACAGAAAGTTATACTATCTACACAAGTGCATGTCTCAAGCTTCTATTGTATCCAAGACTGAAATTCAAACTCTTCAAACAGTTTTTTTATATTCACCTATTTGACCACTGCTCTCTTTATATGCCTCCAGCTATGCGAGACTTTGCGTTCCAGAGCTTTGTTGTACAGTAGAAATATCAAACTCATGAATGCAAAAAAGAACGTGATGGTTCCTGGTCTGTCTGACAGTAATAAAAAAGCTGTCTGCTCCTTCAGTACTTAACCAGAACTTTCACTTGGAAATGGCAGAAATTAGAGAGAAAAAAAAAAGTAGTTTGTGAAAAGTGACATCCTTTACTTACTTAGTTGACTCAGATATAAAAAGTAAAGTGGAAAACATTATATTGCATTATTTGTGTCAAATTAAGTTTTTTCAGAAACTTAGGGATGAAAAATATCAATGACTTTTGCCTGAAGCTTGTAATTCTCTCTGTTCATTTTATAAATGCTTGCTAAATGCCATGGATTTTGGTTCTGTTTAACTTACTCTTCCCTATGAAAAAAAAGCACTGGTTTTAACTTCTGTATTATCTTCTATATTATGCAACGAGCTCTTCCCCAAAATGTTTATATACTCACACCAGGGCAAATATCTATTACATAGAAATTTCTTGACCTCCACTTTGGTCAGTAAAAATAACAGCTCAGGGAGAAAAATCACAGAATATGCCAATAATTTGTTTCAGTGCAGACTGGCCGATAGACCTTTTTTTGTTTGCTCTTGGAAGGACTTGGTCATGTTTGTGGTACATTTCTGAGGGACGGGGTGACTGCCTCTGCTGCAGCACAGCTGTCTTTGTGGGGGGTAGGAGCGGCCTTCCTTGGCAGATGATGCTCCAAATTCTTCAGGGTCTGCACGAAGACACCTGTGGAGTGGGAGATTGGAAGTCAAGTCACAGCAGAGTGGGTTTGGCTGTCAGGGCAACACACTGTGCCCTCCCCACAAGGGAAGAGCAGGGTGGATATGAAGATCCAGTGTTGCCCAGTGAACCCCCGATGAGCAGGGAATAAAACGCAGCTGGTGGTCCCCGTTGCAGGGAGTCAGGCTGAGCTATTGGTGCTTACTGGGCATGGGGAATTAATATTGCCCCGAGCTGCTCCGTGGGTGGCAGCATCTCACAGCCAGGGCCTTACAAGTGGCGTGGCAGGGTGGAAATGATTTGTGAGAGACTGGAAAGTTCACGGGTGAAAGTGATTTGTGAGTGACTAGAGAGTTCACGGCTATCACTGCTCTCCCTAGCGAGATGTCTTGTGACTCCACATTACAGCTCCTCCAGTGACTCTGCCTGGAGCGAGTGATGGCAACATGCAGAGGAAATTCATAGTGGTCTCATTCATTTATTCATTTATTTATCTGTTGTGTTCTACCTCCCTGGTTCTGTAGTAAGAGAGAAATAGATTTTCTTGCAGTGAAATCAAACTACGGAAGATGCTATGGACCTGAACGCACTCTGTGCTGTGATAACTTGTATGAGTGGTGGGAAGAAGTATATTTGGGGTGGGGGAGGCGGCGAAGAGGGAATGGGAAGCTGAAATAATGTTCTTGAGTTGCTTTTCCTGGGAAGGTGCACATGGCAGCACTGGTCACAGGTGAAACTGTCCTTACCCCATCTTGACATCAGCCTGGCACAGGAGCTTCAGCCTTGGAGCAGACACAGAGTTGGGCAACTGCTGCAGGTTGACGTGGGTCAGGGAGAAGACATCCATGTTTAATAAGGCATTCAGTGTTAGCGAGCATCCTTCAGCTGTAAGGAGAGAAGTACTTCCACAAGTCATGGACCATGAAACACGATCTCTCCTTGCCCCAGTGAAGGTATCTCATTACATTTCCAGAAGATGACGTGAACTGGTGCTGGACTTTGCTAGATAGATGGGGCTGAGCCTGACTCCCCCTCCCCACCTCCATAAATGTTTAACGCCTCTTGACTACGGGGGTCACTTCCAAAATACAGAAGATGTATGGTTTTAGGCTGAAACCAATGGATTTACTTTCAATTTATCCTGTAGGCTTGGAGGCATTCCAGACTGTATTTTCCAGTGGTAGGCAAAAGAAACTCAATTTATTTTCTTATACTGTCTTTCAAAACAGTTTTTCACAATCCTTTAGATATTTAAAGCAACCTGTGTTTTTAAAAAAGTACATTTAATTTGTTTATAAATATTACTACATTGCTAAGGACATCAGATTGCAACATACCTAAAATCTCTCTGTAGTGGAAAAATGAATGTTCACTTGTTAAACTTAATGGCAATAATATGGTGTAATAGGATAACTTCACTTTGTCTTTTAAAGGTCTTCTCAAATGTTTATAAATTATCTTAAACAACAGAAACAGCAGTTCAAATTCAATATGAAAACTGAAACTGGGTTTCAAACTGAGTCTAACTCAGATTCCTTTTTAGTCTTCTCTCATAATTGACTTTCCACTTGAGAAAGAAAGTTAATGTTTCTTTACCTTAGTTTTTTAATTATTTTTTTCTGAAATACTAGCACCAACTTGCTGGAGTTTTTTACTAAAGTGGTGGCTTATCTCATTCAGCTGCTTGGCATAGATGCAGATAAGACGAAATACAGACTCAAGAAGCACCAAAGGTCCTGGTTTTATTGGGCCTTCAGAAGGACAAAGAAATGGTTAAAGAAACCCTACCTCATAAAGGAGATTGTGCTTCCCTGTGCATTCTTGAAAAGCAGAAACTATTATAATTAACTAAAAAGCCCCAAACCAAACACAATCCAAAAGTATGAGCGTAAGATTTAGTGGGGCCAACAGTTGCTCTTTTAAAAGATGTGTGAAGTTGAAGCATTTGCTTGCCCAGACAAGTAAAGTGCAGGGGATCTACTAGTATTAGATAAGTTGCTACTAATACCATTATTTATAGTGTGGCGCAAGCAAAGTGACTTACTCCAACAGACACTGCATAGGTGGGTAATATTTTTACACTCTGATGTTTCAGTGGCAAGTAACCAAAGAGGACTCACATTAGTCATGGTGTAAGCAGTTAAAAAAAAAAATCCTTTATCTCTTTCCTCTATTTCATCACTTATATAAGCAATACATTTCTGTGGATAGAATTATAGGTTTTTCCCTAAAGATGTCACATAGCTTTCAAAAAGCCCAGTGTTCAGCTTAACAGCTGCTCTTGCTTCTTTAAAACAGGGCTTCTTCTTTCATACAAAATGTAAAGGAAATATGTCTCTATAGCATTGGGCAAAGTAGTTCCCCGTCCTACTGGATAGGTAGATGCCACCAGTATTTAGATATACTTTGGAGCTTGGTGTATGTTTTGGAGAAGAGTTTTCTCCTCTGTGATCTTTTTGAAGGGCACTTACTCATTATTCCTCCATTAAATGCTTGAAGCTGGAAGTCCAAAAAATAGCACACATAGCACGTGGTCAGAAAAATGACCAGTTACTACTGTGCTAAAAATCTGCCTTTGGAGCTGAGCTGTGCCCTCAGCTTTTCTGCTGGCAGGATTTTTGCAGGTGTCTTTGACACCTCATTGTGGTGTGGAGGGTAAATGCTGGGCATTAGAGGGATGAAATGCTTGCAGGTTCAGGCTTTGAGCATTTCCAAGAAAGAAATGGGAGGAAATGGCAAGCAAGCCAAAAAGAGTTTAAAACTCAGCATGGTGTGTCACCGCCTTAAACCTGACTTTAAGTTATGCCTCGGCTGTAGTCAATAATAGTGACACATGCTGCTATTTTCATGAGTGGGATAGCAAAATACTTCAGCTTATTTCAGTAATATTTAGAAAAGTCCTTTGCCATTGGTTATTACTTGGATTTCTCCCTTTCTGAATTATTTCCAAGAGGAATGCAAGTTTTAAACTGAGATATTTTAGATTTGAGAAAGACAGACCGCTTTAAATGTGCGTAACAACTTTTTTCACATCTTCATCTTAGTGTGCAAGTGTTTTAGCAACTTGGAGTTACAATAGTGCTTTTATTCTCTACCTCTGCCTTTGTGAACACGTCTCCTGACTCTCTTCAGTGCTGGGCATCATCTAAGCTGTTCAAAAGAGGAATAAGCACCCCAGGAAGAGACGTTCAGTCACTTCAGAAGTGAGGTATAATTTTCAGGTCTGTTCTTCCACTAGTTCACAAATCAGGTTCTAAATGAGAGTGAAAGTCTTCTCTGTACTGATATATGGGACTAGTTTTCCCTCTTATTCTGAATTGTACTAGAACATCTTCGCCAAATCCCTGTTGAACCATGGCAACGTCACTGCTTCTTGACAGTGCCAAAATTTGCCTGATATACCCTTTAAAAAAAAATTATTATTTTTAAGATGGGGAATGTTATCATGCAAAGATACAATTCAGCGAAATGAGTTTTGCATCTTATGGCTAGGGCTGTGCTTAGGAGCAACTGTTTAGCTGGTGTCTTGCTACAGTTCTGCATTTTTCAGTGGATTTCTGACAACTTACCCCAGTGAAGGGCCTGCTCTTTCCTTCACAACTATCAAGTTACATTGACCAAGCACTCTGCTTGCAACAGAAAAGTGCAGTATATTATGCGGAAGAATACCAGCTCTGAAAAAAGCTTCAAATTTTATATGACTTATTTACCTTGAATTAGAAATGCATCTAATCAGGTATTTTAGTATACCCATCAAAAAAATTAGTAGGTTAGTGTAAAGACTGCTTACACTATTAAGCAATGGCTGAGTTTACCAAAAACTCATGACATAGGGAGCTAAAATTGTGTATTAAATCAGGAAGAATGATCCAAGAAGCTGGAGAAGAGGACCAGGGGTAAAAAGAAGCCTGAAAAAAACACAACACCAAAAAACCAAAACCAACCAACCAATCAAAACCCAAGAAACCATCCAACAAACTCACCCAGCGTGATTTTGTATTTGCTTTCAGCTTGAGATATTGTCTTCAAAAAGCTTATGACACAGGCAAAGCACAGAGGAGGTCAGAGGTGCCCCTCTGGCTTTGCACCAGGAAAAAGAGGTCTTTTGGGTGTCTGGGCCTTGGTCACCTCCTTTTTGGCTGCCTGTCTCTGCCTTCAGACACCCCATACTCCAGACTCTGTGGAAATGCTATTGATGAGGGGGTTAAAAGTTGCTTTGGGCACCTGGAAACAAATCACTTCTTCCTTCTTGGTGCTGGTGTGCCTCACCTGGGCTGCTCTTGACTGCACTGTCTGTGGCTTTTTTGGGGAGGGCAAAACTATTAGTGTGGAACTGAGCAGACAACACCTTTAAGCATTTCATGGTATGTGGGTTTTTTCACTGCTTATGTGGGGTGATGAGCACAGTACAAAGAACAATTATGGACCTTATTCTTCCCTTCTCTATGTTTTTAGTGGAGTTTAACTTCTCTAGATGGAATCCTGTATGTTTTAACATTTGACTAAAGCCACATCGATGGGACTCCTTGGGTTTTGTATTAGAAAGGGAAGGGCTGTTTGCCTACAGGTATTTATGACAGTGCATTTTCTCTTCAGTGTCTTCTCTGCCTCGTAGAAACTGTCTGGCAATGCTGCCAATTACATGTTGTTGTTGTGGGAGCTGTTCTTGTACACAATAATAGTCTTAGAATAGAGGCAAGAAAACTCATCTCTACAACTCAGCCTTCAAGCAATAGATAAAACTGTGTGACTGTTGCTGTGGTAGATGTACTTTGTTTCATTTTTTTTAATAGAAAGTTTTAAGATACAGAATTTTAAGAATTTTCACTGGCTTGGTTTACAGCTTGAGAGCAATTTCCAGAGTTCACTTTATAAGCCTCTTGAGGGTTTTGCAATAGCTTTTTTTTTTTTTTTTGTAGGGGGGAGGTTTAGGTATTTCAGCTATGATAGGACTGAATTTCATGCTCCTCTAGTATCAGACAGTACTGCTTAAAATAGTTCCACCCCACTGTGGGCTGAGCCAGCTTCCCTTGTGCTGCAGTGGACAGCAGCTCGCTGGGAGAAGGGCAGTGCAGAGACATGCCTGAGCTGCTCAGGAAAAATCCACTCAAACAGCCATCTGCAGATGAAAGTTAGGGATTACTCACCGGAAAGATCAGTTGTTCAACCCTTAACAGCGCCTCTGGTAGGACCTTTGACAGTGAAAGCCCCATGTTTTCTTCTAACCTTTCTTGACTACTTATTTCTAGCCAAAGCAGCCTCTGATAAGAATTTGAGTTGTTCGTTTTAGGTTTTTCCTTAAGTACTTCACAGTCATCATAGAACGGCTTGGGTGGGAAGGGACCTTAAAGATTATCTCGTTCCAACCCCCGTGTCATGGTCAGAGACACCTTTCTCTAGACCAGGTTGCTCAAAGCCCCAACCAATCTGGCTTTGAACAGTTCCAGGATGGGGCATCCACAACTTTCCTGGCAAACTGTTTCAGTGCCTCATAATACCTAAATTCTTTACCCTGACAGTAAAGAATTTCTTCCTAACATCTAATCTAAACCTACTCCATTTCAGTTTCAAGCCATTGCCCCCTTGTCCTGTCACCACATGCTCTTGTAAAAAGTCCCTCTCCATCTTTCCTTTCTGGAATTATTTAAAAATGGCAGACCTAAGGCTTTACAGACACAAAGCCTTCTCTCTATATATGTCTAGAGTTATCAGGGAAGGCTTAAGGAGCACATCCACATTTATAAACTGAGGAAAATTCCACCACTCTGCCTCTTGCAGTAAACATAATATACAAACACTGTTTGTTAGATGTCTGCAAGATGGTCTGCATTGTGGGAGAAGGTGCATCAAGCACCTTTTGTATTTCAATACCTTTTGGTACTGGAAAGAAAATGCCCTTTTTGGGCATGGTGACTGAAGTCTTTCAGGAAGTTTTGGAACGTTAAAGCATATGAATATAAAAATTATTCTTAGGAAGGATTATCAAAACTCACTTTCTGTAGAAGCTGGATAAAGGCAGAGGTCTTGCATTTGGCAAAAGTTATCCATGCTCAGAGCAGTGTGTGGGAAGCAGTTAAAGGGGATCAAACTGTTTTTACTGCTTTCAAAATGACCACTAGCCCAGTGTTGCCCATGATGCATCATCCATCTCTGGGCAGAAATATCCTCCTCTTCGGTGGGTATTTTTTCCCCTAAAATAGACACAACCTCATCTTATTGTCAAATGAAGACTGGAAAGGATGCCCCAAAACTAATGTTTTCAAGGCTTATTTCAGGAGTACAGGCAGGAGCTGGGATAACACCCGGTCTTGTGGCTGGGCATGGGCAGGAGTGTGTGTGGATCTCTTGGCAGTGGCAGCCAGTGCATACCCAAGGAAGGCACACAGACAGATATGACCATGAAAAGAAAAAGGAATGCAGCTATAAACATGCACTCTGAAGAAATCATTGTAGAAAGATAGTATCTGATTTAATTATATATATACTTGGTTGGATGGAAATGTCTTAAAAAATAGGTAAATCTCAATACAGTTGAGAGTTACACTGCTAATATAAATATACTCATTACTGTAGACAGCTACATCTATCTTTTTTTGCATATTAATAACTCAACTAAAGTTCCAGGTCTGAATAAGCTACAGATTTTTTTTTTCTGCAGAAATGCTTAAAATGGTTTAATTTGCTCTTAAACAGAACTTAGCTAGTTTTCAATCTAATATGTAAAACTTTTGCTGCTGTAGTCACTCTCAAAAATGAAGGCACCATTCTGTAGGTGCTAAAGAGGTTGCTAAGAAGAATATTATTGCAGAGGCCTTATATTGTCAAGGTGGTTGCAAATGAAAGACAACTCACTCTTTCCTTCTCCCCACTAAAGCTTCAGCCAAGACAATATACTACTGATAGGTAACTTAAGAGGAGCAAATAAATGTCCTGCTTCACCTGTGCCAGTGCTGATGCCCTAGCTGCTGTGAAATGGAGGGGAAGAATAATTTATTTAGTTTCAAATATGACTTTGGTGTTGGCTTCAAGTCCCTGCTCCATGGTGGAGTATCAGACATTTCACACTGGTTTTCCGTATCACACTTTCTCTATTGTTCTCTCCTACTTTTGTTAAACGAATCTGCCTCTTGTCTTTGAGAATCTTGCATGAGTTTTTAATTCGGTACAAGGAATGTGAGTTCTGTGTTGGTGTAAAAAGGGTTGTTTTTTGAATATTTAGCCAAACTCAAATAGAATTAAAATAAGAATTCCAGTACAGAGTTAGTCTATTAAGCACAGCGTGCCTGGCACTGAGAATACCAGCTATGACACTGCTTCTAATTCTTCGTGCTGCCCTTTTGACATGTAACTTTTTCTGTACCCGTCTTTGAGGATGGAAAAACAAAGCTTTGTTGTGAAGGTGACTGCACAACCACATAGAGTAGTAGTTTTGGCATGCTGCTGGCTGGCTCAGTGAAGGGAGAAAACCTTCAAGTAATGTTTGCTGCTGTGGTTGGTGACATTATCAAATTTCCCAGTGCAAATACCTTTGAGAGGAGCAAGCCTTCAGTTTTTCTTCTTAGGATCATTTAATGAGTCATTATTTACTTTTGTCACATAGCAATGTGGGACTTGATTTCTGGGAAAAAAAATGTAACTCTGCCAAAGTCGTTGCTGAACAGAAGCAGCATATTTACCATAACAAGGCTTCAGCTCATCACAAGGTAAGTTTCCAGATATAACTTTCATTGTGATTTCATATTTTCCACTACGTTCCTGAGGGACAGCAGCTCCTTTCAGATAAGGTTTGCTCATTAATGAGCTTGAAAGCCATTTCTTCTTGGAAAAGGAAAATCCATTAAAGTATCATAAAAAGTCAGGAGGTAAAGTTGGGAGCAATTCAGGTTGGGTTATGACAGCAGGAATTTTAGGATGGTCAGATGCACAGTTTGTGTACTGGTGCCCTCTTGCCACAGGGTGGCACAGAGTGAGCTCCCAGATTGTGGCTTTGGGTTTTAGTTTCACTACCACCCTTTAAGCCAAGTAGTTTCAAAGGTCTGTGTTGCTGCTGTCCTGATGGGGTTTGGAGAGTCCTAGGGGAAGCAACTTTCTTTTTTTTTGTTTGTTTCCACATAGAGTGGGTTTTGCTTTGGGGTTTTGGTTTTCATCTTTTTAAGCTGAATGACAAAGTAGATGGGCTAAGCAAGTTTATAGGATGTTTTCCAGCTTAATGAATGTACAGTGGATCACATTGTGCCCAGTCAAGCCCTGGAGCGATAGGGGTCAAATGTTCCTGTTGTCCTGGTCACATCATGCACCCGATGAAAAGGAGACCTACCTATCTTCTCAGGCAAGAGTAATTTCTAACCATAGAAGGTGGGCTTGCAGGCCTGCAGTGCCAGAGCTGCAGGAGAAATAGGCAAAGGAAGAAGTGATATGTTTTCTCCAGATTAGCCTGGACATTTTACTACAGTGGTTTAGGAAGAAGTAGAGAATAATTTTTTACACCAGGCTAGTACATGAGGTTTGCCTCTGCACTCTTCTTGGCCATGAACTTGGGTAGGAGCTGCACATGTACCAACCAGCTATTTTGCACGACTGCAGTGCCAGGTCCTCATCTGTCATAAATACAGGCAGCTTCAGCAAAGCTACTGTGATTTATGCCAGTCAGGGACTTGGCCAAACACTGACAGGAGAAAGTCTCTTTTCCTTTCAAAGACTCTAATTTCAGCAGTTCTGCATCCATGTTAGGGCTGCCTCTTTCTCTTTCCCCCTCACTCCTCTCCTGCTGGCCTTGTACATGTTTGTTTGTCCTTTGCAATTGCATCAAATTGGATCACAGCAGAGGTGTTGGGTTTTGGTTGGGTTTTGTGTGTTTTCTGGATGTTTGTGTGTTTGTTCAGGGTTTGTGGTTGTTGGTTGGGTTTTGGTATTTTTTGTCCCTGACTTTCTTTTCCTTTTGAATGTCAACTGCTGTGGACACATAAGCTTAGGCTTGACTCCTGAGGTGTGAACTGACAGTAGCCTGTTCTTAGGATGCCTTTCTCTAAATCAAAATGTGTAATAGATACCTTGCAGAGCTCATCAAGCAGTCAGCAATCTCATATATGTGTCTTCTCAGTGCTCAGACTTCTTGGTTGCAAGCTGTGGGTTACCCACAGCATCAGCTCTATTAGCCATTACCATTAGGGCTGTACAAAGCCTTATATTGAAAACATGAATCCCTTTTCATGAAGAGAGATGTCTAAAATTTGCAAACAGAAGAGGGAAGAAGGAACTTTGATTCTTGCTGTCCTTAAAGGCATGCTTCTTGGCCAAAGACTACAATTCACAAGTGTCATCATGAAATCTTGACTATTTGCCTAAATCCCATTTGCGATGAGTAAATTTAAGCTCTAATCATGCAAAGCATAGGGAAGTGTGTGAGAATACTCACCTTTTATGGCATGGCATTTGTTGGCACTATCAGCTTGGTTGTAGCAGACAAGATTAAAGGATTAGTAAGTAAGCCACATACTGAACTGCTGCTGCTAAACTTGTAATTTGCCAGTATGTTGATTACAGAGGATTTTTAAAGCCTTCAGAACAATGTCCTGTATCCTTATTTCCATGTTAGCTTGTAACTGTATATCTTTAATAAAGTGGAAAGCTTATTTCATAGGGGACGTGAGGTGTCCTATTGCGAAGATGTAATCAGTTTGGTCTATTTCTTTAGTTGTCTATGTGGTTTTTGTTATTTTTCTTTTTTTCCTATGAAGTTTGCTGTGGAAGTGAACTAGATTTTTTACAATATTGATACAAGTAGGAAAACCCATGCTGAAGTCTGGCTTTATACTGGAGCAAGAGCAAACTTCAGTCCCCTTTGCAGGATGCTGGCCATATGATACTGTCTGCCAGCCACCCAATTTCTTTTCTGGAAGACACTCCAGAACAAAGCTTATTCTCCAAATCCCTGCTTAATGTATTTTTTCCCCTTGTGTCAGAATATATTGTAATGACTCCACTTAAACAACAGAGGAATTCAGCATTTTTAAAAAATCAGCAATATGACTTTAAGGAATTGAATGTTAAGCTTCTGACTTTTATTTTTGTCCAGGATTGCACTTGGTAGGATGCTTTCCCACAAGGCTCCCAGTCTGGGCTGATTTTGTTCATAGCACCAAGCCGGTAGGAAATGCTACTGATGAATCAAGGTACCCTGAAGGTAGACTGGAGCGGGATCCAGGCAAAACAGAAATCCAGGGAAACTGCTCCATCAAGTGTTGAAAGGTAAAACTGGCACCGCAGTAGGCTAAAAATACAGGTCTTCCTTGGGCCAGAAGCAAGGTGCTCTACACGTGTCTAATGCAGGTGAAACATGCAAAATCAGTACTGATCTCCACAGGGACAGATTCCACTTCAAGCTGAATACAATTTTATGGGATGACCTTCATTTTAGTTTGATGTTTGCTCCCTTAAATGTATCCACTGCAGTGGCCAGTTGAACAGTTCTAATAAAAGCAAATTTTTGCATATATGCAAATCACATTCAAATGCATGCTTTAAAAGTAAAGCTTTACTTGTTTTCTTTTAAAATGTAACAATAAGAGTTTTAAGATTTATAGGGAGGGAAATGTAAGGATTCATTTAATCTTGAATTTTAAGGGTGTATTTCATTATTCTGTTAATTGTTGACAGATATAAAGGCTGGTCTCCACGTGCAAATGTCACTGAAATAATTTTTAGGCTTAGATACTTCAGGCTTTCTTGGAAATTGAACCCCCCTGGCTTGAACCTATAAATTGCCTATTCATTTAGGATATCTGCATTGCTCACTTAGAAAAAGTTTACCACCTACATTTAGATATTGATTCTTATGTTATTTTTTCCCCCAAATCAGTCCACCCTGACAAAACTACTTGAATCAAAAGTAGATTTTTACCTAAAGGCCTTGGCTTCCAGGGCTTTCTGATGAGAAACTATGCTGAAAAGTTTTTGAAATCTTGTAAGAGAATTAAAAAAAACTATAAAAATCTTAGTCGGAAAAGCCAACTAGGAAATGCACAAGAAATAATGTAATATGACCTGATTTTCATGCAAATGCAGTACTATGAATAATTACATTTTTGAATTTTGTACAATCATGAAGTCATTTAAATCGGAAAAGATCTTAAGGATCACAGAGTACAACCATAACTATACGGATGTATCGCCTCCATCCCCAAATGCTGAATGAGGCTTGGGGAGTGTACAAAAACTAAACATTTTCTTGAAAGCCTCAGAAACAGGTGCCTAATATTGATGTTGCTGATCTGCCCTGGAGAGGTTGGACCTGAGCAGCCCTCTGGTCATGTCCAGTAGCTGCCGCTCATCATTGCTTTGCCTTGTGGGGTAATGACAGAGCTTGGAGAAATGTGCAGCTGGGAAATATTTAATTCTGAATTTAGTTTAGATTACTTAATTGAAAAATTGTGGGTTCTTAAGCTTTGTAACTGACTTAGATGCTGAAGTATGACATTCATCTTGCCTAACACTAGACACCTACAAACCGCATCTAAGCTAGTTTATGGTCAAAGGAGAGAAAAAGCATTTTTAGGTGTGATTCAGGTGACATGTGTAAGTCACCTGCCTTAGGTGTTGCTGGGGGCCTGATCTGTGCTGAATACAAAACAGGTGCAAACATCTCCCTCTTGTGAATATATGTTAATTTTGTATATGTACAGCTCCAACATGGGCACTTCTGGCCATCCCATGCTAGTCACTAAGGGGAGTAGGTACAACTCAGGATGTGTTCCCTCCTCACTCTTGCATCTTATTGGCAAATAATTATTAATATATTCTATAAATAATATAATTTTCATGAAAATAATGCCAAATCCAACTTTTTTCATAAATGTGAGTTAGAACCACTGTATGAGAACAACCCAGTCTGAGAAGTACTGTGCATTTCTGTACATATTTAAAAAAAACTGTACACGTTTACCAGCACCTAAAGTCTTCCCTGAATTTTGAGTTGGTGAGAGAATAATTATTTAATAGAGAAATAAATAACAACCAATCCTACTTTGTTTCAGAAAAGGTGTGGAGGGTGACTTTCCAGCTTAGGACCTACTGCCTTCAGTGAGGTGCAAAAAATGTACATTGGATGGCTTCAGGTGCCTCCCTGAACTGTTTGGGGTTTGTGTTGAATTTGCCAACATGGCTGAAAACCAACCTGAAAGAGAAAGTGGTAATTGTTGGGAGAGCTGTCGGCAGAGAGTAAAGAAAAGAAGGGTGAGTCAGTGCAGAGTGATACTGTTTTTAGCGTAAAATCCGAAAAAACCCCTCCACTACTGTGCAGAGGAACAGGTGTAACCACAAGCTTTCCCGGCTCCCTTCCTCAGCCCAAGCTAATTTAGGTTTCTAAGCCTATGGAATGAGTACAACATGAGGGAGCCAAAATTTATGAAAAAATATCCATGTTAATATAGGCTGTAAAATAAATGCAAACGAAGGCTGAAGTAAAACAGCTTTTATTCACATGAAAAAATAAACTTGTTAGCTCTGATAATCAATTAAAATATTATAGAATCAAGCAATCACAGATGTAGAAGCTTATCCTCCTTAAAGTCATTATAAATCACATCCTTTCCTAAATCTCTCTATTCCCTCTTATTGCTTACATTATAATCCCTGTCCGGGTATCATTTTCATTGCTAAACATACTGTTTGCCAGTCAGTTTATTAAGGTTTGTCTTGATAGTGCCAAAACAAATGCTCCTTTTCAAAGATAAAAGGAAGGCTAATATTAAAATAATAACTTTACCTCTTGGCTAGCAGAGCCTAATTATAGAAGAAATTGGCACGTGAAATCTCTGAGGTGATAGGGAATTAGTGTGTCAATAGGAGCTTGCTTTGAAGTTGACCCACACTGTTCTTGGTAGTGTTGGGTATACCCTGTCTCTTGCAATATATGATGTGGGGAAAGAAAACTATTTGGCTGGGAAGCTGCTAACAATAAAACTCTTCTTCTTCACTGTTGTTAATTAATTAAATGCTGTAGTAAAAAAAGATGGGACATGTAGGAGATACAAAAAGTAAAAGCAGAGAGAAAAATTGTAGACTTGGGACTGTAGTGACAGAACAAAGGGTAATGGCTTTAAACTGAGAGTAGGTTAGATTGGCTATTAGAAAGAAATTCTTTTCTGTGAGGGTGGTGAGGCACTGGAACAAGTTGCCCAAGGAAGCTGTGGATGCCCCATCCCTCAGCATGTTCAAGGCCAAGTTGGATGGGACTCTGAGCAACCTGGTCTAGTGGAAGGTGTCCTTGCCCACAGCAGGGAGGTTGGAATGAGGTGACCTTTAATGTCCCTTCCAAACCAAGCCTTTCTGTGATTCTGTGATGACTGATAAGAAGAGCAAAGAGGCTCTAAGGAGCCTGGGACAATTAAGGAAAATGCTTAACTATTGGTGTTGTACAGGAAGGGTTGTTTGATGACATCAGGCTTGCAGCAATGATGTCAGTAAAGTGCTCTGAGTACTGAGAGTGCCAGAGGTCTGAAGAGCATTTCATACAGCAAGGAGTGCTGGAAGCTATTGCTACAAAAAGCAAACACTTGTATTATGCCTGAAACTGTTTTCAGTTGATTGGAAGCCTTGGGGAAGCATGAGCCTAACAGCTGAACAGCCCTACAGATCTGCATGCAAAAGCCACTATGAGCAAGAAGCAGGGCTACCAGGACATGACCTAAACACAAACCTGAGAGCAATGCAAATGAAATGTGCTTTGTTTTCCTATAGTTTAGTTGGTGACAGGCAAACCCAGAGCCAAGGAATTCTGACAAGGACATAGTGGAGCTGGTGCTCAGTGGCCTGAGCACTGGGAAACAGAAACTGCTAGTTAGTGGGAAGACTTTTAAAGCCTGAACACTCCATACCATTTCAGCTTGAAATTCTCAAGTTTCAAAATCTAACATGTCATCCAAAGATGGACTTTATATACATAAGTGTACAAAATCTTATTGCAACAAGAACAGGGCAAGCAACATTCCCTCTTTGAATGGGTAAGACTACTTAAAATAAGAAATAGAAATGGCTTCAGTTCATGGCAAACAGATGATGGACCACTATGAGTGGACATGTGTGGGCATCAGAAAAAATGGAAATTTAGACTCTAGCAGACCAAAAGATTAGGAATAACAGTTCTTGAGATAAAGAAATAAGTTACAATGAGGTAGCATGAGGGAAACATGTAAAAGATAAGAAAAATATTTGTCATTTAAGAGCAGTCAAATGTCTTCCTATGCAAATGCATTTAGCTTCAGAAAAAACATGAAGCTGTACATTCTGTGATGTTCACATCTTCCTTTAAAGATAAAGATAGAAGAAAGGATTGATGGTTCATGGGTTTGGTGCAGGAATTGTAAAGGTGACTTCAGTGGTGTTATGTCAATTGATACAAGCTGGTAGTCTGGACATGGAGAGACGGGTCTCCACAGCTCCATGAAGATCTTCAGTAGCTTAGAAAAAGGCAAATGTTACAAGCAGAGTGAAAAGTTATGGTTGAGTTTAGCATTTGCACTAACAGAATTTTTTTTCCCTATAAATGAAATAGAAGAATTATTATCAGATTTGAAAACTTGGGTTTGCTTTATGTAACTCAGAGAAGCATGCATGATCCTGGACATCAGGAGGACTTTCTTCACTGAAAGGGTTGTCTGGCATTGGAATGGGCTGCCCAGGGAGACAGTGGAGTCATCATCCCTGGAGGTGTTCAAGAAATGACTGAACGTGACACTTGGTGCTAGTCGTGATCAGTCAAAGGTTAGACTCGATGATCTCAGAGGTCTTTTCCAACTTAGCTGATTCTGCAATTCTCTGATCCACAGGGTGCTCATCCCACTGTCCTACGGCTTTCTTCTGCTTTGGAAACGTCATGCAGAAGTGATGGGACACTCTAAACTCAGTGTAGAGGGCTGAGATACATCATCTTTTTGAGTCCTCATCACATTAGTTACATAAAAATCTAATTTTTAAAGAAATGTGGCTGGTGGGAAGATCTGTTTTCAGATTAATTGTCAGATAATTGGTCTAGAGTTATATCTTGTGACTGCTGCTGGTGAGTTAAGTGAAGACCAGAGATTCCCTGAGATATTGGTTGGGTGTTTCTGGCAGTCTTCTTATAAAACCTTGGTTTTTTTAAATGTATGGTCTCTGAATGTAGCAAACTCCTATGTTAAAGTTGATGGGACTCCAACAACTCCTAACTAAAACCCTGCCTTGAGGCAGTAAGCGAGCTATAAGTCTTCAACTCCTTCAGAACCAGGATGATTTGGCTGTAAAGTTTTGTATGAAAAGACATCTGAAGTTAGTCCATTTTTAGTCACAATTCTTTCTGCCTATATGAACCCACAAGCATCTTGGTGTCCCATGCATTTAATAGAGCCACTGGACAGTGATACTGAAAGTTATTTCCAAATGCTTCAACGTTAAAATCGCAGAAGTACAGAATGTTCTGAGTTGGAAGGGACCCACGAGGATCATAGAGTTTAACTTTTAAGTGAATGGCCTGTATGGGGATGGAATCAATGTAATAAATTTTTCATAGAACATATGTAGACCACTATAAAGATATAAGTGAGCTACCAGTTCTTTTCTTGAAAATACTAGCAATGTACTTGCTTACTTGAATTTCTGGAGTAATTAGAAATTAAATTTTTAACATTCTCTTGACCAGAGAAGATTGTGTTCAGATGGATCTAAAGTTCAGGTTACATTTTTAATGTATTTTGATTCAAATGAAGTGGTACTCTTGTGTGTGTGTATATAAATATATATATAAATACAGAACCACTGTGTTAAGCTCTCTGCTTTTAAAACCATCACTCTGCTGCAGAGGCAAGGGTATCTGAGTTGATAACTCAGTTTGAGATGCTCATGACAGAGAAGAGTTGGTCTAGTGATGAGCACCACGTGCTCCACATTGAAAATGCTGCTCTGACCTTTTCCTGGAATGCACACTCTGGACAGAGAGATATTTTGACATTTTTAATGTGATATGAAAGGATATGGATATCCTCTTGTGAAATACAATGAATCTATGTGTTTTATGTCACTCTGCTTTGAGACAGCTGGAGCCGAAAATGGGCTGTAACTATAAACACCATTAGTCTTTTTTTTTTTTTTTCCAACTGTGTGGAGCACAGCCATCCCTCCTCCTGTGCTTTTAGACCTGTAAGGATGCCAGTCTACCTGCCCCACCTGCACCCCATAGCAACATTGAAAGGTGCCAAGTAAACTGAGACAATGGTGGCTGGGCTTTTTTTGTGCTAGTACTTCTTGGCTATGTAAAGCAGATGAGTGTAATTACTGCTTACTCCTCAAGATTTTTATGAAAAGGCAATAAGAGCTCCTATAGGTTATTAAAAACAAACAAAAAAAAAAGGAAGACAAAATTATGACCTATTTTCTCTCCCTATTGTGGTGCTTTGGATCTAACATAAATCATTTCATGAATGGTTTGAGAAAAGTCTGTGGGCTTTACTGGGTCCAATTGGAGCTGTCTGGTCTTAACAGGAGTTTAATCTCTAGTAATTAACCTCTGTTGCGTGAAGATGAATTTCAGTTTCTAGTAGGAGTGGTGCAGTGGAGTGTTTTTGTCTTTTAAAAATGTGTTATAACATTAGCTGACATATAAAGGGACGAGGAGCATCTCCAGGGCAGTGAGGAGGAGATGTGTCCTCAAGAGCCTGTGTGCAGAGACTAGGATGTCCCTGAGCATCAGGTGAAGTTGTGGGCATGGGGATCGTGTTGTGACTGGGACTGTGGGAAGGGGGATGACAAGTGGAGTGAGGGGTCCAAGATGGACACATGTAATGTGGTGGAGCAGTTTCCTGGGCTTTCATCACATCAGCAGTGGAGGCTGTTGCCTTAATTTGGCCACGATCTGCAAAGTCAGCATTGGAGAACACGTGTACCAGCATTGCTGGTGACCAGAGGGAGAGTGCTGCAACCCTTCCAGCTGGATTTTGAGAGCTGCTGGGAGACCTGATGGTTGATGAAGGGTGTTCAACACGAGTGCACCGTATCCAAATGAGCTCCCAGCACAACAGCTACTTAAAGCACTCCCCAAACTGCCCCAAAGGAAGGGCAGGGCTCACCCACAGGCAGCATCTAAAAGGCTTTTGCAGTCATTAGTGCTGTCCCCTGTGCTGCAAGCTCCCTGCAATGAGCATGTCGACATCTCTGCGACATACTCAGATTTCAAAGGCGGTCTTCCCAACCAGCTGCATCTCAAGAAATTGAGCAATTTTTTTAATTTTTTTTTTTAGGAGATACCATGCCAAGTCTTTTGAAATGAAAGCTGGGGCAAGCCTAGTGGAGATTAATGTAGGAAAAATGCTGCTGGCTTGATAAGCCACAGATGTCTGTGAGATTTGCAGAGACTGTTGACAGCTCATGATGGTTTGCAGCTTGCGAGGTCCCCCAGCCCCAGGAGCAATGTGCTGGATACATGGCTGGTGGTGTGGGGCAGGGTTTGGCCCAGTGTGGTAGTTGGGTGAAGGGCTTGAGAAGACCTGTGGGAAAAACCTATCCGGACCCACAGTGTCATCGCAGAGTTTTCTTACGTTCTGCACCTATTTATGTAAAAGAGTGACCTTTTTTTAAATAATGTCACTATTGGCAAATGTTTTTGTAATACTGTAATGGGGAGACATAAGCTGATGTAATTCTCTTTAAGCACAAGATAGTGGTGGAAGCTCAGTTGTTGCACCAATCTTGGAAGATTGAAAAGCTGACTTATGTTGGTGAAATCATTCCTAGTGGAGAGAAAGGAGTTGTGCTTCTGTTAATTCTACATACTTAATAAAAACTATGCAACATTTTTTAGATAAGACCTTCATTGAGTCCTGTTAGGTAGTACAAGTAACACTAAAGTTTGACAGAAACTTGTTGTTTGCTCTTTTTAAACTTAAGATCATCCTCATTAAGTTCATAATTTCTGAACATTGTCCACACATATAGACTGCATTGTTTGTGAGATGCTGCCAGTTAGACTGTGAATCAAGCTCTGTTGTCTTCATGATATCAAGGCTAAATACTTCAGTGACTTGTGGAGACAATGTACATATGAAGTTGTCCCTCGTATGCTGTCAGTGGCTCTTCATGAAGAAATCCTCTGGGAGTCTCATCCTCTGCTTGGATTAAGGTTCTACTGAAGCTGCATTCTTGCATGCCCTGATATTGTATGGTCAGATTTATTTTAGACAGAAAATTAAATTAAATACATTGTTAAAGTTTTCAATTGATGCTTATTTTCATCATTTTTTTTTCCCTGTACCCTCAAAATTAGCAATAGTCTTAGAAGAATTTGAAAGGAAAATCATGGAATAGTTTGGGTTGGAAGGGACCTTAAAGACCATCTAGTTCCAAACCCCTTGGACAGAGACACCTTCCAGTAGACCAGGTTGCTCAAAGCCCCATCCAACCTGGCCTTGAATATTGCCAGTGAAGAGGCATCCACAGCTTTTCTGGGCAACCTGTCCCAGTGCCTCAACACTCTCACACTAAAGAATTTCTTCCTAATATCTAATCTAAACTTTTCAGTTTAAAACCATATCCCCTTGTCCCATCACTATCTGCCCATGTAAAAAGCTCCACTTCCTCTCTTTTATAAACTCCCTTTAAGTACTGGAAGGCCACAATGAGGTCTCCCTGGAACTATCTCTTCTTCAGGCTGAACATTTCTCTGCCAGTCTCCATAGGAG
The DNA here is from genome assembly GCA_013396755.1 of Sclerurus mexicanus. Classification (NCBI taxonomy): domain Eukaryota; kingdom Metazoa; phylum Chordata; class Aves; order Passeriformes; family Furnariidae; genus Sclerurus; species Sclerurus mexicanus. Next base: position 2,499,243 of record VWZF01005810.1, read on the forward strand.
AGGTGCTCCAGCCCTCTAATCATCTTGGTGGCCCTCCTGTGGGCCTGGTCTAACAGGTCCATATCTTTCTTGTGCTGAGGACTCTAGGGCTGCATGCATTATTTTTCTTTAACTAGAGGAATACAAGATTAGTTCATCCGCTGAAGACTGGTGTGTGCCTCTGCAGGGAAATCCAACACTAATAATGTAAATTCAGCTGTGGGAGTTTTGTGATGTGCTGTAGGGTAAAAATGTCCCTCCACTCGGGATGGGAATGTGCCTCCCTCTCTCCTTTATTGTGTGAGTCTGTAGGGTAAGACATAAGCACAGTTCAATGGGGCTCTGAGTTTTGAGTAACATGCATGCACTGAGTTTTTAACAGGCTGCTGTGCTGGACTTGAACTATGACTTCTAAGTAGTTCTTAGTGCCTTGAATCTCATTTTCATGCTTTTAATGGCTATGTTATTTCAATCCATTATTTTCTGGGTGGAATGGGTCTATAATCTGAAAATGTCTTAAAGCAGCAACTATCTGAATAAAATTGCTTGTGAAATTTTCTTTGTGAAAATAAGAATATAGAAATGGCTGTGCTACATAAAACCCCTGCAGGAACTGGGTGCATGTGTGTGTGTTCATGCGTTTGGGTTTGTTTTGGGTTTTTTTAAGAATAAGGGAAAAGTGTAATTTATGTCTGGATAATTAGTGGCATTTTACCCCTGAAATATACACCACTTGGAGGAACAGTCACTGGAGGCTTTCACACCTGCACAGGGTATGAAATTCCAAACAATTAAAACAATTAACATTTCCTACTGAAAAGTAGTCTATTGGGACTTAGCAAAAAGCATATTGCAGGACAGAAAACAAAGGTAGTAAAGCAGAATGTGTGATAAATGGCAAATGTGCTCTTAAAGATTTTCTGACACACCTTTTCGTTCCCCAGAATTAAATATGGAATACCTTTATGGGTAAGTGGCACTTGCAGAGATGAATTTATTGTATTATTCCTTGTGAAAGGCTCTTTCTTTTCAAGAATGGTAGTGATGAATTGCGTGGCTTTGCTTGGTTTTTTTAAAACTGAAAGAAAAGTAGGGTGCAATTTGTCTTTTGATAGAGAATCGAAAATAAGCAGTATGAAGTTAAAAGTCATCTTAAAAGTGAACTTGTCTGTTTTCCTACCTACCTTCTATATGACAGGAACTCTGGATGAGGGGATACCACGCAAGTTTTTATATTAAATATTAGTTAATTTTGTCCCAGCCTTGCTGTTTAGGTATTTACTCTCTATTTTTTTCAAAGCAGGGGAAAGACTTGCAGTATGTCAGTCCCTTAATTTTTTACACTTTTGTATTCCCTGAATGTCATTAGACTTTCAGTTGTGACACTGAAAGGTATTTATATGCACCTTATATGAGAAATTGTATACCTAAAAAGAAGATTTTTAGCTGACAGCTCCAAATGTCATTCCTGAGCATTTGTGAAAGTATATTAAAATCATTTCTTTAGAAGAAAAAGGAGCTGAATTGTTTAATAGAAAGGGAAAAAAAGGCACTTGACTTTCATTAATTAGTGTTTTCATGGTCATCTTTGTAGAGAAAGTGAAAAAGCATTTAAGAAAATTAAATCATCCCTGGTGCAAAGAATGAAGAGCCACCAGCACTCCATGGGTGCTTGGTGCCATCCCTCTCCTGATTCCCTATTTTTGGAAGGCTCTGTAGAAGGTCAGTGGGAAACATAACTCCTGGCTCCTAAGGCAAAAGCAGCCTGGATTATCATTCATGTGAAACTAAAGACGGGATGCTAGTAGGGAGCAAATAGTTACTCCTGTTAGTATTTCCTAGACGAACGCAAGCAGCTTAAATTTCAGTTGTTCTAAATTAGTTCCTGAATTAAAAAAAAATATTTAGCTCTATTTTGTTTCCCCTTTGTCAATCATCCATTATTTTCATCTAATGCTTGAAATCTAATCACTGTTGCTGAGAAAATATTTCAAGGAACTATCTCAACAAAGCATTTTAATATAAATATTAAGAGAGGAGCTTTTCAATTTGATAAGAATAAATCATATATAATACCTTAATAATCATATATTTTGTTCACTTTTCATGTTCAATTGCTGCATTTATAATAGGAAGAAATCAATACTAATATTGATACTTTGCATACAAATAGCAATTGAAGGAAAACCAGTAATCACAAGAGAGCTGTTTGGAAATTCCTCATTTCCCTGATGGTTGTCTTGTATTGAGGCTTTTTGTTTCTGCTCTCTGTGGTCAGACAGGGATGCACTGGACGCAAGAGGTTCCTTCCCATATCTGTGAGCTGTGCTGCTTTCTGGTCTCAAAGAAAACAAGCAAACAAACAAACAAACAAACTAACAAAAAAAAAAAGTGAGAATTGGTATATGGGGGATTGTCAGTGAGATACATGGAGGCTTTGACTTGGGGTTTTAGTCCAGTACACCTGTGTCCAACCCACTCTTTAGCTCCAGCTCTCCCACAAGGGTGTGTTTTCATGAGTGCAACAGCAGCAGGGAAGGGTTTTGTCTGTGATGGCCAGGGCTGTGGTCCCCACTGCATCCCTTGCTGGGATTTGTGGCTTTGACCCTTTTGTGACTTTCTTGAGGAAATCTCACAATGTGCCTTCTTCAAGAAAAGCTGGATTTGTGTCATCTCTTGAACAATTTTTAAAATGTTAACTAAAATAATTAAATCCTAAAGTATATTTAGAAGTTACATTTGAAATTCTAGTCCTTCAAAAGGGGAGAAAGCACCCATTTCACCATTTGATGAATACTAAACTTCTTTTGACACTTCGTCATGTGGCAGAGGCAAAGGAGCAGCTGGTAATGCAACAAGTAAAAGAGGAGGAAATGCCATATTACAAAAGCAGAAGGATATTATTAGCTCCTGCAGTCTGCTAGAGAAGATGCATGGGATGAGAGAATTAGAGAAGCGCCTTAGGAGGCCAGGGAAATTTCCCCAAGGCTTTCAGGACTGGTGTTTCCCAGTGGGAGCTGCTCTGGACCAGACTGTGCCACACAGAGATGAAGGGCCAGAGATGCAGACAGGTTCTGGACAATCGCATAACTGAGTCCAGTGTATTCTTGCTAAGAGGGATTTCTTCAGTGTAATTAAATGTGCTGGATAAGAGATAAACAACTCATGAGCTGAGGCAGATTGGGGAATTAAAACTGAAATTCTTTCTGTGGGTTGCATGACCAAACTGGGCAGGACCAAGGTGACCCTTCATTTCACAGACAGCAAAGTACAGACCTGCTGGGCAGACATTGACAATAGCACGTGGATGGCAATCCTCAGAGGATGCTATGTCAGTAACACAGGGAAAATCATGCTTCCTGTTCTATACAGTTCTGTCATGGCAAACGTGGGACTGTCCTTCTCCTAATCTTACCAAGCTCACTCTTTGAGCCTTGAGTCTTGCTTACACATCTCTCCAAGAGAAACTGCTCCAGACATTGATTGCTCTGACAGTACAACCTCCTCCTATTTTGCCACCCATGCTCTAAGATGAACCATCAACCCTCTGAACTCGCTAGCCTGGAAAAGTGTGAGATGCTGCAAAGTGTACGAATTGAAATTTTTACTAGAAGTGAAAAGGGAAGAAAAATTACCATTAATAATATCTAACCTTTAAAAAAAACCCCAAATTCAAACAAATCATCTCTCCCCCCCCCAAATCTTCCATCCCAACTTTATTCAAAAGAAATAATCTCTTCATGTAGGAATCCAAAGGAGTATTTAGAAGAGCAAAGAAAGAAGAATTCAAATGCTGGAAAATGAACATGTGATACCAAATGAGGCCAGGTCTGGCTCAAGATGGTTTTCAGTGACCCTTCCCTGCACATGTTCCAGAATGAAATTCTCCATTCTTAAATACTGAGTTGAAACATAAGTACTGAAGAAGATACTGCTGACACTTGTGTAGTGGCATGGATACTCTCCCATGTCTCTGAGGACTCTCTTGTGATACAGAGCAAGATCATACTCACTGTTTTCAAGTTATACACTTGCCTTCCCCTTTGTCTCATCCAATTTCTCTCTCCTTTCCTCCAAGATTTCTTCAAAAGCACTAAATACTTAAATCTAATTCTTTTGAGTAATTTCTCTCAGCTCTATTTTTAAATATTGGCACTGCATTCCCTTTTTTATCAGCTAGAAGCATATATGAACTGGAAAACTTATCATTAATAATTAATGTCACTTCTTCTACCTTTCCCTTCTGTGTTCACCAACCTGGATGTATAAAATTTCTTGAGCTTTACTTCCATCTGTTTTCATCATCTCATATCCCCATTGCCATTACTTATATTGCCTTGGTCCATCTTGCAAACTGAAGTCAAGGTCTCATTTAAAGCTTTATCTACATCATCCTTGATCTGTCCTATCTCTATCATATAACGCTTTTTTCTTTGGTTCCTTGCTCTTCTCCTCTTATTTCTACCCAACAGCCTTGTTGGTGTTTGTTATGATTTACAACTCTTCCGATTTGCAAAACGGCATTTGTTCAAATTGTAGTCAAAAACAGAATTTTTTTTTTTAATAGACAGTGAGATTTTTTCATATGTCCTAACCTCTTCTAAATCCATTTTGCACATCGTAAAATCAGGTGCCTATTTGTGTCATCTTGGACAATGAGGTATGTTTTATTTCTTAAAAAAGAACCAAATGAAAACAACAAAAAAAATAACAGAAGAGGAAAAGTAACAGCTCCCAAACTGCAGATTGAAAATTAGCTTGTCCTTAGCAAGTGAGATGGTTTTGGCAGCAATCACACTAAACAGGGATTTTCCAATCTTGGCTGCTAACATGAGATTCCTTGTTTAGGATCACATTGCTTGTAGATTACAGAATTGGCCACAGAATAGACACACTACTCAAATGACAGATTTGTCCAACCTGTGCCGTGTTACAGGAAACAGGGCCGTGTGTTGTAAACCAGAGCTAATATTTTCCATCTGTAACCAAGTACAAGACTGATGAAGGACATAAAGAATATTCTGTAATGGAGAAGACTGGAAGAAGAAATCTCTACTCTTTAAAAAAAAATACATTTTTGTTTATTTCTTTCTTACAATCTTGCAGCCTGTAAGTGTAACATGTGAATACCCACCCCAAGGGAAGAGCCCTGTGTTACAGACTGCACTGTGGGGAGATAGATGGACTCACTCATCAGTGCTCCCAGACTTTATCTTCATGGGTCCTAATGCCCTTGGTCCCTGTATGACGTGTTGCAGTCTGTAAGTGGATTAGTGGCAGATGACCTTATGTCTTTGGGTAGCTGTTGGGTTGTGGGCCATCTAGTGTTCTTTGTTCCCTTTGAACAATAAAAGAACAATGCCAGTTCAAGATGCTTTAATGATTTGTCCTTGCTTGGCAGATGCTGTTGAATTTTCAAAATTAGTTTAGAGAGAAAGGGAGGCTCTGATTTGGAAGCAGGGTGGTCCTCTGTCAAAAGCTCACGCTGAAACTCATCATGTGCAGACCGAGTGTGTATGGACAGGAGTTTCCATTTTCAAAACATATTTTAGAAGATGGGGCCAGCAGTGTCAGTGTGAAAGTGAGAGCTGTGTAATACTGAAAGAAAAAATATCATAATGGCTCTCAGTGGATGATAGCAGAGTGCAGGAGGGAAGATGTTCACCAGACTGGGACTTCCAGGTTGCTGAGGCAGAGTTCCCAGCAAATGGTGCTGGGTTTGTGCAGAACTGATGACCACAAAAGTTTCACAGTTGGGGAAAGGGATTTCTAAAAGGGCAGAATTTGGCTCAAAGTATTTCTCTCAGGTTGTGGTGCCTGCAGCAGTCATGTTTTAACACTGTTTTAACCACAGTGTGAAAAATGCTGTATATGTAAAGTCAATATTCCTCTGCCCAGTTGTATTCAATAGCAATGACTGCACAAAGTCCATGAGTGGCTAATTTTGGTGTGAGTTGGGTTTTTTTACATAAAGACTGTCACTTCTCTAAACCACACACACTTCCACCCTAATTTTCACCTGCTCAGAGTAACACATGGCTGATCTAGGACTGTGGTAGAAGTGTACAAATATTTTAAAGTGCTCCTAGAAAGTTGGTTTTATGCATAAAGAGTAGCAAATCACTGGTGGGAAAAGCAACTAAGTTATGTATTTCAAGGGAAATAAAATAGCAGAAGTGACTTTTTTTTTTGTACCAGACAATGGACTCAGTTGTATTTTTTTTTAATATTTATGATATATAGACAACTTTTTTAACTTCTCAGTGCTTGTAAAACACAAATGTACTTTACTTGAAAGTTTAGTAACAAACAAAATAGTTTTCTCCTACTGAGTATGAGGAGAAAACAGATGGCAGTGATGTTACAGGCCCAAGCTTCAGTAAGCTAGAGAAATATTGGTACCTTCTCAAATGAAAACATTATTAGGGTTTGTTACTTCAAAGACTGTTATCATACCTTATATAGTCAGTGTTTTTCAAAATAGTGATGAAAAACCTTGGAGACTGCAATTAGAAGGTGGTTCATCAGGGAGAACAAGTGCCCGCTTAAGATGACTACTGTTCCAAACTGGGAGTCTGTGCTGGTCTTCCTGTAAATTAAGACTCTGAGCAACACTCTGGGACATATTGTGATATTTGTAACTATAATTTGAGTGAGTGAATACTAAGAATTCAAATTAGTTTTAAAGAAAAAGCTTGAGGTGTTATAAGTAGGAACACTGGTATTGTTTTAACATAATACCTTCACCTTATGAAGCAATTCTCATTGATGCTTGGTATTGCTGTTGCTAAGGTTAAGTGTAGAGTACAAGTTTTGTTTAAGTCTGATTTGAGCAACAGAGAAGCCTCATTACTGACAGTTCACAATAATCACAGGGAGATGGGACAGCAGAGCTAAGTATCATTATGTCCCATATCCTCATCCAGGAGGAATTGAAAGAACACTTTGGTGGCTGAGCTGTGGGGTTGAAATTGTTTGGAACTGGAGAGCTTGTTTGACCTAGACAACAGAAACACAGTAAAGCAAATCCTCCCAAAGTGAGACCTAGTGCTGTAATTGCTAACTGCTGCCTTATGCTTTCAAAAAATGTCACAGACAGTTGTCTATTCACTAGCTCAGAGATCAGGGTACTAATTTTTTCTGGCTGGTCCAGAGGGAGGGCAGTTTTAAGTCTGCTATCTTATGCCAGTTTTGGTCAGTCAGTTTAAGGCCAGACATTAGCTGTCACATGCACAGGCTGCTCCCCTTGTCTGGTAGGATGCTGTTGATTTTAAGATTAGTAGTAAAGCTGGGAAATAGAGTTGTTTCAGAAAAAGAGAGGTAGCTGAGCCTGTGTAACTAACAGACCTTTCAAAATCTGCAGCTACAAGAAAAAGACCAGCTTTAGCTGACACACTTCTGATCATCATTTGCCAGAAATACCCATGCTGTTTTTGACTAGTTCTGCTGTCGTGGCTTTGCTTATGGTTGGAATTGGAACTAGCTTTACGTCTGCCAACACAGAGACTTTGAACATACACATATTGTAGAAAATATCCTACCAATGTCCTGCATTGGTAGGATGAGAGCTGACACTTGGAGAAACCTGTTCCTCTTTGGAACAGGGTTAAGTTTTAGTTTTCTTAAATTGAACTAAACGGTTCTCTAAGGTTTAAGGCAGTGGTTAGTGCTGAAGTGGAGATTTCGGTTCAGGAAAGGTGAGTTATTGAATCTTTACACTTAAGCCAAAGTTGTATGTGGAAAAGGAGAATGCTTTATCAAATATCCAGTGTTGGTCAGGGATAAACTATTTTGCTAGGCAGAGCCAGTCTTGCAGCTCTCACTACCAGGACCCCAGCTGGTGCCTGTAATTGGTTTTATAGAATCATAGAATATCCTGAGTTGCAAGGGACCCACAAGGATCATCAAGTCCAACTCCTGGCCCTGTGCAGGGCACCCCAAGAATCACATCATGTGCCTGGGAGCATTGTCCAAATGCTTCTTAAACTTTGTGACCACTTCCCTGGGGAGTCTGTTTCAGTGCTCAACCACCTTCTGGATGAAGAACCTTTTCCTGATATCCAACCTAAACCTCCTCTGACTCAGCTTTATACTGTTTCCTCTAGTCCTGTCACTGGTAACGAAAATGAAGAGATCAGTGCCTGGCCCTCCTCTTTCCCTCCTGAGGATGCTGAAGACCAAAAAGAGGTCTCCCCTTAGTCCCCTCCAGGCCAAGAAACCGAGTGTCCTCAGCTGCTCCTCATAAGGCTTCTCCTCCAGAACTTCCAGCCTTCTTGTGGTTCTTTTTCAGACACTCTCTAAAACAGTAATGCTTTGGGTTTTTCTTTATATTGTAGCACCCAAAACTGCACACAGAACTCAAGGTGAGGCCACACCAGTGCAGAGAGTGATTCAAAAAGGACTTACCAACGGTTTGATCCAGTGGCAGCTAAGAATGGGGGCTAGCAGTGGGATTGCACAATTGGTTCTGCACTTTGCCAGGTGTGTGGTTTTCTAGGGACTCAACCCACAGCAGTGCTTGCAGGTGGGATTAACACCAGATTAAGTAAAGGTATGGGAACAGAAGGAATTAAATACTTTGTTTTTTCAGTTCTTCCCATTTGGGGAAATTTACTTTTCAATCTGTGTCCAACTTGCTTAGAAGCTCCTTTTGTGGGTGATATGTGAGTCTCTCAGCACAGCTCTGACCCTTTACATTTCTTTTCAATGGTAAATTGTTATTTATAGAAAGGAGTTTGAGAGAGGCTGTGGAATTATTGGCTGTATGTTTTATAAAGCAAGCCAAATGAGGAACAAAAATAATTTGGATTCAAATTCCTCTAAGTCCAAGCTCTGAATTAGCTCTGCTGCTATTCATGGGATCCATAAAAAACCCCTGCATTAAAGCCTTTCAGATTTGTTCAGTTCTTTTTATCTTCCAAAAATTTGGACCTTTAACTTAATTAAATCCAGGAAAACTAAAAATTTGGTGTAGCTGGAAATTTGACAGCAGGTGTGGAAGAAGTTGGTGCATAAACTGTTAAATTGCTGCCACGTGAGGACACGGACAGGAGGAATATATGGAGCAAGGGGGGTCTGTGGCTTTACTGTTTGTGAAAAGCGGTTGTGTTTTGCAAAATGTTTCTTCAGCTTGGGGTATAACCTGGGATGCCTCGGAGACATACCTGGGCACCAAGTCAGAGTCAAGCAGGAACACATGGCGAGGGACTGACTTGCACTTGGCCTTGACCATTTGCTTTTCCATTCGCACAGCAAGATAGGTCAGTCACCACACAGGCAAACTGAGAGGCTGCCACCTCCCTGTGGCACAACAACAAGCTCCCGAGGCTAGGAAAGTCAGTAAGAGGGCAGTAAGAAAACAAAAAAAAAAGCTGTAGCCAGATGCGATTGCAAGCTGCTGGGAAAACACTAGGGGGAGGGCAAATTTGTAATATTTGTAAATATTATTATCTTCATCAAACTCTGTGCCCCTTGGTGTTGTGAAAAGCTTTGGCAGTGCTTTGCGACAAATTACATCTGCGGTGAAATGTGAGGAGATGAAAACTGGAAGCAATCATGCTAAACACTTGTGAGGCTTTACCCTTCCAAATGTTTCTGTTTATGTGGTCCCTGTTTAGATCACCTGCTTGCTGTTGAGTATTTTCTCTTTCCTCCCTGGACTTTAAGGGAGCAGCAGACTAATAAAGGACTGGATTTCTCTTCCTCTTCTGTTCTGCTAGTACCCAGTTAGGAAGGCGAGTTAAATGTCCTGGCAAGCAGATCTGAAGCATGTCTTGAGCTTTTGAGAGACCTAATGAGGGTCACTGTGTTGTGTGTCCAGCATTTGCCGGAGACCTGTCAGACTAGAAGTGGGAGTTTTGACATTGCTATAATGTGAAAATATCAGTATTCATTTCGTCTCTTCATAAACACCAAACTTGCTCAGTTATGGTGACCTGTGCTCAGGTTCTTGGTGTGCCTGGGCTTTCCTAGTCCATCTCCTATCCCTCAACATATTCACAGTGCAGTTGGAGAGCCTGGGACTGCATGTGTGGAACCAGAAGGTATTGGGGCACCATTCTCCCCCCCGGGACACATCATTCACACTTTCCCCACCACAAGGTACACTTCTGGAGACTGATATTTTATGTCACCACGTTGTCATGACCCTCTATGACAAGGAGAAAATTTTAGTCACTTGCCTCATTGGGTTGCAAACCTTCGTGAATACCACAACTAATAGCCCACGTAAGTGGAAGATTAATTTCTATACCACCTGGCAGCAAGCTGTGGATTAGGCTGCTGTCCCTCGTGTGGGTTTAATGTTGGAGGAATGGGGCACTTGAGCACCCAGACAATCAGCCTCTTGTTTAAACAATGAGCTTCTTGGTCTTGTTAGCCAGCGCTCTTAAATTTTCATTTTATTCTGGTATGCAGGCTTGTGTGATGTGGAGAATTGCTTCAGCACAGAAAGACTGCAAACCTGTTCAATTAAAGGAAATGCTCAGATCCAGCTGTTGGAGTCCCATGAATGCCAGTACTCCTCACAGAGCAAGTAAGAGCGACGCACTCTACCCTTGGAACAGATACGATGATTTGCGCCTTAATTCTCCTGAAAAAAGAGCCTTTGTTGGGGAAGGATGATTGGGGAACAGAGGAGGAATGCAAAGTGTAGTGCAGAAAATGCCCAGTGAGACCGTTTTCTGCAGATAACAGTGAGGTCTCTATAGCATGAGCCCAATAACAAGGAGCCATAAGAAGCACGTACAGTACAAGCTCCTGTTGCAGCTATAGAACTGTCTTATAAATTTTGTAAATGCTTTCCTCTCATGAAAAAAGCATATGTTGTGGAGTAACTTACCCTATACTTTCACCTCCAAGAAAAGGGCTAACAAGCATAGCCGTGGTGTGCATACATTCACTGTGGGGGTGTGACCATACCATGTTGGCACCTGGTTTTTCAGTTGCCTTGGTTTTGGTGACATGTTTCTACACCCATTTGTGGGAGACAGAGGTGTCAGGACAGTATTGCATGGTCAGCTAGATATGTCAGATATCTTTCTGCAGACCTTTTATAAATGATCTTTTATAACTTTTGTGTATTTTTTGTATATCTACATATATATAATATATTATTATCTATAATATTTTATATATAATGCACTGTAGCAGTTTCAGTAGGTGCTGAATACACTTCAACTACAAATGCACAGCAGCTGGCCTAATGCTCAAACAGGAGCTGAGTACCTAGGACCAGGCCAGGGAAAGGAAGACATTGGAATGGGACAAACCACAGTTTGTCCCATTGATGAGCTGCTGCCCCAGGCTTCAGCTGAGTGGCAGAAGCCATCTCCCCAGAGGTAACAGAGCTGGGATCCTCACACCAGAGGAGGGGCTGGTAACCTCTTGTTTGACACCAGGTACCACCGTATCTCTGCAAAAGCAGCTTTCCCCACTCCTGCTGTCTCTTGCCCCTCAACCTCATTTGTTCCCCGCTTAAAAATTGTGACATGGGGGCTTTAAAAAGATACTAGGCATAGTTTTAGCTGCAGAGGGGGAAATGGGTCTCTGGTCCTCAGTGGCAGGTTAGCTGCTGCTGGTCCTCAGGCTGCACACTCATGCCATTTGACACACAGGCTAAAAGAGAAAAAGGCTGCATTTTAACTTACTAGCTGGGCCTGTGAGGTGCACGGGATTGCAGTCCAGTGCTGAACTGGATAATGAAGTACTTAGTTGTTAATTGGCCACTCTAAGTGTCTTTTTAGTCAAGTGTATGTCCATCTTCACCTGTCTGTCTACCCATATAGATACACACATGAAAATATATATGTACTCATGTACATGTGGTTGTGTGTGTGTGTATATATAAATATCTATAGATAATTTATTCACATGTTAAAAAAATAAATACATGCCTGACTTTCTTGCTAGGTTGAGGAAGGGCTCCAGTGCTTTAAATCCCTGCAGAAGATGCAGCAGCTGTTGGGTCAAATCTTTGCAGCTTTTCTAATGTGTGATGCTTGTTTCAGGCAGCAGCTGAGCCCACAGGCTCTGTGTAAGAAGTTTTGCTGTAGAAAATCCTCTCTGCACGTGCCTAGCAGCCAAAAGTAGCTTTTTCTGGTGGATGGTGAAACAGTGGAAGACCTTTGAAGGAAACCGTTACCATGTCGTTTGTCTTGCTGTGAGGTATGTAAAGTGCCCCTTGCCCCTGCTTCATTTATTTGTTATTAAAGTGTATTTTAAATACACATTGCTAGTAACAAATTGAAATATCTTCTTTGTAAATAAAAAATAAATACTTATAACACTCAACATGATATGATGTATATATGGTTTTCTTTCAGGTAAGTTAAAATACAAAACCAGAGAGGAGCTGTGGTCCAGCTGATGAGGTGGTATAAATCAAGACTTGGAACACTAAAGTGAGTGGGCTGAAAGCAAGCGCTTCAGTGCTTCCCTGCACTGTTCCTCTGTGTTTGGGGCAACTGAGCACAGGGTAAACAGTCAAAAGCAGCTCCAGAGCCTAAGTCTCACTGAGTTTTTGGCTCACTGACTAGTTTAGATGCTTGCAGGACTTCTCCCCTAGCAGGCTAGCAGACTGACACCTCCCTTAGACAGAGTTAGAAAGCCAGATGGTTCCAGTGAGAAATGTCTCTAACCATTAACCTTGCTTTGGATTTAAGTTTTTGCAGTCATGCTTCCTCGAGAATGAAGAGCATAAGACTTGGCTCCAGGAGCTTCAGTTCTGTCCCACCCCACCTGGAGGTGTTCCAGCACACTCAGCATCTCTCCTGCTCCAATGGAGGCACTTCCACAAGAGCAGTCTGCCATGCCTGCACCTTCACCTTCAGGACCATGTCTGATAGGGCGGGTCTTGCAGTCACAGAAACCTGCGCCTATGCACTGAGGTAGAGTTAGGCCACCACCTTCCTTCACAGGGCTTCAGCCCACACAGAGCCAAGGCTGTGCTGTGAGGGGGGAAGTGGGACACACAAAACCCTTCCAGACTTAAACACCAGCAGGGTTTCAGGCAGAATGCTGTTGCACAGCAGCCAGACTAGCTGCCACCCCAACAGTGCCCTTCATCCCCAGACAGCTGGCCATGACAACAGCCATGCTAGGAAGGAGGGGGATAAAATGTGTTGGAGCAGGCTGGAGGGCAATGGCGGGGGGAACCTCAGAGGCATCCAGGGCTGCTGCTTCTTGCATTGCACAAACCACTCACGCTGTAGCTCTGAGAGACTAACCACTGTGCACGCCCCATGTGCACACAACACTTGAGACACAAAACACACCCCTGCATGCTCCTAAAACACATTACACCCACTGGAGACAAAGCCACTAGTGCACAGCAGTTATACACTACACACATGAAAAGCAGTTGGGATATGCTGCAGACAGGGGATATAAAACACGCTAGCGACACTTGGTGGAGACATGACCTGGCTGTTACTCATGCTTTCCCAGTTCAGATTTCCCAGCAACTTCCTTTCTTACACTGGTGAGATTGAGAGAAAGCAAAAGCAAAGCACAGCACATCCCCCCTTAGCAGTAGAGCAGAGAAGGCAGCATTCATCATCTCAACTCAAATGTAGTTCTTTCTTCTGCACATCACCTTTAACTAAATGGCAAATAACTGCCTTAATATTTGTCTCGGACCATTTCAGCCCCTACTTTTCCCAAGGCATTTATTCCTGTGACCCTCAGCAATATCAGGATGTGTTCAAGCCTTGCTTGAGGCAATGCTGCAGCTGGTGGTACAGCAGTAAGACACGCACAGTGCTAAAGATACAGTTGGATAGCACAGGAACAGAAGCTGTTAGACGCTGGAGACTGGCACTCATTCCCTCCCAACTGTTTAGTAACAGTGGTTAATTTCAATGTCCATAACCTACCTGAGTCACTCCTTTGAAGCCAAATAACCAAAACCAACAACAACCAAAAAAACTTTTTATACCTTATCATCCATCCCTCTGCAGTGTGAACTTCCAGTTGGTTGACTTAATTCACAATCTTCTGGTCAAAGCTTCATTTTATTTGTCAAGTACATGTATACTTCCCAAGTAAAGCATTTCATCTAAGCACGACGGTTATCAACACATCCTGTCTCCTCTTTCAAGAGAATCAGATGCACACTCAAAGACCCTCAGCAAATATTACCTCCACAGAAGCAAGTCAGAGGTAGCCCTCAAGCAACTCTGTTTTTCCTTGTGCTGTGCTGTGCTCAGCAGATGCTCAGCTATGAAAGAGTCAGCTTGCTTCCCTGTGTAACCCAGCTCCCCAGTGCCACAGCTTGAGTGTTTCAGCTATGAGTGTGCCTTAGCATGAATGCTGCAGGACAGTGCTCCTGGCTGCTAAGCATAGTTTTGATGGTCACACAACAACTTCCTTCTCCCTGTGAGGACATGTGTGCCTTGCAGGCAGATACCTGGCTTTTTCACATAACCTCTCCTGGTGGTGTTAACAAATCAAACCTGGAGCAAGAACTGTATTTTACTGATCCTGTATAGAGTGACTCACCAGATTTGCTGTGGTGGAAGATTGCACCTTAGAAAAACCCCCAAAAAACCCAAAACCAAACCAAACAACAACAATAAAAAACAAACAAAAACCAAAACCAAACCAAAACAAAAGCACATTGAGCACTATAAGTTGCTGCATATTCTACATTAGGGTGCAGCCCTAAACACTGCTGTGCTGGGGCTGAGAACAGGAGCCACTCTGTCATTGCAACCCAGTGGTGTACATTGCCAGGCACCCTCTGAGGTGCCTCCGAGTCAGGCTGGTCTCCTGGACTCATCACGGGACTCCTCTAAGAGCAGTAAACTTGAATGCTTCCCTCCCTTTGTGCTCAGCCAGTTTCTTCCCAAAGCATTCCTTTTTGAGACCCACATTATGACAGATTCATGAAACCATTACATTTGCTTATCTAGAGTTTCAGTTACAATACTTATCTTAAAGTTTCAAGACAGGGTACTCATTTGCAAGTCTTGACAGTTAATACCTGTACAGCACCAGGGAGCACTACCATAAGGTGTCAGTCACATCCATCACAGCCACTCTGGTCCATAAAACTTATGTTAAGACAAGCAGTTTCCAAATAAGCTGCCATGTTAGTTATGTTATTAGGATCACTCATCAGGTTACTCATTGTCCCATACAGGTGACTGGTTCTGTGGTTTGGGTTGTTTTAATTTGTTTGTTTATTCATCGAATCAGACACAGGTGAGTGGGCTCTCCTCCCCTCTGGAGTCCCTCAGCATCTGAGTGCCACTCACTCTGTCCACCAACAGCCATCCACCAAAAGTCTCACTCCCGGCATGAGGCCACCAGCAACACATGTCCATGAGAGCTCACTGGGGGAGAGGACAACTATTTTAACTTTACAGTTTATGAAATCTGGATGCATTGAACAGCTCATAATTGCCACATAAGGAGTGGTTCTTCTCACTGTTACTCTATAGTGCAAATACATCTACAACAGGTCCCATAAATCTAGTGCATCCATACCTGATCCATGCTTACCAGCTACACGATGCACTCTCTAAAGCCCCTTGTGAAGTCTGCACATAAAGTAGTTATGGACAGTCTTACTTCTAGGGACATCTGTTGTATTGTTTAATCTTACTCCTTTTCTTTGGCAGTTGTATTTCATCTTTCCTTTTCCTCTGATTGAGGCCAAACAGACAACCTCCTTTATTGCCCCCCACTCCTCCAGCCTCGGGTGTCATGTTTGCTAGACCCCATTGTGGATTTGACTCCAGTGATCCAGAAGAAGGAGCAACCTCCTCCTTCTTAGTTTAACAGTCAGAAGAGTCAAGCAACAAATCCCACTGTGGAGTCAGTAATTTTTATCCTGTGATCAAGGAGACATCGTTCATGTTGCAACTTGGATGACATTTCTGGAGCAAGACATGAATTAATTACTAGAGGCTGGGCCCAGGGAAAGCATTCCTATTTGTCACCGACTCCCACCCAGAGCAATGGGGGCTCTATGCAAATGTCTTGAACACAGCCACATTAGACTGATCAAGTCTAAACTGACATTTGCACAGAGCATTAGACTTGCTTTTGTGTGTCCTGCAGGAGGATGATGGGCATTATCCAATAAAGCCTAAGGTGCATGCAGTAGAGAAGTATACTTTTGCATACTTCATAGGTTGAATATTAAGTTGTAGGTTTTTAGAAAATTATAAGGTTTTCCTGTGTTTAACATGTTCCTGTGATATTTAATCAGTTGCTTATCTGTCACAATACAGTCTGGCTGTATTGCTCTAACCATCTAGATTAGCACAGGTTAATTCTATCTGGCACACAATCATTTGTCCGCAACCTCAAAAACAGTGAGGCCAAAAAGAAACTGACCAATTGGTCCCATTACTTCAAATGATGATGCTTGTATGCCAATTACAGCACATACATACAATCTTCCATCAGGATTTAATGTACAACTTTGTTTTTCAGGGGCTTGAAGAAGTTTTGTCAGTCACATTATAGAAGTACCATTTACTTGGGCCCACTGCCTAAGACCACCTTTAGTCCAGCACTCCACACAGGATGGTTAATAAAGGTACTTTTTCTAACCTAGGAATAGCTTTGGACCAGCTGCCTTCACTAAAAGAAAGGCCAGAAAGACTTTGCTCTCTTCATCCTCAGCATGTAGCTACATAACATGTTCTGGAGACTGAATACTTGAAACAAGAGATAGTAATTTGTCTTTATGGGCTGCATCAAATGGTGGATTTAAAACAGTTGGAAGTATACAAAGCTAGGGTAGGAATGAGGAAACTTGGTTTGCTTCCTTGGTAACAAAATCTACAGCACAGCAGGAGAACAGAGCATGATAATTAGGGAATTACAGCTGTTAGTCACAGAAAATATGCTGCAGTTGCAGGTCAGGGACCTGAGGTTGTGGCACAGGAAGGAAAACTGTAATTTAGAGTCTGCAAGGAACTCACTGCATGCATTAGACTTCTTGCTACTTATAGCATCTCTACACCTGTTTTCCAGGGCGGAAGTCAAACCGACAAGAACAGAGATCAGCAACAAGCCACCAAGGAAATAGAGTTTCTCTACAAGAGTCAGGACAAGAACTATTTCCACAAGAACTATTTTTAATAAGAAATGGATATTCCACCAACTCTTATTCATTTCCCCTGCTACTCAGCTAGCAACCTTCTTTCTAAGCAGGACAATCAAAACCATAAATTTTATGATGAGGGAGACAGCAAAACTTGATCCATAGTTATTCCGGGAGCAAGCAGCTCCCTTAAGAAGCACCAGTTGTTGCAAGGGATGTATAATGTGAGTCCCACTGAAACATGGCTTGTCTTGGAGACTTCTGTGTATTAACCCAGAGCCTGTATCAGTTTCCTGCAAGGGGTAGCTGTTCCTGAAGGGAACTGAAGGATTCAAAAGGAAATACAAGCCTTGGATTGAAGACAATACCACTTTATTTTCCTAGCCTTCACCTTAAAAATGCCAAACTCAAGAGCAAGCCCAACAGACACTTAAAATAACATCATTAAAGCCACTCTGATCATAGTTTGCCCACAAGTGATTAAAAGGAGAGGACCTGTTGGTATAGTTTATGACCAAGACACTCACCAAACACCTTGTGGGAAATGCTATGCCACCTCCTTTTCTTTCAGTGGGAGCTGGTCCCATCCCTGAGGACCAGGGTGTGCTATAGCTACTGCACATCAAAAACCTTTACCTGACTTCAGCTGTCCCCAAATTGAGTGCAAGGCTGACATGACCACACACTTTCAGAGCTGGATTTTTATCTGGATAAAGACCTTACAACATTATTTTCCTCATCATACTCCACGTGAAGTTGTACACAGTGATATGGAAACTGGACTCCCATTTCAGTTGAAAAGAATGGTTTTCCCAGACCTCGAAGGGTGTAAGTCTTAATATTCTTTTAGCCAGTTAAGCAAATTCATAGAATACAGACACATTCTTCACTGATATGCCTGATGCATGGAAACGCTAATCTATTACTCATGTGCTTTACTGTAACCTTTGAACCAGCTAAATCCCCATAAGAAATTCCTCATTGCCATTCCACTCAAGAGGAGAATTTTTATTTACTTCACCAAATCCCCTCCACTCTTTGTTCCATACACATCATGTTTGGGTTTAGTTTTTAAATAATCTTCCTTTCCAAAAATTTTATTGTGTGGAAAAGCACCTTTCTTACTCCTCTGTCCTTAAATTGCTTCACAGAGATCTGACTCTTACAGGTGAGAACTGGAGCATAAGGGAATTTGAGAGAATTAAAACTTGCTGAAGAACAAAAGGAACACCCACCACTGACCAAGAGCTGTCAGCCTCTTTTCTTCAGACTCTCACCTGAGCTGCCTTGACCACACAGCTCAGATTCAGAGGCTGGTAGACCTCAGACCATGAAGCTCAAAGCTCTACATAAGGCATAATGGGCTCATTCCAGTGTCAATAAACAAGACTTCCAGCATTTGCTTGCTGTATCAGCTAGCAGCTTTGCATCACATCTAAGCCATACTCATTCTTTCCATGGAAGAGCATCTATTAATAACTTCCTACCACCCAGTCCAGCCTGCTGACCAGTACCTAGGCCTCCCCAGTTCTCCTTGAGGGCTGACAACATGCCACGCAGAACAACCAATTCAAACTATTTTGGAGAGGAAGCTATTTCAGTGTCCTAGACTCTCAAAGTTTCCTAAGCTAGCCTCTGTTTCAAGGTGATATCACATGAATTCACTCACTGGTGTCCCTTGAGGGAAATGTCACAGCAAGGGCTGTGACAGAGGTGAGCAAAGCCCCTGGGCTCTGGGGTAAAACCTTTCCCTCAGTACTCTATCAGCTGTCTGGATGTTGTCTTTTTCTGACCTCTTAAGCTCTGAGGACCAGTGGGAAGCACTTACCCTCAACCAAAGGGATAAAATACTTTTATTCTTCTTGGTGAGCTGCCCAGCCTAGAACATGTGCCTGACTCAGAGTTAGCTGTCAGCCAGATGGTTGACGCACTTGGAGCCTGGAGCAGTCATGCCAAATGCTTGATGGAGCCTTTCTTCTTGCCCTGTTTCTGGCTATCAGCAGGCTGGCAAAGGCAAGATGGCTACCAATCCCTACTCAGAAGACAAACTGTATTCTCCACCTTATTGAGACACAATGGTCTTGCTGTCATTTGGGACAGAATTTCTTTACATTAAGAAGAAATAGTAGCTGAAATGCACCTCAATCCTGTAGTCTTTTCACCAGAGCCACTTAACCATAATAATGTGATATTTGGTTTAGAAACCTTCAGAAGAAGACTGTAATTTGCATTTTAGAGCCCCATGCACTGACTTGCCCAAGATGTACCTCTGCCCACTTGCTGGTATTTGTGCATTCATTTTATAGGGGAGACAAAGATTCACCAGGTCTTGGTGCAATGCACCCAATTCATTTCAGTAAAGTTTTAAGTCAAATCCTGATAGTGCCAAGTGCTTGATGCCATTTTTGGAAAGCAAAATAACTAAGTATTTAAGGACAGATCCTTCCCCAAATAGACAAGAAGAGCCAATCAGCAGCTGTTTCTCTGGAAAGATTTTGCCAGCACTACAAATGCTCCATATAGAAGCAGAAAGCCACTACTTCTGAGCATAAATGCATGTTAGATGACACTGCCACTAAATATATCAGGTGACTGTTAGCACAATTGGTTTGATTCCAGTCTAGTTCCCCTCTGATGTGGGCAGCAAGGGCATCTTAAATGAAACAGCCTCAAGATGAATTTAGTTTAATCACTGAATGTGAAGGGGGGCAGGGAAGAAGGAAAGAGAACTAATATTAAGTGTGGAAACTAATACAAAAAGCTTCTGGGATATTAATAGTGTGCTGAACTAATAAGATGCAGTCAAAGATATGAAGTTTCTGGAACACTGCAGCAGCTGCTACTGTGAAGTAAGAGACTAGAGTGGATCTGTGTATTTACAGCAGTTATCTGAAAGCCTGGGCATGTAATTCCACTCAGAAACCCCACCAACACAAATACATTAAAAGCAGACTGAAAAAGCTCCTGTAAACCCACTAAGCACAATAGCTGAAGTTTCGACAAGAAATAATTCATAGCATTACAGTTATGCTCACAGAGATGGGCTAAGACCCTCTCTGGACTGAACACAGAGAAGAAGCTCTTGCTGAGAGCCTGCTATATTGTGAAGACAAATACCTCCCAGCCCTCTTTTTGCTTAAAAAGCCTTCTGGAACAGGAACCTGTAACATAAAGAAGTCTGTCCCATAGAAGTTGGACTAGACAGTGACTGTTTAAAAACCTCAGATCCACACTGCTTTTTGTTTGGCTGGTTGGTTGGTTGGTGTTTGGTTTTCTTTGGGTTTTGGGGTGTTCTTTGCACGCACCTAAAGACAAAGCTGATTTGTCCATGAAGAGATGAGATGAGGTATCCATTTCCTTCAAGAGCTTGAGAACAGACGCAGTCAAAGACAAATCCCCATGGAGCAAGGGCAAGGCTCACAGCACTCACCACACCAGGTGGGAACTCCTCACGTGAGCTGGTAGATGGCAGCAACTTACAGCTCATGAACAGCTCTGTGGCGCCTTCTGTACATACTACCACAGCCTTGCCAAAGGCTGAAGAAGGCTACCTGACTGAGAACCCTCACAAAGCACAGAAAAGGTGGTATTCAGTTAACTCTCAATTGCAGAAGAGGGAAGGGGAACAATTCAACATACTGTCCAGGTGGCACCCACCATGCTAGGGACACAGTGGGAAAACCTGCAACCACAACAGCAGAACAAGTGCTGTTATTGAACAGAAACACCACAGCTGGGCCTAGAGCAGAATCAACAAGTTAAGCACTAGCCCTAGAGTATCTAAAGTCCTCGCCATGGTTAACTATTGCAGTCAGAGGTCTCTGAAGGCTGAACTACAGCTTGTTAGATAGCAAGATACTACAAGAGGAATAAATGCCATTATGTTAAGGAAGCTTTCGAGAAGAGCTACAGATCTGACAACTCATTTTAAGTTTTCGTCACTGGCAGGGAATAGGAGAAGTCAGGTTATTTAACTGCTGTTATGACAATTATCAAATGGAAGAGACCAGTGACTTGAAGAGAACATTGCAGTTCATAGCAAAATTCCACTATGCTTTTCATTAGGTGTGTTCAATTACTTCCAGTACAAATTAGCTAGACCGCTGAAAGCAGGTTTGCAGAAAATGAGTTTAATGCTGTTATCAAGCAGAAAAAAAAAAAAAAGGAAAAAGAAAACAAGGAAAGATTTGTTTCCTATGAAATAGTCACTGAAGTCTAAAGCTACTTTGGAAATATCTCATTCCCTGCAAAATCTTTCAGACTTTCTATCTGCTTCACTGAAAAGATCCAGGACTCCAAGACAGCACTTGATGTTCACTTTGTGCAACAGTTCTGGGAATGGAAAGCAAGAACTTACTAGGGTCAGCCCTAGCAGAGCTAACTTCAAAGTGTACTTTCAGGCTGCTGAGGAACTGCAGATGCCAGCAGATGGCCCATGACTGTTCCACTAACTTACTCATACAAATTGTTGCTAATAGAGTCATGCAAGCACTATTACAAACTCTATTCCCAGTTGTGCTGTGCTCAGTGACCATTCATATTGAAATCTAACAAGTCAGCTTCAGCATCTTCAGCTAGGCCAGAAGACATGTAGGGAAAAGAAAACAGGAGTGATACCATGTAATTCTACCATTGGTAGTGTGGGTTGCAGTTCTCTCCAAAAGTTCGGGCAATCCTGCTGACTCAGACAAGTTTCTTCCAGAAAAACTCCTAGTTTTCTATTGTATTGACATGCAGAAAGAGATCCTCATCCTATTTCTGATACCCAGCTCTAACAAAAGCAGAGGCATATGACCCTATTTGCAATAGGAGACTTCAGAAGCAGAACACATAAGACCTTGTTGAAAAGATGCTTTAACCATTTCACATGCCAAAACTGCAAAGGCATCTTACCTGCACGTGAAAACAGAGAGAGGGAGGGGTACAAGCACAAACCTGAAGACAGAAAGCTTGGAAAAGCCTGTTAACCCCAGGACAGCTCCCCCTTGGGCACCCTGAGACTGAAAAGCACCCCCACCCGAGCCCAGTGCCTATTCACCCCACCCTTTCCTCCCCTCATTGACCAGAAAGGGCCAGCCCTGACCAAGGCAGCCCTTGAGAGTGTTTAACACGATTAGCTACACAGGTAACAACACAGCAGCTCTGCATTGTAAGCACAGCATTGGCTTCAGGGCATACTGCTCTCCGGTGAGCTGCAGGTCCCCCAGTGGCAGTTTATCCACTAAGGGTTGCCCGTGCACCAAATTTGACCTTTAGCTGCCTGAGCACCATGCAAACAACTTAGAACTATTCTCCAGAAGCAGATCAACTGGGACCTGTTCTTTCATTGCCAGAAAGAGAAGGGGAGGGACCTACATTGAGGGCAAATGAAAGCCCAAAGCACACCTATCCCAAGTTCCTCTATTGCCTTCTCCTTCCTAAGGGGGATTAAGCCTGGAAAAAGCTTCATTATTTGGAACACTGCTGTGATCCTACACTTTGCCTTTTGGCAGTTGGGTGGAACCAGACTGGGTGCACAGCAGTGAAGGGTAAGCCATGCATATATGACTGAGATAGGAAGAGACACTAATGAAACCTTCAGGGTTTTCCCAGACCATCCTGTCATTTGGTATAAGAATCACAGAGGAAACAACTTCTTACCTGAGCTGGGTATTGAAAATAGTCAAGTTCCAACATTCAGTGAACACACACTCGCTTAAGCACAATTTAGTAGTACAGAAGTAAGTTAGGTGGCTTCTATATTAGCACTCAGTTTCAATTAGAAGACATTAGATGATCAAGAGAGACAGTCACATTTTACAGTGACCAAGATAGAGTTTAAGAATAATTTCATTATGGTACTCCTTTGTTTGAGGCAGCATTTCAACTGAGAGGCACCAAAGACAAGCTTTTCATGGCAGAAAGTTTGTTCTCCAAAGCAACATCTGAGCCCTTATTACAGCATACTCATAATACTGAGCTAAAGATTCTAATATCTAAAATTGGATATGGCTGTCCATGGCACTATCAGAAATAGGAGTGAGTGCATAGGATGCCTGCATTGAAATTCATGTAAAAGAAAAGGCTCCTCCATAGTCAGGAGCCAGGAGAGAACATTAAGATATCACAGACTTTTAAAGAAATTGCTTTCTACACGTATTCAAGGAAAACCCCACTGCTGCACACAATGCTGGAATCCAGGTGCTGCTGCAGCAGATCAAGTGAGTCTCAGCCATTCCGAGGAAGAGCATTTCCACTGCTACTCTTTGCACCCACCAGAACAAACACCACAGTGTCTTGTGGTCACACCTACTCAGCAAGGGCAGTGGAGGCTAACATCCTTTCATACAAGGGCTGCTACAATGCAGCCTCTCCACACATTCAGCTTTGTAGCCTAGTTGAAATTCAGACATATAGTTCTGGACAATACACATTTGTTTTACTCATCAAGTCATTTTTTCCTTTGATATATTTGCCTTCATTCACAGGTAGATTTCAGCATGGACAAAACCTGGAAGCTTTTCCCATGCTGTGTCTGGACCAGCCACAGATTAAACATCAGAATCCAATTAGAGAAGGCTTTAAAACTACCTAGGAAAAACAGCTCAAGAATTTAAACCCTATTTATGACAAACTTCAGTCGTCATAAATGAACTAAATGAACTAAATAATGAACATAAATGAACTAAAATAGGTGTTGAAAGCACAAGTAAAAGGAAACAATGTTAACAAGGAAAGGGGCAGAAAGACTAGGCAAGAGAAACCGAGACAAGCAGGCCAGGAAAGCAAGATTAGCAGAATAACTTGCAGTATTGGGACTTCACCTACAAACAGTAAAATCAGAAATTTACCCACTCTACAGACAGGTCAGATACAACATTTCCATTTACTTCCATCTAATCCCTAGGTATCAATTGGCAGTGGACTAGATGATCGTTTTATGTTCCTATGAGTACTCTAATTCTCTTCCACCCTGATGATCTCCAGACAAGGAAACCTATTCAGTGTTACAAGACTGCACAACAGCAAAGGGCAATTTTCTTTCCTTCCAGCTTACTGTTTCTTCGAGCATTTTGGTTTCCCATCAACCAGCAGGAGACTTCCAAGCTGTCACAACAGCCCCAGCCTAGCAGAAAGTTATTACATTGCTTTAAGTTCTGCACAGTGTGGAAGTTGCATGAGCAGAACTGTACATGGAAAAAAGTCTTAGGAGCAACAGATCTAAGCATTAAAACTAAAGTTCACACAAGAAACATGGGCTCAGAGACAAAGGTGACATTAAGATGAAGTTTACTATTACAGTCTCCTAGATCTGCCTCTCCTGACCATACTCAGTGCCCAGCAAGAGCAGCCATCAGGCTCTAGGAAGGACCATGAAAGGTTCAGTGTTCTCTGCACAACTGAAGGTCTACCTCAAGTGTTTTAGGAGTCTTAGACTGAAAGTACTTGGAAACTTGGGGGATTTATTCTTCCAAATATATACACCAGAAGCAGAGCTCAAGAAAAGACGAGAACATACAAATACAGTAAACAATCCTAGGTTGTTGTACAGAAAGCTAACCACAATGGGGCCCTAAAGGCTCTTATTACAGAGACCTGCTCTTCAGTGTCCAACTCTAACCTTTGGTCTCACCATCCCTAAATGGCCAGAACTTCTTGAATGATATTATATTTCTCTAATTTTGGAAGTCTTTTCTAGACTTCCTTTCTGTACTTATCTTTTGATTCCTGTAGCATCTTTCACTTGACCATCTCATGATGAGTCAGAGAAAACAATGAAAAAAATTTGTACCAAAGAGCAAGCAGCAAGTTACTGCAACCAAGCTGAGCCCAAGTGGGAAAACCAAAGAACTTTCTCTTTCACTACAAAAGTGATCAGACGGTCAAGTCTTGCATGCAGACCTCCTTTCCACGTTGTTGGGAAATGATTGCCCAGAGACACAGCTGCAAGGCAGATGTGATAAGCACAAAAAGCTCCATTTCCCTTTCCTATGTATCCCTGGGGTACCCCTGGGGACCCTGATGGGGTTACTCTCAGGTCTTAGTTACAGCTTGTTATGGCCCCAAACATTTTGCTCAAAATGCTTTGATGTTTCACTCAGAGCTGACTATGACTACCTATCCACTGTAGAGCCTGGAGTATATGAAGGAAGAAGGTTGATTAGAAGGAAAAGACGGTTTGCACATGAGCTCAGTAGCCCCACTCCTGAGCAGGCACACAGAATTTGGCAATTAGTTGGCCGCTGGCAGTGAAGGCAGCAAATATGCTTGTTGCAGAAGCAGGTGACCACAGAGTGCTAGTCTGCCCCTTTCCTCAAGTCCACAGCTCTTCCCAGCTCCAAAGTGCTCACTCATGAAGAGTTTACCACTTGCTCCCTCTGCACAATTTTGTCAGTGAGGGAGATGCGAAGAGACAGTGGGGCTGCTCATTTGGCATTTTTGCTGACTGCTTCCATGGTGCAGTGATATCCTAAACAATACCAACCAAGCGCTACCAGATTTTTGGAAGTCTTAATTCAACAGACCTTGCAACACCCCCGTGTGGTTAAAAAAAGGATATTGGCTCATGCCACCCACCACTGAAACAGACACCCCTTAGGCTGGGATGAAGCAGCTGTATGACACCACGCAGCAACACTTCACAGCATTTTAGGGTAGAAAGCAATTAACCTTTGGCTGAATCCCCTTAGCTTCAAGCTACAAAAAGAGTGTTTGTTCTGTTTTCTTCTCTACCCCCCACCTCCCCCAAGTCTGCACAGCTCTGGTGTTCTCATTAGCTCACTGCCCAGGCTGCTCTCTGGACCCTGAAATGGAGAACAACAGTTGTCATCAAATTAATGGTCTGTTTATCCAGATATTAATTTTGTTTTTTCTTGCTTCTGCTCCAGGGTAGTGGCAGCTGATTCCAATAAAATTTGGGTGAGGTTGTAATGCTTTGTTTCTGTTTGGACAGTAAATACACTAGAGCTGAAATCTACTTGAGATCTCAGATGTACTTTAAAGCAAGTTCAGAGAGTTTGGGTAAGATCCTCCTTACAGGTCTGAAGAGAGTAACTACTGCAGCTGAGAGAAGACATCCTTCTGCCCACTTCTGCCTGGTTGAAATGTAATACTATTTTCTGTACTTACACAGAACCTTCATCTTCAGGTCCTAAGACAGAGCTTCCCAGGAGCCAGGTCTGCCAGTGACATCATGAAAGCTTAGAAATCCCAGCAAAGTCAGATATCCCTTAGATTTTTAACTTCTGAATTAAAATCCTGTATAGCATAGGCAAGGAGTGAATTATTTAAAAGGTCTGAAGGCAGCTAAGTGAAGATTCGGGAGTATAATCTGTGTCTGATCCTTCAAATGGGATTCCCCCACTTCACCCTGAGCACACATTTCCAACTTCATCTGCCTCATAGGCAGAGAAGGGGATGATCTCAAAGGCTCCCATCAATTTAAGACGTCTGGTGAGTCCTGTCCTTACAGGACCCTTGTCTCCATCATCTAGGCTCACTCTAGTTGACTAAACTCTCATTCCACATTAGCATACATGTGCACCTTTGTGCACTCAGCACAGCCCTCTGCTTCTGCTGAAGCAAAAATTGGGTTTGTGTTGTCTCAAAAAACGTATCAAACTCTCCAGAGCTGCAGCCAGCTCTGCATTTGAGTCAGAGTGGTTCCCAGTCAACATCAAGGAGATGCATTAAATGACCTTAGGGGTCACATTACATGGAGCAAAACAGTGTGTTAGCAACTTTATCTTTCTAGGTGCTGCTTATCAGCTTCATCCCTACAGTTTTCCACCCTCTTCCATAAAAAAGTAGCTTCCTAAAAAGTTTGTAACTGGACCACTTCAAGCAGTTAAAGCAACGACTTTGGCATCTTCATTTCAATGTATGCTTCTAACACGAAGCTTTCCCAGAGATGCCCCGCCCTGAGCATCAGAAATGGGAAGCTATGGCAGAGGCTGTGGTCATCTGCAGGAGAACTGGGCAAGCACAGACAGACCAGCCACAGCCTGTGGACTGCAGGAGGAGGGCACAAAGGCAGCCTGAACCAGGGCAACACACTTGGTGCTCTGAAAGCACCCTCAGGAGGGGTCTTCCCAGAACCCTTCAGGCACCACTAAGACCAGCTTGGTTATAGGACCTGCAAGTGCACTCCTCCTCTGTGTTAGTGGGAGGGATGAGCCCACTGCAGTTCCTCAGCCCCAGGCCAAAACCTATTCTGCTACCTTTTGTTTCCATCATCCAAATGACATGAGACTTGTCACCAGCGCTTCCCAAACAAGTGCTCTCAGCTAAGGAATGAGCCATATTTGAGACCCATAAAGCTACCTGGCTTCAACTCTCTTGTTTTGGCTTCAGGTAGTTATTCATGCAAGCCTGTCAGTCCCAAAATCCAGTCACACTGGGTGGGTGGGGGTCCCTGGGCCACACTGTGCCTGGCCACTGCACACCGCTTGGACTGCAAAACACCACAGGCTGTACCTGCAACACAGCAGGTGTTGTGCCCAGCCAGGACAGTAGCAGGAGTGCCACTGAACTGCTGACAGCTGATACTACCTTTCCTTGGTGCTATAACAGTAGATTTGAGCATAAGCTCACACCTCCCACTCCTATTGTGGATCTGGTATCATATTCAAACAGGAGTGTTCCATTCATCTTTTCCAAAGCCTGAAGTCCTTCTTGCCTCACTTATCTACAGAAAAGGCCCCTGTAGGTGCTCCTTCTGCAGGCAAATAAGAAGTCAGAAAACAAAATGAGGAGTCAAAACAAAGCAGTGCTTTCCCTTAAGTCAGCCTCAGAGAGATGCAGGCAGGAAAAGAGAGCCTGCATTAGCAGATCCCTGTTAGTGGGCTTAAAGGGGAAGGAATCCATAAAACCTCCAGGCATTCCAGCAGGCTGGGTACCCGGGATCACTTTCACAGTTTAGGAAACAGTTTCATCTCAACCCCCACAAACTGACCTTGGCAGAACATCGAAAGTTTGCACGTAACAGCCATGTCTGTGCTATGAGTAATCCAGTCCTCTAAGCTAATGCTCCATTTTGTTGGTGGAACAAAATATCTTGTTATCATGTGAATGAGACATTAGAGGAAAAAAGAACTAAACCACATTAAAATGGTATTTATGAGAATTTCCTAAGTCCATTTAACAAGATCCTTCTACCCATGTAATTTCACCATTTTGTGCATCTTCATGTCTTTCCCACATAATTTTCTGTTTTACATTTTACACATTGCATTTTTCCAATAGGCTAGAAGCAAAGTACACATACTCAGGCTGAAACAACAAGGTATTCCGGGCATTAAATGGGGGAGTATCCTCTTCGGAAATAACCTAATGTGAATCTTTTGATTACTCACAGTTCAGTGAAAGAGGTGACTGACTACATTTACAGACAACACAGATAGCCTTGTAGTAATATACTCCTTTTGTTTTTCCATTTGTCAAGCTTATTGCACATGCTCAAACTAACCCCATTGATTAGCAGTTCAGGTTAGAGACCCACTGTGCACCAGAACATGACAGGACACTATTGCCTGCTGCTGGCCAGCAAGGGAAGGAACAGCACACTGGGACAGCCAGAAGTGGGAAGTATTGCTTACACACCTGTTGTCTTATCCAGTCAGCTAGGTCAAAAAGTGAGAGTACTGCATTTAGAGGTTTGCATTTCTGGTTTTCATTCAGTTTGTATTCCAACCTAACTAGTTGCATCAACTCTTCAAAAGAAAGAGTATAAGCTTAGACAGAGTTAAGCATGCAAAGAGAAAATTCAGGAGTCTCATCTGTGTCCTATAAATGCTCCAAGATGGCACATCAATGCCTACAAATCTTGCCTTCATCTCTTAGAAGAGAAAGCAGCTTCAGCAAGCAATCTATGCCAATTACATGAAAATTAGGTCAGGTACCTTACCTATATTAGTCACCTCGTAATCAGTTCAGAATCACGCCGAGATACGGCCGTTTCTGGAAAAAAGAACTAACGTATTTTTCCAAATAAGCTGTAACTTGGGGGATCGGAGCAGTGTAAAATATTTAAAAGCTAGTGAGGAGTTTGAGTCCAGTGGAAGAGAGGTGCCTGCTTTTCTAATGAGACAAGGTGCCTATTTCTAACTCAGCTGGGCCAGGTAACATGACCTGTTATAATTTGCTTATATTTAAAGGTCTGAATCTAGAGCCAGTGACAAGCTGGCTTTGCCACAGCAAGATGTTGAAGGAACCAAAAGCATGAAGGACAGATTTAAGTTTGGTATGTCTTTGAAGTTCTTGGACTATTTGGCTTTAGAAGGATCTACAGACAAAAGGAGAAATAATGCATTAAGGACTGTGGGACAGCCAAGTTTATATAGCTCCTGGCTTTGCAGGTTCTCACAGAATTAAGCACATTCATATGCATTAAAGGGTGGGTGTATAACAAGCCCATACCTTAGGCTGCTTTAACACCATGCTGATTTGTACTGGTAGTATTCATAGGCAGCCCTTTTCTTCTGCCTTTTTCATACAGATGCTGTAATATACTGAACTGTGTTAAGGAGCTCATGGATAAACTTCCAACAATAGCTGAAGCTTTGCTTTCCAAAACATCATTTACTGTGCTGTGAATTCAGAAGTGAAGGACCACCTTGCAAAGGGTGAGTGCTCTGCCTGACAAGGAATTTGGGAAAATGGACACAAAGACAGGAGCTGATGTGATGAGGAAGTCAACAGTGACTGATGTTTTCCCAGCATCTGAAACATATCAGGTAGGGACAAGGTCACCAGTCCTTAGGCAGTGGGCACAGCCTAAAACTGTAGCGTAGTTTACATCTGACTGATGCAGATAGATGAGCTGGTTGTGCTTAGAGGGCTGAGCAGCTGAACATACCACTCTTGCCACCATTTGAGGTTCTGCAACGCTTAGGCTGACATCATGCAACTGCAGGTTTTCAGTATGGAAACAAAAACTCCCTATGGTTACTCATACCTCATGTCAACACAAAGAAAAGAAAAAGCATCCTCTGTTCTAGTCAGCCCTGTCCAAAAAGTGAGCATAGGCATGGATATGTTGCTGAAAGTCAGGGGCTGAAGAGCAGCCCGTCAGGACTCCCTGCACACCAACTAGAATAACTAGCACAGAATGAAGATGAGCCACTCCACGAGAAGGAATGTAGAGGCAATTAACTCCTCTGGAGCAGAAAGAAAAGGCATAGCTCTGAGCTGTCTGCACACAGGTACTCCACAGACCACTTCCATAACAGTGCAGCAGATATTATGCACTACTTCTGCTCCCTACACACACAAAGGGGCTTTGAAGCAGCATTCCATGACATGGGGGTGAAAGTTTATTCCCAGCTTCCATGCTTATGCTCACAGCTCCTTCCAGCCAGTGACTCCCACTGTATCAGTCACACACACAGCACACAGGCTTCCCCAGCTCTCCCCTCCCATGTACATACAGGCTGTTGCAAAGAGAAAGAGGGAAGCAAATTCAGAAGAAATGCATTCAGCCCGGTGTTATCTGGCAATGCTGAGTGAGAGAACAAGCATTAAGCAGCTAGTGCAAACCTACTGTGCAATAACAAAATTATAAGCTCTTGGAAGCTCTATAAAGTGTCCTTTCATTCTCGCCTGCCCTAAGATGGGCAGGTGCAGGCAGTAAGGCAGGAGTGTAAAAAGAAACTCTTTCTCCTCCAGACAGTGTAGTCTCCAAAGCTGATATTATGGTCAAACAGCACAACCCATAAGCCAGCCCTTCCCTGTCTGTCATCATTCTTGCCTTATTGTCCTGGGCTTTGCTTTGTTTGCTGGGAGCAGGCATGCTCCAGTTCTCAGCCACATGCCAGCAAACATGCTGGCGTGCTGCCCACCCTAAGTACCGTGTAGGCAGGATGGCGCCTCCAATATTTAAAACAATATTTAATGTTTTACATCATTGTGGGCCTGTAGATTATTTCCTAAATCCATGAAGCAACAGTGGATCAGCATGTGGTGTGTTAATGCTGCACGAGGAAATAATGCATGAGGGGAAGAGATTAGTGGGGAGCACTTGAAATTATAGTTGGCATTAACTATAGGATAATGCATAGCTTGGGATGATCTACTCTTCCCAGGCTCCACAGTTCATCTAACTGTGGACTCCAAGGAAGGCACATAAAGAAGGAAGCCTGCCCTAGTAGCAGACAGTTTCACTTTTTGAGTTCTACCAACTCAAACCCTTGAAGAAAGTTTCTTTAGGGACTGCTTAGGGAATAGAAGTGCTAGATATCAGTAGGTACATTATTTGCAGAAAAGAGGAGACAGGTCTAAAGTAAAAACCTCAAATACAAGCCTCCTTCTCATGTACAAGGAACAAATCAACATGACAGGGAGTGACAGACTCTGGTTGATGCCACATACCACAGACCTCAAGATTATACTTACAAAGCATCGATGGATCATTCTTTCTGCCACTAGTGTTAAAAGTTACCTTAAGGACCCAAGCAAGCACCACAGCATTGAAGTGTTTGAGATAGGGGTATAAAACACAAGAGTTCAAGAACAATATCATAAAGAAAATATTTGACATTTGTTAGTAGGGGAAAGTTGACTCAAACCACATGAGCATATCTTAACTCTGTCATCCCAGCTATATTTGTTTGTTCAGTGCTCAACTTTGTTAGGAAATTAATTTTGCAGGATTAGTGATAAGTCCTTTTTCGTTGCCTTATATTTGTCACTCATGAGGAGACAGCAAGGAAAACTTGCTGTGTAACTTCATTTCCAGAACAGAAGCCTGACAATATAAAAAGAATTTGTCCAAGATGAATGGTGAGGTCCCCTGACTTCAAAGTCAGGTGACACTTAAAGCTCAAATATTGCAGTTCAAAAAGCTGTCCATACATTTGCATACTAACTCCTTAGCAGGCACTCAGAGCTAAAACACAAATATGAGGAGATGACAAAAAGAGGGGTCAGCCACTTCAGCACACAAGCAGACACCTCCAAATCCAAATGCCTCCTTCCCATTCAGATCCTAATACAAGTACAAGCTGTTCTTGTCATGGTGACTATCCCTGTGCTTTCCAGTAGAGTTGCTTCAACAAGATGCTGAAGATTTAGCAGTGGCTATCGGGTTGCAGTCATTGACCAGAAGTGACTAAGCATGCCATGGACATGAGGATCCAGCGGAGCATAAGCGCAAAGTCCTTCCCTGGAAGGGGACACTGACAGCAGAACAGCTTATCTTTGTTTTGGTACCAAAAACCTTTAGGACCAGGCTTCAAAAAAAGTGTAAGCAAACTTAAATAAATTTTAATTCAACTTAATTTAGTTACATAATTACATATTTAATTTACTCAGCATTTAATTACTTATCTGATCTGACCCTAAACTCAACAGTGTTGGTCAAGGTTTAACTAAAAGAGCCTTCCCAGCACAACTGGGGATGTCCATCCTGCCCCAACTCCATTCCTCTCCCTCAGTGTAAGAAATCAGAAATATTTTTGAGTTACACATACACATACTGTTCACTATGGTCATTCTTGCCAGCTTTTCCACTTCATATCCTTCATTCAGTGGTCAGAACTATTTTTGGATACAAAATCTTGAATTCAGACCCTCTTTCTGCTCTTCCAGGCTCACAGGGGAGAGTCAACAGCTTTGTAACTTTATTGCTATCCCTACTGGCTATATGTAAAGAGGTAGATGCCCACAGTCCCTCCCACAGGTATCTTGGAGATGTACATGATTTCTGAATTCTACCCTGTTTATTTAAAATCAAAAAACCCCAACCAACCAAAAGCAAACAAACAAGACCCCAGATTTCTTACAGTTCTTTAGGGGTAAAAAGAAAAGTTTAAAAATACCTGAAATTGAAGCAGTGTCTTGTTGTTGGAACACATTAACACTTTCTTCATTCTCTAAAAAGTTTGTCTGACCCCAAATTATTTTTTCTTTCCTGTACAACCATCAAACTGAAGAAAATTAACCAATTATTCACAAACCTCAGGTTTGCAGCAGGAGTCTGCTGAAAGGAAGCTTCCTCACATACACTTCTCAGCACTGTTCCTCTTCAAAGAGTGTTGCAGTCACTTTCTCTGCTTATTTACAGTACTGCAGCAAAACACATTTATGACATTACCTGTATCCTAGTAAGTGCCATTATCTCACATGCAGTGCATACTTAATGATATTTTCCCATTATTTCTCTTTGGGACTCCTAACGATTGCTGGATACAAAAATGCATCTAAAACAGTTGTGCTCCAGAGACACATGCTTCCCCTATGACTCCAGATAATTTCCTCTAAAATTTGATAGGGAGATGTGTACTACTTTGTAGTATGATCCATTTCAACTGTGTTGCATCAAGGCAGGTAACCCTACACGGTCCCAGTTTTATAAGAATCCAGGCAATTTGAATTAATAGCATAAAAGTATAGCACTTGCCATAAACATGGAACAGTTGCTTTATTGCACTTGTCAAATGCATTCCTCTCTTTGGTCACAGTTATGGTCGAAGAATTTAACAAAAAATTAACAAGCCATTCACAATAAAAAGGAACTCAAAAAAATGTTAAAGCTGGAGAAAGCATCACATACCCTACATATTTGAACTCTTACGGTTTTTCCAGCTTGGTTCTCATTCTTAGTTCCACAAGTTTCTTATAAGCACCATCCCTAGTTCAATACAAATTCGAGTGGAAAGGAGACCTGAGAGGTGTCAACTCTGAGAGAACTGAGCGGCTGCTGCACACAGGATAAAGATCTGCCCTATTTGCAAAATAGAAACAGAAGCAGTAGCTAGCTATGCACAGAACGGCTGACAGCATTGCCCAGGTCATTAACCCAGATGGCTCATCCTGTGCACAGCCATCTGCCCGCAGTTTAGCTCTACATCCCAGGTATCCGAGGGGAGCCTGCAGGCTGCCGTGCCCACACACAGCATGGCTGGGGCAGACAAATCCTGCAGCACTGCTGGCCCCACACCCTCACTCTGCTGCCAACCCCCCAAAGCCTGACCACCAAGCAAACTCTTTATTAAAACTTCTATTTTATAGCAGCAGCCAAAGAACAGAACACAGAAAGAAATCTCTAACATGATATTTAGAAAACAAACCTCTTTATTTTTAAAGGGCTAAAACTGATCTGAAAAATTCATGTCTGCTACAGTAGAAGCAAATAGCTTCACAGACCCACTATAAAACAAACAAGTTACCATTTTGATGTGGCACGGTGGCAGTAGAAAGCATAATTTTAGATGCTTTTACTGCACTGACCTCTGAACCTTTGCATTATAATTTGAGAAGCAGCTGTGTATTCAGGGTTACAACACCCTGCCCCGTTCCTGTCTGCCGGGCATGGCGAGTGTCATTCTTGGTGATTAGCAGAGCCACCGAGGAGGTTGCCACAGGAGAAGTCCCAGTCCCCCCTGCCCAAGACAGGTGCACACCCCTGTCACATCCCAATCATGTGTCCTTTGGGCTTGTTACCACTGCTGTCATCAAAGCAGACTATCAGCAACAAGTGCAACATCACACAAGGGACTCTTGGTAGTTTGAATTTAACATCTTAGTGGTGCCCATCAAAGGCTTATTTTCTACCAGAAATGCAGCAGGAAAAGTTTAACAATAAAGTAGTGGGGTCAAAGTGAAAAGTGATGGAGGAATCTTTTTTTGTTCTCAAACAGAAAAATAAAATATCTTCTTAAACAAAACTAATTCGAAGTCAGTAAGAAGGGTTTCTTTCCAAGTCTGCCACAGGACTAGTCAAGAATTATTCTTTGTATGCAAAGTATAAAAGGCATAATATAGCAACATCTTACAAAGTTTTTGCTGAAAATGAAAAGTTTAA
Source organism: Sclerurus mexicanus (assembly GCA_013396755.1). Lineage (NCBI taxonomy): Eukaryota > Metazoa > Chordata > Aves > Passeriformes > Furnariidae > Sclerurus > Sclerurus mexicanus. Next base: position 2,534,060 of record VWZF01005810.1, read on the forward strand.
TAACATAAGTGTCCAATACTTGCCAGTCATGGGTGTATTTCAGTAATCCTGCAGGCCCAGGGGTCCACATGAAGGTCCTGAACACTGCAGTTACTTGAGAAAGGGAACCTTCATCACATTAGCATTTTGGCCCTGATCCAAGAAAGCACTTAAGCACGTGCTTAATTTTAAGCACATGAGTGCTCCCACCCACATAAAAGGACCACTTACTCACTGAAAATTAAGCATCTGCAGAAATGCTTTACTGTATCAGCTTCTTCGCTGAGTATCTTACAGGATTACACCCTATCAAGTGACTCTCTCTGGGAAAAAAACCCCAAAACTACCACCTAAACAGAAGTTGACTTCAGGCAGGATTGCCGCTTGCCAAGGGCTGCCTAAGCACATGTGGCACTCGGCTATGGAGGCCCATGTCCTCCCCAGCTCTCGGAACAGCTGCACAGCAGCAAGGAGCCTCTCCCGAGGGCAGCGCATGTTCAGAGCTGTTGTCTCAGCCTTTGCCTTCTGGTTCTAAAAAAAGTTATGTAGAAGCTATCTTCTCTGACCAAAGGCTTGCCTGCTTCACTCAAGACTGAAATGTAAAAGCACAGACTTGCCACAAGGCACTACACTGCCTAGATGGGCTAAGAGTTGCTGCCAGTTAACATCAACAAGGTGTTAGGATGAAAACAGCAATCTACTACAGGCTGGTTACTTTGAACTGAGCCCTGAAGACCTTAAGTTATATACAGAAGAAGGTGGTGAGGGCATAAAAGCAGCACAGGAATTAATGTATATACAGATAGAGGGTAAGGCAGTAAAACCCAATTCTAAGCAGGCAGTGGAAAAAGATTGTGTCCTGTCTCCCACATGCATTTTTGGAAGGTCATCACAGTCACAAATTCTATTTATGGTTCAGGCTCCTGCCCCAGAGTAATACTCATCAATCATCATCATCAGTTACATTTAGAAAAGAGAAATTACCCACAGGGATAGTTTAGATATCACTTAAGAGAAGTCCATGCGCAAACACCCTCAAGCCCTTCTGGGGTGAAGCTCCTTATGCCTCCCTCTTGCATGCTGGATCTCCCTCCTTGGGAAACAAATATGGGTGTTGAAGGCCCAGCCCCAGTAGGAGCAACTGGGAAACTGCAGGCTCAGTTTTTTGTTTCACAAAAGCCTCTTGCCTTAACACTACAACTTAAGGTTATCGTGACAGTTACAGAGCGTAGAACTGAACCCACCTTGAAGTCAGAGCATAAGCAGTAATCAGCTCACTTTAACAAAAAGCAAATGTTTCTAATTCTGCACCAAGTTGTACAATAGGCTTCCCCTGAGCAGAGAATAGGAGTAATTTGTACTGCAGTCACAGGCTGGCCACCCACCACGCAGGTTTCCTACCTGCTGCTCCACACCAAGGCACACCCTGCACAGGACACCAGCACAGGCACCTGTCAGCCCTGTGATTTGTGACCCATCTGACAAGGGTGGCTGCAGACACTGTTTACAGCCCAGTGTCACTTTTGGCTGTGTGTGTTCCAGCTGCTGTTGTTGGGAGCATTTTCCTTACATTCAGATCAAAGGCTGCACCAACACAAACACATGAGTTTTACAAGTCAGTCAGCTGTGCGCTGTGACAAAGGTGTGCCTGGGATGCTCCTTAACATTTCTCTTACCATGCCCAAAATTGGCATCAGCTTGTGTGAGGATTAAGATCAGGTAGACAGGAACTACCAGCCACAATCTTGGCACCTGATGATGAGGTGACTTTAAACAAGACTTAGTAAGTGGTTTTGAATTCACATACAAGACCAAGCCATAGTTCTTACTCAGCTTTCTATAGCGAACCAAATGCAAACCAGATTTTTTTTACTACTTAATCAGACAACAGACTACTGTGTATCTGGCATGGGATAAGGTCACTGATGAGGCTGAGGTGAATACAACAGAAGTCAAAGTATCCCGCATCATTATTTTCTTGTGACTCCTAGCTTCCAAGTTCTACAGGACCATCTCCACATCTGATTATTTCACTTTGAAAGAAATGTATGCTAGGCTTAGCTATTTTCTTTCCATATGTGTCTGGTAGATATATTTATCATCATGAGATTTTTCTCCTCCTCTTCCCCCCACTTAACAGCTCTTGACTTGTGTGGCCCCTCTATACCAGCATATTGTTTGTGCTTTTTGCAAGACTCTACTTTAAAGTATGACATGTTTATGTAAGAGGCATTGATGGCTAACACAGGCTTCAGCTCAGTAGGGCATTTGGGATGGTGTCAGCGAGGAATGCTTTCCCCTGATTTATGAGCATGTTATAGTTATTCAGGTGGAGTGGCAGGACCTAGCAGTAAGTACCATCATACAGATCAAATGTGTTTTAAGTTCATAGATCAGGCTGAAGAACTGCCAATTGCTACAGGGTTGCAGTAGAAGAAACTAAGCCCTCTGTTTTTAAAAAGAAAGCAGTCTCTGAAGACAAGGAACTGCCCTGCTCCTTAAGCCTTACTAACCAAAATTTTGCTCTGTTCTTAGGAACCCTGTTCTGCAATTTGATGATGGCATATGTGCAGATTCAGAGACAGATGCTTATGCTAGCCTGTAAGTCTGACTTAGTATACCACTACTTTTCTAAGGCAAGTCTGAATCACTTGGCTATTTTCAAATACTTCTTTAGCTACTAAAACAAAGCTCTTGAACTCTTCCCTTTTTCATCTGTTTTATTTATAATAGGTACAAGTTGAAGAGATGTTCTTATGAGGCATGTGACCGAAGTGCTCATGTTTATAAGCCCACTCACTCTATACTGCACCACCCTACAAAAATCCTGCTTCCCCAGCAGCGAAACTCCACCCCCAGTGCTTGCCTGCATCCTTTCTACACAAGGTGTTTATTTAACTTCTTCAGCTCTTTATGAAATAAGTTCCCCTCATTTCCTTCAGTGTGAATAGCTTTGCAGTTTGCTCACATCTGCAGTTTGCACTCTTAATTAAGAGGTGTTCAACTTCATTTTTCCCTTGTGCTGTTACACCTTCCTCTGATATTATCAATTTGGCAACACAACTCTGTAAACTTGTTCTTACATAAAAGCCTATGCTGAATTAATACATCTCCCATGAAGTAACATGGAGTGCAAGTCCTTCAGTTTTGTAAGAAAGAGGGGAAGAAAAGCAGGAAAACATGTTCTCCTCAGTATTTCTCATACTAAACAAATTTGACAGGCTGAGAGAGTTGGGGCTGTTCAGCCTGGAGACGAGTAGGCAACAAGGAGACCTCATAGCATCTTTCAGTTCCTAATGGAGTCTTGTAAGAGAGCTGGAGAGGCACTTTTCACAAGGGCATGTAGTGACAGAACAAGGGGGAATGGCTTTAAACTGAAAAAGGGAAGGTTTAGATTAGATATTAGGAAGAAATACTTCACTTTGAGGGTGGGGAGGCACTGGAACAGGTTGTTCCCAGAAGCTGTGGAGGCACTATCCCTGGAAGTGTTCAAGGTCAGGTTGGATAGGGCTCTGAGCAACCCTGGTCTAGTGGAAGGTGTCCTTGCCCATTGCAGGGGCATTGGAATGAGATGATCTTTAAGGTCCCTTCCAACCAGACCATTCTGTGATACTAAAACTCCTAGACTTGCTTAAGTGAAGTCATTTGGGATACTAATTCTTTGTAGGAGAAAGGTATGTATAAAGACTTTACTCCTAAAAGTCAGTTTATTAATTATGTGAACTATTTGCTGCTGTTCTCACAACCCTAGTGAAGGTAACTTGGCACACCTTATTTCAAGTTAAGGAGTTATTTATCTCTGCAGTGAGCATACAAGTGTTCCCTATAACACAACACAAGGAAGTCTCTGATAGTTTTTGATGTCTTGATCAATTCAAAAGTATTCTCTTCGAATGAAGGAAGAACACATACACACATTTGGGTCGATAAAAAGGCTCAGAATTCAGCTTAAAAACCACTAAAAGACACAGCCAGAAATAGCCTGATGTACAGTTCTGTACGTAGCAGTTACATACACTGATAAGCAGCCCGTGGTTTCAACCATTCCACACAGGTTTCCAGACAAGCAGTTCCTGTTTACACAAATACAGGATGATTATCTTCCAGACACTCTGGCAACAGAGGGAAATACCAACATAGTCAAAAGTTGACAGAAATGAACAGTTTTAAACAGACTCATAATGCAAGACCCAGGAGAAGACCCAAATCTTGGTGCATTGGAACACACCTGACTTCTTTTCTTTCTGTAAGATCTTCATCTGTTGTAGAACAGCTTTTGAAAATTACTTTTAAATTCCTTTTCCCAACTACAAATCCAGAACAATAAATCAAAATTCAAGAGTCAGTTACACACATTCTAAGTATAATAAAAGGTATCAGAATCTGTTACCATATTTCCTTACACTCAAAGAAACTCAAACCCACAACCCTCCAAAACAACCCCCACCTCAGCCATACAGTCATTTTATCCTTCAGAAATGACCTTGCACTTATTGACTATTACTTCAAGATGAAAGCACCTTTTAAAGGCTCATTGCTTCTCTGTAAAAAACTCGACATCATGGAGATCACTTAAACCAGTGCACCTTCTATGAACCCCATCATCCCCTACTATGCTTACCAGAAAGAAGGCTGATCTACCTCCCCCTTTCACCCCACTGCTGTTTTCCTTGGCTGCAGCAAACCTGCCCAAGCGTCCCTCACCCAGCTGGACCAGGGCTGCACTCAGGTGCAGTGCTCTCATAGTGCAAAAACACAACTTAAGGAGCAGCTGTCTCATCTCTTTGCGATTTCTCTTTTAGAGTTATAATGCCAGACTTAGAACTGACCTAGATATGAAACATCCAGCCAATGACTGCCTGGTTTCCAGGTGGAAAAGGTTCAGGTAAACCCAGTCTGGAAGAGGAGAATAAAGGAGTCATCTGCAGCTGAGTTAATTGTAATATCCCCTGCTATGGGACAGGACTGGACTAATTGACTGTTCCTGCTGTCTTTGCTCAGTGCACAAAGACCATAGACAATGGAAAAGCCAACAACAGAGCATGCCGAACTTGAGGCTTTTTTAGTCTGCCTAGGATTCGGCACATTAGCTCAGAAATATGAATCTACATAAAGTTGCTCCTCATTTTTTGAGGCAACATGCTCAGAAGCAACAATTCTCCAGTTTTGTTACTTCTGTCCTTCAACATTGCTACTTTTTAGTGCCAGTACTATCTGTGGTACAAAAATTATTTGAATTAGGAATAATTAACAGTTATTTAAATATAAATAACAGCAGTTATTTGACTAGGAAAAGGTAAATGTGCAAAATACAACTTTGACAATTACCCCAAAATATTCTACTGGGAATGAGAGATTAACTGTTAGAGGAAAATTCTCCTCTTTCTCCCCACCCCCAAAAGAAAAATGTCAGGAGAGGCAAAACTTAGAAATATATTGGATTGCAGGGGCTATCCTGCACTGATTGTGCTGGGATGAGTGAAAGCTTCCCTAGCTTCATTCGGCTTTTGTTTGATCTGCTGAGATTTGAAATGCAAATGACGAGTCAAGTTTGAGTCCCTGCAAATCTTCTAAATATTATTTACCAACAGAATGAAAGAGTAATCTGAGAAATTAATGAGTAAGAGTCTATTTTATTGAAGAAATACAGAATTCCACTGTTACTTTCATTTTGAAGTTCTTCAGAATAGTCATGTTTGGTTACACTTCATTTTCCTTGCTATAGAAGACAGCTACTGGAAAGAACATGAACTGTTTTAGTTAGCTACCATTAAAGAAAATCCTTGAAACCTGGGAAACAATTTAACTGCAGTTACGATGACACTGAAAAAATTAATATGGAATATGCTTGTAGCTAAAATAGGCTTTAAAAATCATTAACTACATGTATTTATATTACTGGCATTGCAACTGTTATTTCATGCCGGTGCATGCCCAAAACTATTCTATGCCAGGTCAACTGCTTACAAAGTAAGCTCCATCAGAAAATTCTCCATTCACATGGAATTCAAGGCACTATAAATTACATTGGAAAAAATGTCCTCTGCAAATAGTTTCATTTATCTTTTTAACTGAGAACTGTTACTGCAGTAATAGTCAGTCAACGGTACAGTCATATTCTGAGCATCTCCAGCGACAGAGATGCCACCTCCTCTCTGGGCCCCTGTTCCAAAACCTAGCATGTTCTTCAGGGATATTTTTTCTAGCATTTCCTTTGAATTGCCCCTGCTTTGACTTGAGCTTCTTGCCTGCCATCCTGTCCAAGACAAACGTGACTCTACCTTCCATGCACTCTCCCAGGAGGTCACTGTTGGCAGAGAGAGCAGCTCTGCAGGCTGAACAAACCCAGATCTCTATTGGTGTATCACAGGCTACAGCCCATCACTTCTATGACCTCTTCCAGTACGACAGTGTCTTTCTTGTACAAGGGAGACTAAAGCTGGATACAATGCTTCCAATGCCATTGCTCAGGATGCTGTGCAGAGGGGAACTACCACACCCCACGACTGCTGCCCCTGCTAGTCACGCTCAGGATGTTGTACTGAAGGAAACTGTAAAAGTGACCAGACAAAATAAAGTCTGTACAAACCATTGTGTTTGAATATTAGGCTATGTAACTGGAGAATTCATGTACAATATTACATGGATGTTACCATTTATTTCTTATAATTTCCTTTCCTTTTGTAATTTCTTATAATTAATGGGTATTCAAAATTAATGGGATTTTTAATGAAACTGTGTCCCCAAACCTGAGGTTCACGGAATTGAACACTCATCTTCCCTTTCAGAAAACATAAGTAGTGATATACTGTTTTTTTCTTACCATGAAAGAGAATATGACACATGACTGCTGTCTGTGTGGCACATCAGACAGCAGTCATTATCAAAATGTTCTTGGGCCACCAGGCATTTCTTGGCTAAATATGTTCAGTGTATTATTCAGGTTACATCACACCAGCATTTAAAGAGATTTAAAAGTTGAACGATTTGGAGAGGCCTGGTGAGCTGGTTCCTCTTGCAGGACTCACAACCCATCTCCACACGTCTGACACATTCATCAGCAGGTGATTGTGTGGTACACAGCCAGCGCATGTAAGCCTGGCTGGCAATCCCATTTTGGGTCCAGGCTGTGGGAAAGGAAATTAAAATTTCCTTTTTTGATCTACTGAAATGCTTTTAGCTCCTTTCAGATTTGTCATAACAACATTACACTTAAGGAATAATCTAATGCAGGCTTAAACCTGCATTCAGTACAGACTGCTAAAAATGCCTTTCTGAATTTGATATACTACACTGACATATTGCACTTTTCTGTATCTGTTTCATTCCCTTATGGTGGATGAAATTCAAAGGCATTACACAAAGTAATAGCTAGCCCCAAGTGAGGCAGCTAAACCCACAAATCTGGATGTACAACGAATGTGATGTAGTCAAAGCTAATTAATTGTTCCATATCCATCATCATTCTGCTATTACAAAGTTCCTTTCCTTTCCTCTCAAGGGCTTTTTTCCTTCTCTCTATACCACTTCTAACTTCTTTCCACTGATGTGACACTCTCTTACATGAACCTAGGCTTCTACCCCAGGCCTACTGGCATGATTTCCATGCATGTTTGTCTCAATTTCTTGCTATTTCCTTCCAAAGGATATGTATCTTGAGTTTAGTCCTGAAGATCTGAACTGAACCAAAGTCCTCAGTACCTCCTGGATGTGGCTCTGTAGATGTCTGTTGATCCTGCTTCACTCTCCAAGCCCTGTTCTGAAGTCAACAGAGACAGGAGCAGGAGCTGCAACTACCTTCTCTCAGTATCTCCTCTCCTCCTGTTTCAGTGGAGGGAGCCTTCCTCACACCCCTCTCTTTTCCAAGCAGAGGCCCAGGGACACCCGCAGAGGCACCACACTAACGGGCAGCTGGCACTGTCTGTCTCCCAGCAGCAGGGCATTAATAACCATTAACAAAATGCTATACAGTTCCAACATGATGTCAGTGGTATTAACCTCTGTCATTCCTGCATCAGCACTTGTGAATGACTGTTTTTCCTTTTTCCCATTTAAAACTTATCTTTTAAATACTCCATAGCGTTAAAGCCAACAGTGACTACTTAGAATAGTTTATTTTTCAATTTTGAAAATTCTCAGTTATCAGTAGTGACTATGTTGAGCAACAGCTGAATTTCTCTCTTAAAAAAAATATTAAAAAATTTATATTTTTTTACCAAGCTTTACAAAAAATAAACCAAAGCAAAGTCTTCATATCCTACAGACTTGTGAACATTTTTGAGAATTACAAAGGATTTGCCACCTATGAAGAGAAAATAAGTGCAAGAGATTCGAGAGTTTTCTGGAATGGATAGTTTATGCACATATTACTCTGAACTGGTGTGTTACAGCAAATCTGCTATTGCTTTCAGGAGTATGAAATACAAGTAGCTTTTCTCAATTCAAACTAGTAACCAGAGCAGAAGCAATTCTTTTTAAATGGTATATTCAAGTCCCTTACAACCTTACAGTATTTACATATGCATTATTTCTCAGCTCAAAACAAAATAAATGCCAACACTATAAACAGATGAGATAAAGTCTGTAGGAAAAGAGTTGGTATTATTTATTACAGTAATAAAGACAACTGGAACAAGATACAGCTTTCCATGTTTTCAACCACATCTATATTCCTAGATCACTAACAGGAACACCCCTGCTAAATTTCCCTGTGATGATGCAGGATCAATAAGTCTCAAGATGATTTGAAAGACTGATGGATCTTCAAGACTGTCCTTTTTACAGATTAAGAAGGACATATTCCCATTGCTCATGTACGTTATTATTTAGTGGCATACTCCAAGATACAAGAATGTCTAATGCAAACTCAGTTTAAGTTAAGATACATCCCCTTATCTCCAGCAATGATTTAAGATGTCCACTTTATCACAGTGAAATCTTTAGTTCTAGCAAATAGGTAGGGGCCACCACAGAAACGTTTGCAAGGCAAACTAATCCTGCCCATCTCCATTTCTACACTCCTGGCTAACAGCTATTAATAGGCCCAGGGAGTGGATGTGCAAGACCAGAGTGGGAATGCTTTATACTCCCATGCTCTGTATCAGTCACACAATGCAGCTGTTTCTTCAACCTGGGTTCAACGTGTGGGTTTTGATTTTTTTTTTTTTGTAGGTGTTGATTTTGTTGGTTTTTGGTTGGTTTCTGGTTTGTGAGTTTGGTTTTTTTGTTGTTTTTGTTTCTATAAACTAAAAAACTTGACCTCTCAAAAACCCCCAAGAAATTCATGTGATGTAGACCTTCAATTGAAAATTGAAAGAGGTTATAGCACATTTACCACTTCTGATTCCTGTGTGTAGAGCAGCTGGTACGAGTGGCATAAAGGCAAGGATGAAGCCATCTTCTCTATGAATGATACAGCAATAAGGGATACTGCCACCAAAAGCAAAGTCTGCTCTGTAGCTGCTCAATACAAACCATCACAAGGAACGTCTCAGGGTAAGTGAGCTGAGAGCACAGCACAGGCACTGCAGTCATGTGGAAGCAGATGACAGGAGGGAAAGGATGTAACGTTTGCAGTTCTCCAGCCCTGCTGCAGACCTCTTGAGAAAGTGCATACTTCAGGTTAAATCAGGTCTTAGAGACACTCTCTACCAGGTAGTGAACCAGCCAACAGGTGAGAGGCAAATCCACATCCCTGTAGAAATGGCGGAAGATTGATTAATTTAATCCCATACCCTTCCTAAGATAAGGGAGTAAGAGATAGTGATGACCAAAATTTGTCCAAATGTACCAGTGTCTTCTTCCTTCTTTGGCAGAGAAAAGGAGGAGCAGATTCCATATGTCCACTCCTCCCCTGATCACAGCAGTTAGTAGAAGGGGGGAGAAGGAGTTTTCTGCAAAGCCTGTGCCTTTGAGGCAGCAGAAGGGCAAGAGTTCAGTTTTACGACTCTTGGCCCCAACACAATTTACCATTTACAAACTAATCCTCCCCCGTTGGAGAGCACAAGGCCTGCTAAAGCTCTCATGTCCACTTCTCTGATTCTCCATTGTCCACACTGACAGGGAGAAGCCGAAGACCTAATCGGTGTGTAATTCAATCGCTGTCCAGGCTGTGTCCCAGCACAATGCTCTGCTTGTAGTGCCACGGGGTAAGTCAGCCAGCTACTGTTATGCACCACAACAGGTGTGAAGAATGTCACTCGGTCTGACTGTGTGTTGCCCCTCTGTCAAGGTCCATTTCTGACACTGTGTTCACTCACCACTTAGAGACTGTTTTTCCCTGTGGCAGCAAGCTGATTGTTAGCTCTATGGTAAAAGAGCACTTCCAGTACTTTTGACCCTGAACTGGGAATTCCTCAATAGCATAACATGGGCCTCATACAAAGTAAACCCCTCTGCTCTCCAGATCCTCAAAACATGGAGGCCTGCTAACAAGTTCTTTATTTTCTTAGTCTTAATCCAGCAATTAATAAGTTATGACTTACTACACCCAAACTGCTTCATTCTGTTGTTCCTCACCAGACATGACAATGGATATTGCCACACACTTTTTCGGAATGGTTTCAATATAAAGCTCCTTGGTACCTAATTACATTTTAACCAGTAAGAGACAGATGCTTCAAAAAACCTTATACACATATAGGTGGTTAAAAATATCTGGAAAAGCAAATTAAATGTGCTGCCACACTTAAATACAGATCTTGGGACACTCTGAGAATGTAATTTGGGTTGTTTTTTAGCAAAAAGTTATTAAGCCCCAGAGAGTAGAAAGTTGCATATTCATTATTCTTGTGATTCCTCACACCACAGTGCAAGGAAGCTGAGGAAGAAAAGCACAGAAGCAGGAGGCAGGGCAACACCTGCCACTTCATCACCAGTGAAGCAGCAGTGGGTGTGGGTATCACCCAGCCATGCAACTGGGCAGATAAGGAGGCAGTGGGGAACTACTGCTGATACACCCACAGCAGCACCAGTGAAGCGTAATTTGCTCAAAGTGGCAAACATGTATGGACAGTAACCAGGAACATGTCACAGGATGTCTCCCCCTCCCACAGATACATCACACACTTCTAATAGTCGTGTGGGATGTTTCCACACATAACAGTGACTTGTCCAAGAGATGTGAGAACAGTGAGCACAGAAACACCCTGTTTCTAATGTATCTATTTTGTTAACAGGTTTGAGAATTTAATTCATGTAGAATTTTGGTGCTGTTTCTCCAATTCCCTAATTTTCATCAGAACCAAAACAAATAGCAGGGATGCCTGATGGAAGAACTATACTGGGACAGAAATTGTACAGGTCTGTAGTTTTTCATCCAAAAGAATGAACAATTGAAGTCAGCTGGATAACCTGACCAATCCAAGAAGTGGATAAACCAAAATGGAAACAATTTCCCTGCCACTACATAGGTGATCTTAAATTAATGTATTTGGCTGTCTAGAGTATTTCTATGTAATTCTATACACGAGTTATGGTTACCAATCTTACCTAATTCTGTAAAGGGATGAAATACATTGTCACACTTTCAAATTCTGTGAAGGCAGTGAGCAGATGAAGAAAGATGATCCAGCTTCTTACCACTTGCTACAGAAAAGTTCATAATATTCATTATTCAAAATATGAATTGGACATCTGTATTTACAATGTTTAACAAGTCTTGCTCAGTGCTGAAGCCAAGTTGTTCATTTCACCCATACTTGCCCACTGTCATCATCGACGGCTGATTTCCAAACATGGCCAGACACCAGTTTTTGTGGCAGGGGCCATGAGACATTCTTGCATCCTGAATCAAGATTCAGCAACGCTATGTGCCAAGCTTTATAAGCATGCAGAGTATTTGCAACTGAGCACCTGCGGAAATCCCATTTCCTGACAAAGAGAGGCCTCCAATATTCATGTTTTTCTCCTGCTCTTAGGCCAAGCTGTAATCAAATATGGTCTGAATAATCCTTTTAAAGCTATATAGGGAAATGTCCTTGCTTAGCATTTATCCTTATGGAAGTTCAGTGGAAACTTGGTTGAGCAATCAGCAAAACCACACCAAATGAAAAGTCTGCCTGATGGGATATGACTAAAACCATGCACAGAGCATGTCCACAAAGTGGACATGGAGGTTATCAGTGAAACTGGATGAACTCAGGTAGCTTTAATGAATATATGTAAGATGACAGAACCCTAAGGAGTCACAATAAATCTGGTTTTAATGCCGACATTGACATATGCAAACACAGCCAAAGAGTGCATGCTCATGGAAAGGGAGGCCAGGAGTGCTGTTGCCAGCAGCATGTGAATAATCAGAGTGCAAGACTGCACAGGACCCGCTGCTGAGTCAGTGACAACAGTTGAAGGGAAGTAAGCTGAAAGCATGCTGGAAGGGGCTTGAAAGGGGCTGGTTGTGACACCAGCAATGGAAACAACTTTTAACAGCTTGTACTGTGAGACTCCCTGCTCTGCAAGGCACCCTCCCACCACCTCCTACTGCGGGTCTGGGTTGCCCTTACTGTAAGCTGCCTTTGTCCCTTTGAAGGCAGTGATTCCCTTACTTCAAGAAACCTGCATCCTTGTCCTGTCCCCTTCCTCTAATCCTGGGTTGCTGCTTCTTTACCTCTGACATGAGCTATCTGTGCCTCCTCCTCAAACTCTGGCTGCTGCCTCCCAATCATCACATCTCTATATATATGCTCCCAGGTCTCCCTCTCACCCTCCATTTCCCTGCCACTGTCTCCTGTTGCTGCTTCATACCCCAGACTCCCTCTGCTTTTGTTTTCTTCCCTCTGGCACTGTGAGAGTGAATCACAACCTGTTACATGTAGCAGACCATTAGCCTGCATACTGTCCTGTGCCCAATCTCACTTCTGCTGGGCCACTCAAGTTTTAAACCAGCGACTACAAACACTGAACAACTGTGAAACACTACTAGCCCCCAAAATTTCCCACACACCATCACATACCTGACAATAGAGGTTTGGCAGTTTAGAGATAAATCATTTGTCAAGACCCTGCTGGTCTTTAGTGGTCCCTCAGCCTCATTTTGGGAACCATAATCCACCATGGTACTGGGCAGGCTCAGTGGATGCAGAGTGACAGTCACTATTTCCTATTTCCACAAGGAAATGCTGGAACAACTTTTGTCTGCTGGGTATAAAAATCTGGTCTCCATGGCACACTCCCTTTTCCTTCCTTCCTCTTGATCAGTCTTTCCTCTGGGTACTTCAGAGGACTTACCCCCTCCTCTTGGCCATGACAGCGTCCATGCAAACAGCTGCTAGGGCTGGATGAAGCACCTGCTCTGGGCAACAGCAGCTGGAGTTCATTTTGGGTCCAAAGGGCCGAGGCCAAGCAGGCTGACTGCATGTGCACTAATCCAGTATCATCACCAACTCCACCAACAACAGGTGTCTCTTTGAAGAGGGAGGGAAAAACTATTTGGGAAGGAATCAGAGCTTTATAAAGGACATTATGGGCCAAGTCCTCAGCTGGTACATGCACAGTTAAAGCATGTACTCTCTTGAAGTTATAGGAGTAATGCACACATATACAAGTAAAGGATTTGTCCCACTCCCAGTGCTGCTTCTCTTTTTAGGTTTCCTAAGGATTTTTCACTCCTCTCTTTGCTCTGCACTGATCTTCCATCAATTAAGAAAAGAAACTTTCCTGTCCCTTGCTTCAGACCAAACAGCTGAAAGTCACAAGTTACATATACCAGATTTAAACATCCTCCTCTGCACAGGAAACACAATCTTACCATTGCCTGACAAGATGTGTCCCTCAGTTCTGCTTGAGTCCCAGGGTCCAGATCATGACCATGCATCAGCAGGAACAACGGTGATGCCATTCTGGAACAAATCAAGATCCATTAAGAGAAGCCTTTCAGCACAGGCATCATAAGAATTGCCATGCGCTTGCTCAGGCCATTGGTCCCTATAGGCCAGTGAATAATTTCAATGTATGACCACTACACAGTGACATGGGAACAGTGCAAAAAAAAAAACCCGTCAGAAGCAGCTATTGGCCAAACTGGATCCAAGGAAAGTTTTATTCTTATCTCATTTTGCTGGAAATTTGTTTACCACTCAATACATACAAATCTCTTTTCTAAGTCCCTCAGCACATTTCTGATAAATGCTTGTATCAATAAAAGCCTCTATGTTTTTATCTTTTGAGTTCTGCCATTCTGAACTCCAAAGGTCAAGTCTGTAAATGTGGCCTCACTCCTTGCAGTTACTCTTGTGCCTGTTCCTAGAGAACCTGGAAGTATTCTGGAGCCTGAGAATGGAGCTGCATTCACAAAGGTGACACTGCAGAGCACTGCCAAGAGCAACATGAGTCAAAACAGCTTTTCCAAACTCCTGTTGATGCATTATTAGAGGAAAACATGACCTAACTGCAAGTTGTTCACGTGAACTAGTCACAGCCTTTATAGCTTTGTGTTCCAAAATTTATTTTCCTGAACCATGTATCTTTTAATTCATTACTTTCCAAGATTCAGATTTAAGTCACTTTCCCCTTGGGACGATGCTTCAGCTGGATTATATTACAAAAAGAAGCCAAGTGGAGACAGTTGGATGAACAGAGCTGCTGGTGAGAACAGCACAGTCAGAAAACAGTCTCCAATGCATAACAGTCCCTGCCATCTCATCCACAAGCACACACAAGTGTAAACTGTACGGTGTTGACTTGACTGATTAAATAAGTCTCCAAGAATTTCCCTTGATGAACACCGTAGTGTAGGTTGGACAACACCATTTCATCACCAATGACAGTACAGACACACAACCACACAGGAACATCCAGTGCTAGAAATGTATTCTCAGCTGCTGCAGACTCACAGATTCCCTTTGAGGCTTTAACCACAGTTCCAAAGTCAGAAAACACCAAAGCATGTGCAAACATACACAGAAGGCAATAGCGCACACTTAGGCATCAGTTTTGTCCACATACATGCCTGAGGGAACCACATGGCAATCACTCTGCATGCTTAATACTGAGCAGTCAGGACACCTACACGTTACAGCCGGAGCAATAAAACACTGCTAGTATGTGACAGCATAGAGCTCTGCCTAACCCTCTGAATCCTCGCTGCGGTTGCTGTCACTGGGCACATTTCACACAGGCCAGCTGCACAGGATTTATTCAACCAGTTTTGGAGTATCAAAGCTAGCTTTTTTTTTTTTTTTTGTCTTTGCCCCAGGCAGGCACTCGGTATGCAGGATTTAAATCAGAGAACAAAATGTTCTGTGAAATCTGTAAATACTCAGCAGAGTAATTTCTAAATTCTAAAAAAAGATAGCAACTGGAGTGGTTTAAAAATCAAAAAGTAAAGCATTTCACTGCATCACTGTGAGTAATGACACTGTGTCCTAAAGACCAGTATAAGTAACTTCCCAAGATTACAAATTAATGGTGCTGACTGCCCTAAGTGACAGGAGGCAAACATACGCTGAGTTCTATCCCATAACTGCAGTGAAATCAGGAAAATGTCCAATTCAGCAAGAGTTCTCCAGAAAGATATGGAAATTGAAAAAAAAAACCAAAACATTTGATCCCTGCAATTTGGCACAAAAGACTTTGCCTGGGACATAGTGCCAAAAAACAGACTACAATCTAACACCTATTGTTATAAGATTTTTATAATGCATTTAAAACCATTAAAATGGAATTAGGCAGAAAAAGTACAGAAAGAGATACCCTAGGGAATCACAATACTTACACAATGAAGATGGCCTAAAAGAGGTGCTTTGAGCAGAAACCAACAATAAAGGGTCATTTGTGACTGAAACTAGAAGACGAATTACTTAATTGGAATTTAGCATTGCCTTTAAGGTCTATGATGTTTGAGTGAAATTATCCACTTCTGCTTTGTCTGATTCACCATCACTGACTCCACATTAATAAAAAATTTAAAACAAACATTTAGCTAATGAATGTTTACATTAAAGTTTCAAATAAACAATGTTTTGATATTTTTTTCTTAAGCAGTTTCCCTTAAACTTTGAAGGGATTCTTTTTCAAACAAAAATCGTGAAAAGGGTTCATTCATTATTTTTTGGTGACTATGAAAGCCAAAACATTTAGAGTCATTTCCTCTTCACCTGCAAACATTTCACACTCCTTTTACCACATCTGTGGCTTTAATTTCTTCTCTCTCAAACCAAGTAACAAGTGGCATCAGTCAAAGCAGCTAACTCCCAATAGTACCTGAACTTTAAAGCCAGATACTCTTGGTACTAGCAGGGACTCTATGAACATTGATTATCAGTAGCACACAGCAGCAAGACAATAAGTGGTTTCTCAATCTTCATCCCTTGCCCCCAGTTTATTCACAGAATATTCAGACTTGGAAGGGACCCACAAGGATCGAGTCCAACTCTTAAGTGAACGGCCCATACAGAAACTGAACCCACAACCTTGGCTTTAGTAGCACTACGCTCTAACAAACTGAGCTAATCTTTTTACTTCTGCTAGCCCAGATATTCTGAGTATGTACAAAGTGCACCAGCTCATGCTTACCTCAAAGAGGTAGGTCTGATGCATCCTCAAGAGACCCTGGGAGCAGAGAGTGCACCTACTGAAGTTTACACTGCCTGGAAAGGCATTACCTGCAGTCACTGATTTCAGATGTCACAGGCTGCACTGACAAAACAAAACAAAACAAAACAAGAGAAAACAAAACAAACTACAGCCAAAAAAAAGAAAACTACCCTAAAAACCAACAACAAAAAAACCCCAAACCCAACAAAAAAAACCCCCAACAACAAACCAAAAAACAACAACAAAAAAGGCACTGCCTTTTTCAACATGTCAAGTCTCATTTTCTCATTTGTCCAAGAGTAAGTACAGATTCTTACCCACAGTTGTGGAAAGGAAGGTAGAATAGAAAGGCAAGGTATACAAATTATGACAGACTGTAAGCAGTTCGGCATTGCACAATTCCCTTATGCAACACATTGCCTGAGGCAAGCCACATGTTTTCAGAAATTCCACAGAACCCCCTTAAATATGCTCCAGTGCTGAGGCTTAGTGCCTTCAACCTGCAGTTAGCAACTGGCTTATGATACACCGTGGAAAGATTGCATGGATGAGCCTTAAGGTTGCTGGCCTATGCTTTTTTAAATGTGACTTGAAATAACAATTGCAGAATCTCAGAGGTAGATGAACCCTAACAATTTATTCAAACTTACTTCTAAACACAGCTTTTAAATTACTACTATCAGCCAGTACCACTTGAAATTCATAGTCCACTTACAGCTGAAGTGTATTTATAAGAGCAGAAATGGAGATTGAAGGGCGAATGCTGCTGGCCAGGCTGGAGCTTATTCAGCCAGGTTGCCAGTCCTCTGCAGCCCCCAGGCTGGGAGCACAGACAGCCCCTGGGTTCTAGCTCTCCCTGCTGCCTCTGCCCAAGACAAACTATGGGCTTCCTGAGTGCTGGCAGAGGCTGGGCTCCAAAACACACAGGTGAGCTGAAAAGCTGAGTCTGCACACACCAAATGATTTTGTAAATACAAGGAGAAAAGACATAGGGAGAGGAACTCAGCGTAAATGATTTGTTCACATTTAAAATTGCACTGCAGAGAGTGATATGTGCTTTAGAGAAATAGTGACATACAGCTTCTAGACAGAAGTTAAATAACAGCCACAGTTCAGCTTGACCTGCAGCCCCAGCATTAAGAAGCCTACACACATGTAGGCAGTCACACAAACACAGCCACATGCAACCAGACTTAAGATGCAACATGAAAGGTGAAGGTGTCACATGCAAAGCAGGTCAGAGCAGGACAACAGACCCAGCCAGGAGTCTGGCAATGCAGATTGCTGAGATGCAGTCACCTCTTTGAGGCTTGACTGACCACACACACAGACCCCAAACCTGCTATTGGCATGGAGCTTTCTCAGTGGTCCAGGGAAAGAACAGTGGGAGCAAAGGGAGAGGACGAGTCTGCCTGACCCCTGTTGTGACACAAGGTTAAAGATAAGCTTTGCTTGTATTTCAGAAATTCTTACCAGCTTGTCTCCTATGTTAGCTTTAGACATGGCATAGATACGCTTCTGGGCTATGGGCATATTCTGTTTGAAGGACAGATTTCAATCAGTAGAGTTTCAAAGAATTCTATATAAATTCTCTATATATGATATATATCACAGTGGTTTATATTATCCAGCTTTTGTAAAGTTCCTTAAGGAAGAACTTCATTGCAAAAGAAGAAAGGCAATGAGCCAACTTCTCAGTATCTGTGTCATGCAGACTTGTGCCAAGGAAGCCTATAGAAAGGAACTGCCCAAGATAAAAGTTGTACCAGAAGTGCAAAGTGTTGCAACTTTATCAGTCTTCTGATGCGGAACAGGAAAACTCAATTAAGGCAAAAAAGACATGGCTCTTTCCAGTCATAAGAACATTTGCAAACATCTCATCTTGCTTCAAACACTGTAGTAATGGATGTTTTGCAAACGTAAAAACATCAAGGAGAGGAAGAAAATCTTTGACTCTAGAAAAGGAAAGCAATTGAAAACTAAGGTTTGGAGTATTTGAGGTGAGTACCAGAAAAGGGCACTTAAAAATTACTTCCAAAATTAAAGTTAATCCAAGTATTTTTTCAACAAGATTTCATTGTGGTACCTCATTTTATTAAACTGAATATATACAAAATATATGTAGATCTAACACTACATAGTAATTTTCAGTACCTATAATCCCAAAAAGTAGGCTTCTGTCTGCTCTGTTTGATACCAAGATGATTCTGACTTCAAAAGCTAGCTTTTACTTTTGGGAAATCCTTTCCTTGTATCACTAAAACATGCTGATTTCACAGCACTGTAACAAACTGGACCTTTCCATTTACTCACTGACATAGAGACAAAAAGCATTTTCCAGTGTGTCCACCTCACAGCTTTGTCACAACACTGTTGCCTCCCAGGGCCACCTCATGTTTTGCTGATGACTACTTTTACTGAGAGACAGTTAAAAGAAGTTATTTTGCTATGCTTACTTAAGTAGTAACCTCCCAAATTTCAGGCTTCTTTTTTAACTTTATGAGTCATACAGTGCAAAAAGGCAACAAAACAACTCAAAAGTCTTGCTGGCTTTTCCTCCGTGGAAAAAGAAAATTTAAAAAAAAAAAAAAAAAGAGTGAGAGACTGGATAAAACAGTGAGATGAAGCACCTGTTGAGAATAGAAAAGCATAAGAAAAATGGGTTAAGTCACTTCAAGTCCAATAAAAGCAATTGTGAATTCATGGGTGTTCGTATGAATCATTTTTAATTTCCTGCCAGAGCACTTTGGTTTCACTTAATTACAAAACAAAATCATGAATGAAGAACGCTACTTCACAGGCAGATGCATCATGCATTTCTTTGTTTATTACTTTTTCCTCACACAGCCCTCTGTTTCCATCATAGCTATTGATGGGCACTGAATGATCACATGAGAGAAAAGTCTGGCAACATTAGAAAGACTATTTGCAAAGCACATGAAAAATCATCACAGCTAGAAACAAGCTAACAGATGGTAGCTGGATAGAAGCAACAGCCACAACTCTTACTACCTGTGGTGAAAGAATAAACAATATCAACTCCAGATTACAATGTGCAGCCTAATGAGCCTAGCTTTAAATGAGAGAATCAAGGTAGAAAATGACCAGATAAAACTAAATGTTTGCAAAGTAGGCTCAGGAGAAAGGATATTTTGAGAGGATTGCTAAATTCCACTGACATTAACAATGTTCTCTGCTGCACTCTGCCAAAGAATAAAAATGAGAGGGGGTGGAGAGGGGTGGGGAAAGTGTGGGTGTGCATGTAGGAGAGTTTATTTTGCTGGAATTTTAATTGCAGTTCTGTATATCATGCTATGGTGGTTTGGCTTCCCACACTGCCATACAATTTCAACACATTTTAAAATATGTTCTACCAAAATTGTGCCAAATCATAAAAATTAAAAGACATCTTTCATCAAGGTATGTGCCTGTCACCAACTCTGTTTAAGGATGTCACCAACCCTTTCTGCAACGACCTGCACATAACTATCTGTTCTTGCTTTCCCTTGGTCCAGATCACTCAGTGTCCAAGTCTCTTCACCACAATATCAGTTCACTGGAGAAATACATGAAGTACCTCCATACTTCAGGACTTAGTGGGAATAAAGCTCTAACCCAGATGCATTTGTTGTATCACAGTCACATACAGATACTGTTACCCCAAAGGGGTTATAACTTCTCTTCAGCACACAGTTTGGGAGAGAGACACCAAGACTTTCCCTTCAGTTTAGGGCAGGTGAGAAAAAAAAACCAAACTATCTTAAAAGCAGTCTCACCTGATAGCAGGCAGCTAAGTAAGAAACTGAACAAAGCACTTGTTCCCCAGGATACGGCATGTCTTGAAAACCAACACTTGAGATCACAAATTTTTTGGAACAGATGATACTTTCTCCAGTCCAGATATAATCAGCATGTGACATCACTTCATCCTACATAGCAAGAATCCCTATATTACTTTGTAATGGAGTTTTTCCATAATACATTTGATAACAGCACAAATTATGTGTATTTCCTTTAGTTCTACAAAACACAAAGCAAGATAGATTCAATGGTGTTCTCATAAAAGGAGTGATTAAGGAATGTATGGAGATTAAGGAATTTTAGTCAGTTTTCAGATCAGCTCCATACATCTTAGATAGCCTTAAGAAATACCTTTGCATCTTAGCTCTCCATCACTGAAAATAGGATAACTTTATATTGTTTTCCAAAGGACTGAAGTCCACTAATACAGACACCAGTCTCTATGAGCTGATATCCTTAAAAATTACTGTAATGAACAATCACTTAGCAAAACACAACTACAAACTCTTCCATGGCGACATGAGTTAACTTGCTTTCTACTGAAATTTTGCACTTCAAACTATTCAGACTGGCCAAAGAAAGGAAGTCATCAAGTATTTATTTCACTTGGGATGTCACTGCACACACACACTGGCACCACACTTGCTCTTCCTCTTCTGAGGAATTATTCTGGAATAATAAAACACTAGCAACTATTTTACTGGCTAAAACAAAGACAGTTAGAATGCAAAAAGCTAAAAGGTAACTGTTAGGACATCCTCCCAGAAAGTCCCTAGGGGCTCCATTGAAAAAGAGGACCCTTACTGAGAACAAGGTCTTAAGCTCTTCAAGTGTCTTGTCAATGAATATATTGAAACTGAATGAAACTTACTGAATTTAGGCACTTACTTTAGCCTTGCAAACATTACAGGCATACTTTACTCACATGCAATTTTACTCAAATTCTTAAAGGATGCAAATGCTTAAACATGGTTAGTTTTTTTTCCAAGGGAAACTTCTAATTTAACTACAGCATGGAGAATCAGAATGAAAAAATGGATAATTATGTAAACAAAGAAGGCTGAACAGCATACGAGATGGAGGCACTGACCTAGAATTACTTAAGTTTCTCATGAGCAATGTTCTCACATCTTTACATGACTACTCTCAGATGATGCGTGCTCTGCTCTAGGTAGTCAGGTCCAATAACAATTAAAACACGCAATGGAATAACGACTCTGCCCTTAGCATCCTGGGTTTGTGGAGGAGTGATCTGCTAGAAAAATATTCCACAGAACAGCACATAACATTGAGCTTACTAAACAAAATCACTGAACAGAATATTAGCACTTTTGAAGGGTGTTGAGATTACTCATATTCCCGGTCCACTGTTTTGAATCTATTCAAGATAAATAAATGCTCAAGCAATAACATGCTGAGCTCCATCCATACGGTAAAGCAGCTGAAAAAGTCAGTAACCTGTATTTTGATGTTACTGTACAAACTGGGGGTTATTAGTTACTAAAATGGTTTACACTGCCTAGGTAGGACCAGTTCAACACCAACGTTTTTAGTGTCAAACCAAAAAGCTAAAGAATTTACCTGTGGTCAAGACATAGATAGACACGCCACTAAGATCCCAGGACTTTTCACACCTTGCTCCCTCCCCAGGACTGTCTCAGTGTGTGTTTCTGCTCCAGCCTCAGCCCAGCCTCGACACACTCTCACACACAGCAGCTGGTACTGGAGGTGCTGAACATGACTGCAAATGGGCTCAGCTCTCACACTGGAAGAGTTTTATGCATGGTATTGCTGTCCCGTGTATAAGAGAATGTATTAGAGACAGGGAGAAAAGGAGAACCACCACATTACACTGGTTTGAACACTGGCTCTGCACATCCTCCCATGCTGAGCACAATGAGAAGCAGCAGCTGAGACTATGCCAAGAACCAAACTGAGGGACCTACAACATCTTCATCCGCTGGTTCCCTAAATATGTGTGTGCAACACAGCACGGCTTTTGTCTCTTGGACACAGCTCTGCACTGGACTACACAGAACAGCCTATCAAGCAGATGAAGCAGTCGGCTCACAGCCTGCCTATGGTAAGGAACAAGTATGTGCATTTCTTAAGTTCTTCTGCTTCTGATTGTCTTCCCTGCTTTCATCTATTACCCTGCTTAAACACAAAATATGTTCATTTCAGTTCTGTTGCTTTGTTTCGGAAAAAAACCCACGAAGAAACATTAAACACACCATACAAGTTTATGTTTTTCTCTTCTATTTTTATGGTCTCTTGAGACACGCTGTGACAACCACAAACCCTTCAAGAGCACACACTGGAATGTTTTATTAGGAACATTCATCGCGATTATTTGCATAATCCTTGTTTCCTTTAGTCATTCATTGATGTTTCTGTTGACAGGACAGTCGAGACAGCGTTTTACAACCAGTTCCTCAGCGCAAGTGTCCAGGCGGAGCACAAGTTAACACACACGTACTTTAGGGTTAAGCTGGGTACTTCATGTCGATCATTTAACAATTCAGGATGCTCACACAGGGGCCGTGGAGAGAGGGGCCCACCGTGAGAGAGGGAGAGCCCGCACCATGAGGGAGAAGCCCCCTTCGTGAGGGAAGGAGAAGCCCCCTTCGTGAGGGAGAAACCCCCGCCATGAGGGAGAGGCCCCCTTCGTGAGGGAGGGAGACGTCCCCTTCGTCAGGAGGGCAGCGGGCGCGCCGTCCCTGCCCAGGGCCACGCAGGAAATGGCAGCCCCGCCCGGCCCCCCCGCCCGCTGCGTCTCCTCCTCCCGCGGCGAGGTGTGCCCCAGGTGCCCGCGCTATATGAGGCGGCCCGGCCCGGCCCGGCCCGGCGGTGCGGCGGCTCCATGGCGGCGCCGGCNCGCCACGGCTTCCCCGCCGCCGTGGAGGAGGCGCTCTGCGGTGTCACCGGCGCCCAGCTGGAGCTGCACTACTGCCTGCAGGCGCTGGTAAGGCGGCGGGCCGAGGAGGGTCCCGCGGCGGGCGGGGCGGCAGAGCGTGCCTGTGCCCCGTGCCCTGCGCCGGGGGCTCGCCGTGCCCCCCGGCCCGGCCCGGCCCGGCCACGGGGACAGCGGCGGGGGCTGGAACGCGCGGGCGGCGAGGCGTGTTTGGGGTGATGCGGAGGGGCAGGTTTGCCTGCGGAAAGAGGGACAGGAACACGGAACGCTAACAGCTTTGGGGTATGGCTCCAGAGTGGGTTTTGCCCCCTCCCCAAACTTTGTGCGTGGTTACACTGGAGCTGGTGAATGTCACTGCCGCCTTGGGGAGTTTTGCTCCACAGGCATGAACTTTGGACACGAAATAAAAAGAGTTTGTCTCTGATACCATGTAACATGCATGCCAAAATTGCATCTGCCTACCTATCAAATGTTAAGGCAATACAGCCATTAAAACAAAAATTCGGAATTATTAATGCCATACGTTCTGATGCCAAGCATCCACTGGAAAGCAACACAAAATATATCCAATATATCCCCAACATCCTTCAGTTGAGTTTGGTGTCAAGTATTAGTTCAATAAAAATTTAAGTATGCAGTAAAACTTCTACCTACTAAGACTGTGGATTAAAAAAAATTCCAGTGATTGGCAGTGGGACGGGATGGAGAAAGGTCAATTAGTTATTTAGGATGTTCACATTTCTAGATTTTATTTATCCACAGTCAATTTCTCATGAATGACATAAAAGGTTCACCTTACCAGTTAAGCAGATGTGTTAACTTGTGCTCCACTTGAAGTCATGCCACACACTTGCACTGAGGAACTGGTTATAAAACACTGAATCTTGACTGTCCTGTCAACAGAAACATCAATGAATGACTTCAGGAAACAAGGATTATGCAAATAATTGCAATGAATGTTTGTAATAAAACATTCCAGTGCATACTCTTGAAAGCTTTATGGTCACACATAAATACATGTAAAAACCTATACATGTGTCCCAGGTTTGAGGTGTCTCAGGAGACCATCAAAATAGAAAACATAAACTTGTATGTTTAACATGTCTTCATTTTTTTTTTCTAAACAGAGCAACAAAACTGAAATGAATGTATTTCGTATTTAAACAGGGTAATAGATGAAAGCAGGGAAGACAATCAGAAGCAGAAGAACTTAAGAAATGCACATACTTGTTCCTTACCATAGGCAGGCTGCGAGCCAACTGCTTGATCTGCTTGATAGGCAGTTCTGTGTAGTCCAGTGCAGAGCTGTGTCCAAGAGACAAAAGCCGTGCTGTGCTGCACACACATATTTAGGGAACCAGCGGATGAAGATGCTCTAAGTCCCTCAGTTTGGTTCTTGGCATAGTCTCAGCTGCTGCTTCTCATTGTGCTCAGCATGGGAGGATGTGCAGAGCCAGTGTTCAAACCAGTGTAATGTGGTGGCTCTCCTTTTCTCCCTGTCTCTAATACGTGGGACAGCAATGCCATGGATAAAACTCTTCCAGTGTGAGAGCTGATAGATCTGTTAGCATAGTTAAATATGGCAATGGTTAAAGTTGCTGTTTCCCCATACAGAACAGAACAAGGCCTGCAGCTGGTTTAGGGTTGTAATACTTCTGAAATTATAGAATCGCCTGAGTCAGAAAGGACCTCAAAGGTCATCTAGTTTCAACCCACCTGCCACGGCCAGGGACACTTTCTACTAGACCAGGTTGCTCAGAGCTCCAATTTGGCCTTGGACACTTCAGAGATGGGGCATCCATAGCTTTCCTGGGCAGTCTGTTCCAGTGCCTCACCACCTTCCCAGTAAAGAATTTCTTCCTAATATGTATTCTGAACCTGCCCTTTTTTCAGTTTGAAACCATTTCCCCTTTTCCTGCTGGTACTTGCTCTCTCCGTCTTTCTTGTAACCCCCCTAGAGGTACTGGAAGGTTGCAGTTAGGTCACCCTGAAGCCTTCTACAGGCTGAACAATCCCAATTCTCTTAGCCTTTTCTCATCAGAGAGGTGCCCCATCCCTTTAATCAACTTGGTGACCCTTCTCTGGACTTGCTCCAACAGGTCCATGTCCTTCCTGACATGCATNCTGTCCTGTCAACAGAAACATCAATGAATGACTTCAGGAAACAAGGATTATGCAAATAATTGCAATGAATGTTTGTAATAAAACATTCCAGTGCATACTCTTGAAAGCTTTATGGTCACACATAAATACATGTAAAAACCTATACATGTGTCCCAGGTTTGAGGTGTCTCAGGAGACCATCAAAATAGAAAACATAAACTTGTATGTTTAACATGTCTTCATTTTTTTTTTCTAAACAGAGCAACAAAACTGAAATGAATGTATTTCGTATTTAAACAGGGTAATAGATGAAAGCAGGGAAGACAATCAGAAGCAGAAGAACTTAAGAAATGCACATACTTGTTCCTTACCATAGGCAGGCTGCGAGCCAACTGCTTGATCTGCTTGATAGGCAGTTCTGTGTAGTCCAGTGCAGAGCTGTGTCCAAGAGACAAAAGCCGTGCTGTGCTGCACACACATATTTAGGGAACCAGCGGATGAAGATGCTCTAAGTCCCTCAGTTTGGTTCTTGGCATAGTCTCAGCTGCTGCTTCTCATTGTGCTCAGCATGGGAGGATGTGCAGAGCCAGTGTTCAAACCAGTGTAATGTGGTGGCTCTCCTTTTCTCCCTGTCTCTAATACGTGGGACAGCAATGCCATGGATAAAACTCTTCCAGTGTGAGAGCTGATAGATCTGTTAGCATAGTTAAATATGGCAATGGTTAAAGTTGCTGTTTCCCCATACAGAACAGAACAAGGCCTGCAGCTGGTTTAGGGTTGTAATACTTCTGAAATTATAGAATCGCCTGAGTCAGAAAGGACCTCAAAGGTCATCTAGTTTCAACCCACCTGCCACGGCCAGGGACACTTTCTACTAGACCAGGTTGCTCAGAGCTCCAATTTGGCCTTGGACACTTCAGAGATGGGGCATCCATAGCTTTCCTGGGCAGTCTGTTCCAGTGCCTCACCACCTTCCCAGTAAAGAATTTCTTCCTAATATGTATTCTGAACCTGCCCTTTTTTCAGTTTGAAACCATTTCCCCTTTTCCTGCTGGTACTTGCTCTCTCCGTCTTTCTTGTAACCCCCCTAGAGGTACTGGAAGGTTGCAGTTAGGTCACCCTGAAGCCTTCTACAGGCTGAACAATCCCAATTCTCTTAGCCTTTTCTCATCAGAGAGGTGCCCCATCCCTTTAATCAACTTGGTGACCCTTCTCTGGACTTGCTCCAACAGGTCCATGTCCTTCCTGACATGCATTCCTAGGCATGAGTTACATATAATGAAGGTATATACAGAACAGTTCAGTAGCAGTATTTGTTATTTTAGAATAACATCCATAATGAAGCTGATAAATAGATGTGAAGTTATGCTTGTTCTCATTTTGGTATTTGCCTCACCTTTCTCATACCTTTGAAAGCCAGCTTTTGACTGGAATGCTGACCTGCGGGGATAGATTTTATGTTCCCTGTGCTGGGAATATGTTTAAAAAAACAAAACAAAAAACCTAGACAAAACACACTTACAAAACACACACATGCTAACAACTCATAAATAAAATATTCTGAGCATGACTGACTGCTACTGAGAGAGTAACATCAGTACTACAGTTGCCTGTTCAGTATTAAAGGGCAGGAGGTCTAGGAGAAGTACTGAGATTTTTCATTTCAGGCTCTAACTACTTACTTCATCTATTGTAGAAATTTGGATTAAGGTCTCCAAAGTGATTGTGCTTTGTGAACAGCTTCCACTGGGAGTCTCTCACAAGTTCTGATAAAGCCATATTCTGCTGCAAGTCCAATCTCCAGCAAATCTTAACATATATGTTTTGTGTGCTTAGGGTGAATATTTTGATCAGTCACATGTGGCTCTACCAAATATTTCAAAGTTCTTCTTGCATCAAGCTCTGGAAGAGAGAAAAGCCGCAGAGGCACTGATGAAGTATCAGCAAGAAAGAGGAGGTCACTACTGTTCTAAAACCATCCAGGTGAGTAAGAAACAAGCAGCTTTAAAGCAGTTGTAATCCATTTACCTTATTGAATTATATTGTTGTTACTTCAGATCTCTGCATTCATCCATCATGAGATTTCCAGATATAAATTATCTGACATATTAGTGTACATGGTTTTATTCTTGATTGTGATGCCTAGAAACTGTCAGACATACAGTTCTAACTCTATGCAGTTGTTTTCTAGTCCAAGAGAATATGAACAGTGTTCCCCTCTTCTTTCACTTAGCTCGACACTGCTGTTTTCAGTGTGCTGTAATGGATTATGAGACTCTAAACTACGCTGAAACAGTCTCCTCCACTTGTCTCCTTCACACTGAAACTAAGTAGACGCCTAGACACAATTAACACCTAAGACAGGTGGTAAGGAAGGAGGTAGGAGAAACATCCAGCTTGAGGCAGTAGTTGATTTGCTAAAGCACAGCTCATGACAGAATTTGAACTACAGCTCTAACTTGACCTTGCACAGGTGCAAAGGAATAACTCAAAGTTTTCAAGGAAAAAATAACCCACCTCATATGTTTAAGATCAAGGGGCTGATTCTCCTCTACCAAATTAGTTTTCTGTAAATAGTTAATAAGGAATGCTCTTCTTTGGTCCATCGTAGCAGTTAATAAGCTGTAAAAAGTAAAAAGGCCATTGTGAAAATCTTTCTAAATGCTCAGTTTGAATCAGGGAAGACCTCAGGGCAGGCTTTCAGTACTTAAAGGGGCTTACAGAAGAGGCGGGGGGGCACTCTTTATCAGGGAGTGCAGTGATAAGATGAGGGATAAAAATTTTTAACTGAAAGAGGGTGGAGTTACCTTAGGTATTAGGAAGAACCTCTTTACTGTGAGGGTGGTGAGACATTGGAACAAGTTGCCCAGAGTCGTCGTGGATGCCCCATCCCTGAGAGTGTTCAAGGCTGAGTTGGATGGGGCTTTGAACAGCCTGGTCTAGTGAAAAGTCTTCCTGCCCATGGCAGGGGATTGGAATGAGATGATTTTTAAGGTCCTTTCCAACCCCAGCCATTCTATGATTGGGTTTCCTGGTGTAAGAATGCTCCTCAGGCATAGGTGGTGCTATCTAAATCCATTCCTTGAAAAAGGCCTTGGGTCCTGCCACTTGTGTGTCTGTTTACAGTCATGGCACTGCAAAAAACAACAGATGCTCCAAACTAGAATGAATTGTTGCAAAATCCTAGTACAACTTGTTTGGAGCACCAGATTAAGTTGCAGGAAACCATTGATGAATACAGTAAGATCAGCTGTTCTGAATAAATATAATTCTGTCTTTGTTTTTAGAAACCAAACTGTGATTATGCAGTCGGTCTGATGAAAGCCCTGGAATTAGCAATGGTACAGTGGAAAACTATGCTACGATACTTTGAAGAGCTTTATGCCCTGAGTATTGAGAATGCAGACCCTCATACTGCGAGCACTATAAAGAAGCAATTTATTGGGCCCAAAATCCGGAAGATCAAGTTAATGGGAGATCTGCTGACCAATGCTCGCAGGCTTGACTGTTCCCAAGATGGCAGAAATAGTCTTGGGGATTACTTTATGGACCGGTTGCAGAAAGAGTTCAGAACAAGCATAGAACCAGAGTCTAGTGATCACTGCAGCCCCTGCCCACCTCTGCAGCAGTGTACAGGAGCTGCAGAAGGTCTGACACGATCCCAAAGAGAATCCTCCCAGCACAGAAATGGCATAGGGCCAATATATGCAACTATACACTGCACTACGATGCTGCCACAGTGTAATGATGGGACAGGAGCAAAAGTGAAGCAGGGCAGGGAGGGCCTTTAATGCTGTGGCTGCTACAGGGCAGCTCCTAAGGCAAACCTGTTCAGAGGGTGGAGCTGGGACCAGAACTCAGGAGACATGATGCTGTATCACTCCTCCTGCTTTACACCATCTCCTCATCCTCTGTTGAGTCACAGCTCAAAAACTAGCCCATAACATTTTGTTTATATGACGGCAAGATTGCCAGTTACCTAGAGTGTCAGCACTAATGACACTTCCCTATGCAATTCTTTCTAGGAGCCAAAAGCTTTTAAGCTTCTCTTCTGTTTTAAATGATCAAAATGATCAACAAGATTAGTTAGTGCAAATTATTTTTAACAGCATATATAATTTGTATTAAAAAAGAAACCACTACACTTTTAGTACAAGGAAACTTTTATGTGGCAGAAAATCCAAATATTTAGTTTTATAATAAATATTTTACGTTACTAACAAGTATGGTAACATAATGAAATTCTTTTAAAAAATACTTGTTTTAAAACAAGGTTTTCTTCTATCATAGTAACAATTTAAATAAGTAGCCAGAATCACGTAGCTGCCAGCTATTTCTATTGGTATATTTCTTCAGGATGAAGGATGCAAACATTTCCTCAACAGTGGGAATAAGAAAACATGCTGATTTTCTCTACAGTTATGTGCCTAGTTGGCTTTTTGCATTGTCAGAAAGCAGATGAGAGATTAATTAGTTCTCATTAGATGAGGTCTTTACAGGTTCTATTGCGTATTTTGCAAGTGTCACTGAAGACACTAGCTCTAGGGCTCTGTCCAGACTTAATCTAGGATGGTTGTTTTGATTATGATACAGACCCCTATTTCAGCTAGCTCAGTTACGGTATTACTATGGTACTCCTGCTATTTCTTGTATTCCCTATTTGGTCCCAAGTAGAGGAATAAGATCCTAGTAAAAAAGCAGCACACTTAACTAGAATTGCATCAGAGAGCGGCCACTCATTAGTTTTGCCTTTCAATTGCGGCAATATTAGCCAGCTTAGTTATAGTTCAGAGGTGTCCAAATTCCTTTCCTTCATCTCCTACAGGAGTGCCTCTCTTTCTGTACTCTGGCTCCCAAGGTCACCTAAGAAGAGCAACTGGCTAGATCAGCTGCCTGCAGCTGTGGGGGGGGTTGTCATATACACAACATCTTTTATGCAATTTGGGTTTGATTCATTGAAAGATTCTCTCATGCTTTTATGTAATACTGTAAGTCATACTCCTATTATGCTTGAAAATAAATTCAATGTTACAGATACTTCTTTGCATATCCATTTTATTCCTCAATCCACCACCCAGGCATGCTGGCATTCTTCTCTGAGAGATTTTGCATATGTATACAAAACTGCACCAGTATTTTTATTCATCTAAGAAAGTATGCCACAGAGTAAAAATAAATGCCAGAAAACTTCATTACTACAAAAACACTGCACAGTGAAACATTTTCAGTAAACTCTGCTGTTTATACACAGCTGCAGTTGGTGGTGAAACATGGTACAGACAATTACAATGTAGATGCTTTCCCAATCTTTCTGTTAATATGATTCAACTTTGGGGGGTGGGGGAGGGAACACAAGCAACCACTTTAAGACAACCCCTATATTCATCTGTAAAAATACTGCGATGTGCCACAAGAATGGCTTGAAGCCCTTTTAGCAACATGCTAGATTTGCCTGTGTTGAGATGGCTGCTCTAATACAGCAGTAGTTTAAAAGATATTTCCATCTGGGCTAGATTCCACCAGCCATCCTCATGCTGAGCATACCTTATCCAGCAATTAGTTCCACTGACTGCAACTCAACATGAACAAGAGCAATGGAATCCATCCCTCTCAGTATTAAAATACAGCTCACTAAGTGTGAACAGAGCAAAGCTACTAACTGAATTACAAACTAGTGCCATATAAAACGCCTTCAAACACTACTGGTAATGTCTGACCTACTTCTACAACAACCTTCTCCTTTAAGAGCTGGTGACCTTCTGAAATGTAGGTACAGCCTCCTCCATGGTTTCCAGTGCTTGAGGCTGTCTTTTACCTTGAGCGAATTCCAGTGTAACAACCCAACATTTACAGTTTTCAAAGCAAGACTTACTTGCCTCTTATTTTTATTGTGAAATACTGCCATGTCAGTTTCTCAGACTTCTCATATTCTTCTTCTAGCCAAATGTATCCACAGATTCTCAGAATTTAGGTCTTTCTCCCTTCTCCAAGAACAAGTTCTGGGCCCTCTGCCCGAAAAGACAATTCTGTTAATTTTAGATAAACACAGTCAGCTGTTTTCTCAGTCTCTCATCTGAAAAAGAAAGGAGTAATCAATCAGTTACTGTAGATAATAAGCTCTTTTTGTCCACATGCTTCTTCTGCTGAGAGGGCACACATGCTTGTGAATATGGTCTCAGATTTGTTAACAATACCTGTCTGTTGTGTATAGGGTGAGTCTGTCCATGCTTCTCAGCGTAAGTACAATCTGCCTCTGACTTCCCAGCTTCCTTTTCAATCACATCCTGGAAAAAAGGAGCTGAAGGATTAATATGGAACAGATAAAAGGGCAACAGTGCTTATAGAAACTACAAATTCTCCTCTGCAGAATGCTTTTTCATATACACTCTTAGTATCTGTACTTCCAAAACAGTGCCCAAACCATCCAAACACACAGTCTGGGCAGCTCTGAATAGCTAGAGCAGCACCAGTACCCTAAGCACATAATCCAGACTGGAATCTCTGGAGAGACCTAATCTTTACTGAAATTAGGAATTACAGCCACAGAGGCTTCCAAAGAGGTTTAACAATGGAATCTTCTTCACTATGGCCACATAAAATTGAGAAGAACGTTTGTTCTTTGCAAGGATTTTTCTTCAGGTCCCACTGTACAAGGCAACATCTTTCTGGACAAACCTGTCTTTGGGAATAATACTGGAAAGTGGTTATTAGTTTTAGTGGCGGCAGCAGCAGGGAATCACATAATTGTAAGGGTTGAAGGGACCTCTGGATGTTATCTAGTCCGGTCCCAGAGGAACGGATCCTCAAGGGCACCTTTACTGGAAGATCACTGCACAGAATTCACTGTCTGGTCATGGCCTTCTCCTGACCTTTGCACTTGGGTGAATACATGCACTTTAGCACATTCATGGGCAAATACTGGCAAACTCCTCATTGTTCTTGTCCAAATCCCGCTGTTGGTTACTACATTGCCCAAGGTAACCACTATGTGCTCAAGTCCCAGAGTGTCTTTTCGTGGGCTCACATATAAGCTAGAAATGCACAGTGGCAGAATAAGCTGCAATACTGACTATATATTAGGTAAAATTTCCTTTTTCACAAATTAAACCAATGGTCTGGAAAGATTTTAAGTGTCTAGAGTGCCAGCACCAAGCCTCGATATCCCAATTTACATGTTCAATTGTTTCATTATGATACAGCATACAACTATTTGTCGTTTATACTTCCTTTGCATTATTGTATACCTTGCACTACTTTGAAAACAATTTTTTTTTCTTTATTAACTGTTCAATAAAGATTTAGCAATAAATCTGTTTTTTCCTTCTGGATCAAAGAACCTCTATAATAATGGTGAACTGTTTCCACAAGTTTGCCACTCTGCCTCTCAGAAACAGCTGGGACATAAATTTCTAAATGTGTAAGGGTGGTCAATAGCTGATCTCCTTGGGACATATCGCTTTTCAGCATCGAGTACAGTGAAAGAACAGACTTGTACAGAGTCCAAAACATATAATTTTATCTTAAAATAAAACTTTAAAAATTTAAATAAAATCTTTGGGAGGTAATGATAGAAGGTGACTTACAGTTCTTATCTTTGTCTGTACTTGAAGACATATAAGTCAGTAGAAAATGGGAACTGCAGATTGGGAATTTTTGCAAAAAAAAAAAAAAATCCCATAACAACAAAAGGCACCATCTCGACATCTCCTCAGAGAAGTCAAAGGCACAGGGACTGGGGATTGTTCATTGATGGATATCTTTAACCTTTTCAGATTCTGTCAGTCAGCCCCTTGCCCCACTGAAGACAGAGCGTTGCCATTGATTTTGAAAGAGCTGAAATTTCACCAATATTTATAACTGCAGAACAGAGATTAAATTTAGCTCATGGGACATTAAAAATATGCATAACTGTTTTAATCATGAAGTCAATGAAATCATATAGTTGAATTACTTAAGTGCCTCTGAAAAGAACATAATTTCTCATCTTAAATGATATTCCAAAAACAGAGCAAAAACTCCAGCATCCTTGAGAGGTGCTACCAAAACTCATCCTATTTCTCCAAGCTCCAAACTCTGCCACTGCCAGAAATAAATCCTTAATACACAAGCAATCCAACCGCAGTGAAACCGCTGCAAAACGCCACTGCACAGGGTGGACTCCGCCTCTTCAAAAGGTTTCAGAACGAAGGCAAACAGAGGCTCGAGCTGAAAGGGGAACCCGAAATGCAAATTTACACGGGGACACCCGGCTCCCGAGGGAAGGGCTGGCGCACCCCGCGTCCCCCCGGGAAAAGCCGACACCACCCCCTGCAGGCATCCCGGACACCGGGCACAGGGACACCGGGCACGGCGACNGGGACAGGCTGAGAGAGTCTCTGCTCCACGCTCCCGCCCGGCCATAGCACCGCCCGGTCGAGGTCCCCTCCCTCCTGAGCCCCTCGCTCTCCCCTCTGGCCCAGCCACTGTCCCCTCCGCCGCCCCCATGGACTTACTGGGCCCCATGGAGATGACGGAGGGGTCCCTCTGCTCCTTCACAACTGCCGACGACTTCTACGATGACCCGTGCTTCAACACGTCGGACATGCACTTCTTCGAGGACCTGGACCCCCGGCTGGTGCACGTGGGGGGTCTGCTGAAGCCCGAGGAGCACCCGCACCACCACGGGCATCACCACGGGCACGAGGAGGAGCACGTCCGGGCGCCCAGCGGGCACCACCAGGCTGGCCGCTGCCTGCTCTGGGCATGCAAGGCTTGCAAGAGGAAGACCACCAACGCCGACCGCCGCAAGGCCGCCACCATGAGGGAGCGGCGGCGGCTCAGCAAGGTCAACGAGGCCTTCGAGACCCTCAAGCGCTGCACCTCCACCAACCCCAACCAGCGCCTGCCCAAGNCCGGCTCCTCGCGATGTCCCCGGAGTAGTTACCCTTGCGGCCGGCGCGGGGAGCTTCTGCCCCGGGAGAATCCAGCGGCGCCGCCGCCGCTGTGCGCCCCGCCGGCAGCTCCGGCCACCG
>VWZF01005810.1:2568512-2587853 GCA_013396755.1 Sclerurus mexicanus
GCCCAGCGGGCACCACCAGGCTGGCCGCTGCCTGCTCTGGGCATGCAAGGCTTGCAAGAGGAAGACCACCAACGCCGACCGCCGCAAGGCCGCCACCATGAGGGAGCGGCGGCGGCTCAGCAAGGTCAACGAGGCCTTCGAGACCCTCAAGCGCTGCACCTCCACCAACCCCAACCAGCGCCTGCCCAAGGTGGAGATCCTGCGCAACGCCATCCGCTACATCGAGAGCCTGCAGGCCCTGCTGCGGGAGCAGGAGGATGCTTATTACCCCGTGCTGGAGCACTACAGCGGGGAATCAGATGCCTCCAGCCCCCGCTCCAACTG
Organism: Sclerurus mexicanus; assembly: GCA_013396755.1. Taxonomy (NCBI): domain Eukaryota; kingdom Metazoa; phylum Chordata; class Aves; order Passeriformes; family Furnariidae; genus Sclerurus; species Sclerurus mexicanus. Next base: position 2,568,837 of record VWZF01005810.1, read on the forward strand.
CTCCGACGGCATGGTGAGTGCCCCAGGGAGGACTCCCTGCCACCAAGGTGCCCTGGACACTGTCTGTCCAAACCTGAGCAGGGCAAGTCACCTCTTCCTGCCTTTCCTATTGCAGCTGCCTTCTGTACCTCCCCAGGCAGAAGACAAAGTCCTTTCTCATGCCTTGAACTCCCACAATAAAGGGAGATGGGGTTCCCATTCCAGGATCTCAGAGAAAGAAGAAAAATCTCTTACACACTATTTTTCCTGGAATGAGAAGTTAAACAGGTCTCCCTGTGTCCCGGGACCTTGGGAAGCACTTTGGGAAGTGCTGCCGGGGAGAGGTACCCGGGGGCATAGTGAGGTCTGAGCCCCGCCTGTGATCCTCTAGATCCTGAGGCATCTCTTGTTCCCATCTTCTGCTGTATCATTACCTTTGAATCCTCAAAGGATTCGAAGCAGAGAGGAAGGGCCCTCTTGGACACAGTTGTTACATGGGAATTTTGTTTTCTGCCATTCAGCAGGATAGCAGGAGGAGGGTCTAAGTAACAGGAGTTGTTTTTCTTGATCTGTAAGAAAATTCTGTATTTCTCTTCTCACTCACTTCATCCTCTCCGTAAGCATTTACCAGCAACAGGAAGGAGAATCCAGGCTTTCAGTGCTGTTTGTATATTATGGGGATGGAGAATAAGAGTGGGGGCCAGAGAGGGTGTCTCATGACCACACCTTTTGACTGGGACTTTAGGCTCAGACCCTGGTCAGAGTCTCAGGTGTGGGACGTTGTGCAAGACAGTTGTCTTGAATGCATTTTAAAACTGGAGATTGTTTTCTGTGCTTTGGTGGAAACAATCACTACAGAGTTGAATATCTGTGATTACAAGATGGTCAACAGATTGGAGAAAAATTTACACAAGTGATCCCTCTTCAAAATACAGCCTCTTTTAATAGTAAGAGTAATTTCATTGTGGATTAAAGTATTGGAAACAAATGTATTGGTCAGTGTTTTGGACCTTTTTCTACACAAAATGGAAATGGGAAAAGAAACTAAAGGAAATAAAAAGGGACAAAGATAGAGGCTTTTAAAGAGGAACTCGTGTTTCAAAAAAATCTTCAAAAACTAATTAAAGAAAAAACTCATTCCCCTTTCAGTCTCTCTGTTGTAGACTGAAAATACAGGTAGGGCTGTATCTGATCAGAACACTGGAAAGCCTCATATCATCTGTAAAGCTGCAGCATTTGATGCAGTGGTAACTTTCCTGAGGGACAGCTGCGCCACATAAAGGATTCTGGGGTGCATCCCCTTCTAGCCAAGTCATGTTCTTCCTCATTTGAAGAAATGACAACTTGATGGCATTTTAGCCAGGACTGGAACGATGGCACAGACTAGAGCTTGAAATATGAAATTAGATGGTTGCTGGGGTTCCTGTAAGTGCAGTGGCCTCACTCAGATTTCTCTCCTTTCCAGATGGAGTACAGCGGGCCTCCTTGCAGCTCTCGCCGAAGAAACAGCTATGACAGCAGCTACTACACAGAATCACCAAATGGTGAGTACGTGCCGAAATGGCCATGTGGAACACGGAGACAGAGGCAGGCAGTGCAGCAAACTGCCCTGTGCCTTTTCTGTCTCCAGCTGGGCTGAAAGAGGAACCTGCCTTTCCAGCCAGCAAGCTGTTGCTGCTAGTAGAGGCATTGAATTTCGTCTAGATACATTTGCAAATACGAGACTACATTATAGCCACATTTCCTATTTTGCAAATATAACATTTGGATAAAAGCATATTTCTCTCTGCAACTTAAGTTTCTGTGTTTAACCATGTTTTGCATGAAGACTTTTCTTACTCTGTCATTGATCCAAACTGGAAAAATTGATGATTGATTTGAAATCTTCTCATCCTCTTCGATGGGTTAAGTGAAGCCGTGGATCCTCCCTGCCCTAAGAGCCGCACACGGTCTTTGGGCCTCTCTTCCATTTTGCAATTACAGTATCTCTTTTCTGATAATTGGTGTCCTTCACCAAAATTAATTTCATCTGAATCTCCACATCCTCACAAATGTGTAACTGCTTACTGATGTTAAGTACCCTCTGGATAACCTGAGCATCTTTTTGTCTGTTTTTTAGATCCAAAGCATGGGAAGAGTTCTGTTGTTTCCAGTCTCGATTGCCTCTCAAGCATTGTAGAGAGGATTTCCACAGATAATTCCACATGTCCTATACTGCCTCCAGTGGAAACTGTTGCTGAAGGGAGTCCCTGTTCCTCCCCAGAAGGAGCGAGCCTGAATGACAGTGGAACCCAGATTCCTTCCCCCACCAGCTGCACCCCACTTCCCCAGGATAACAGCAGCAGCAACCCCATCTACCAAGTGCTGTAAGGGCTGGTCCAGCTGAGCTGCACTGAAAACAATTTGCTCCATCTGGCCATGCTCGAGACCTGCCTTCTATGATTGAAAAGACTTCTTAAGACTTGTTCCAGTTTCAAAATATCACTGAAAATTCCTTCAAATATATAACTTTTCAAACCTGTATCACTTCAAAATACACATAGTTATTTATTGGTTGTTAAAGTTATTTAATATGTCTAGAAGTAAAATCGTATACTATGAAATGGCCAATGTTTAATCTGGGCTGTGGGGAATAGGAACCTGGCTCTTGAATGTGGAAGAAAACAGAAATCTACAACAGCAGTGGTATGACAGATCCTTCTTATTACTCCTGTTCTGGCCAAAATAAGGTTGTGGACCATTTTTTTTTAAAACTTTTTGTATAATTGTAAATAAGAGTTGCTTTGCAAAAAAAAAAAAAAAGAAAAAGAGAAAAAAAGGAAAAAGGAGAAGGAAAAAAAAAGAAAAGCAAAAATTAAAACAAAAAGGGGAAAAATTTTAAAATATTTAATATTGCTTGGTTTGTTGTGTCAAACTTTATATATTTATACGATGTGGTTGCCAAGAATGTTTTCAACAGTATTCTAAATAAAGACCCTTATTTATAAAATCTGTGGTGTTATCTTGACTTTCATTAGGGCTTCTAGAATTACTAGTGGTATTAGATTGCTGCCTTGGCAGGAAGAAGATACAGGCTCTGATTCAGCAAAGAAATCCAGAACATGCTTCAGTTGCACTACTTTCAACTACTTTGCATAAATATGTTGCTGAAAAGGGATCTACTTTCTCCATATTCTATCTTGGTGATTACTAAACCAAGACCTGAACATCAAAGGTCATTATTAAAGGGATCAGTAAATAAGCAAGTTTCTCCCCCTGCCCCTCAAATTTACAGTTATTTTATAGAACTTGATCTTATAAAGATGAAACTAGGGATCACAAAAAATTAGACTCTCCAAATTCCAGTGCACCTACTGAAACTTAAAGTCATACAACAGTATCTCACAAGACCAAGTACTACATTTTTTGATGAACATTCACATTTTTCATTCAAGTTCTATTTTCTAAGTGTTTGTACTACATTCATGTATTATCAGGTATTAGAAATTAATTGCAAAAGATTTTTTTGCCCTAAAGTTCAAGTTATAGATCACAGTTTTCCTCAAGTTCATGTTGGAATTTAGGCCAAAGATAGGCAGTTTTAATTTGGATTTGAACTTTATGCATCTCTGGCAACACTGCTCCAGGGATTTACTTCTAGTTTAGAACCTCTCTAAAAATAACCAGTGGGCTGTGTTTCATTCAGTACATATATGTAACCTTGAAAGCTTTCCATGCAACTGAAAAATCCTAGGCCCTGAGGAGGTTGTCATTGGAAAGTAACCATCAGGGCACTCTTGTGCATCTGGATAAGAATATCCATCAGCTACAACCAATGTGAAACAACCTGTTTCTTATCACACCCTTTGATTTATGGCTTTTGTATAAACATAACAGTAAAATAAAAACAAAAACCACACTGAAAACCAATCTAGATATCGTCATCAGCTCTAAATACTTTGATGACAGATTAGTCATTGTATTCTCTGTTAGATGACTATTAAAGAGGGAATTTGTGCAGCTCTTACCTTTTAAGCAGAAGAGAGAAAGAGGAAACAGCTAATTCCGGGGAATGTCTCTGACTACTTTAATCATGTACAGCCTTGAAGATCAATGTTCTGTGGAGAGGAGCAAGCTGTGTCCTGTGTCGAGCAGAGCAGTGCAGTTGCTTCTCCCTCCTCCTGGGGCAGAGTCATGCTTCAAGGTTGCTGATTTTCCCTGTCCCAGAGGCACAGGGAAGGTAGCAGCTGTGGGGATTCCTTCTGCATCCAGGCACCTGTGATCATGGTTGATGATAAATCAGTGTTGAGGTGCAGGACCATTCTGTGGAGCAGGCCAAGCTCCCACGGATCAGAGGGGACTCTGAGGTGGGGCTGCCTCCTCAGCATCTTCAAAGTCCAACTTCTTAAAGGTCTCCCATTGATTTCGCTCCAGCCCATAAAGACTGAGCTTACCCCTTTTATTTTTCCATTAAGAATCAAATTAATTTGAGAATGTGCTAATTCATACTAGCATGAAACAGGAGGATCTCTACTAAGGTCAGAAAAATGGCCCACGTTAGTTGGTTGCCTGCATCACTAACAAACATTGAGATAGTTGCCTCACAGATCAGTGCCCTGCACATCACCAATAATATTTGCATTGCCTTCAACACTTGATCAGGCCCACAATGCAAAAGATCAAACAATGCTTTTGTGAAATATTTAAGATCTTATCATCCCGGTATAATTTGAGGCTAATAAAAATATCAATTTTACTGTCATTAAATGGCAGCCAAAAAATATTTTGCCACCTCAAGAACTACAGAGGCTCTATGCTTACTGGCAGCACACGGTTCGTGCCTGCCTTGCCACAGCACCCCACTTCTGTGGGACACAACAGGGTGCACCTGGCTGTAAAGCTGGCATGGCAGAGCAGGCACGAGGCCCTTGTGCACAACAATGTACACGCGGTTCCATGTGAAGTCATGTATATTGCATTTCACGGATTTATTTTAGCCACCCAAGTTTCCACATACTGATGTTAATGTTACAACAGAGAACAGGCATTTAGCACATCCCAAAATAGATGGATAGATGATGAAGAAAAAATACTCATAGATTTCCTATGCAGAACCCACCTTTCTCCCATTGATCTCAGTGAGAAAAGTCCACTGGAGTAAGGCCAAAGGGCTGCAGTGCTAATTAATAGGTGTTTAGGTTACAGATATATTTATTTATGGACTTAAATAAAGAAAATTGTTTCCTGTGCAGTTTTTTCCTGTTTACTTCTGAGGTAATATATATAAAACAAATGCCTGGAGCTTTTCTACTCCCCTGTACATAAAGAGGACAGCATGTTACTGACAGAAGTATATCCCTGTCTATCAGTAAATATTTTGAAGCTAGCAATATTTGATTCAGAGCTTTAGTTTAGTTCTGACAGTGCTGAGGAGCAAATGTAAGATTGATCCAACATTTACAAACTTTGGTTCTTAAACTGGGCTCCTGAAGATGTATTTAAGCATGTAGGGCTGGTCCTACAAGACAAAGTCCAGCCTACAGAAGCACTCCAACATGGGCTACAAAAACACACCAATAGTCTGAAATCCTCAGTTTACACCACACAGGATCCAGTTCAGTATTCTGTGGGACGGAGAACCTAAAGGAAGACCATCTGATTTTAAAACATCCAAACGCCACAGATTGCAAGGACGTACAAAGCCTGGGACAAACTGGGGCTGGCAGCAAACCAGACCATTCCTTACCCTGAGCTGTCTCAGCAGAACAGTGTAGAGCCCTTCATGAAAGATATTAGAATTATCTGAGCTTTCCTATGGAATACTACCTCCAAAGGGAAAGTCATCCTGATACAAACAGTTAAAAGAAAAGTAACTGTCTTTGAACATAACAATAAGCGTGTATTTTGAGAATGTTTGATTTGATAACTTAAGAAAGCACTACATGACAAACCTAATATTACTGGTTTATCTTATTCAAACTATTGCTATGGAAAAAAATCAAGAGAAATAAATTTATGCTTCACTTATATATGCTAAATGGTCTGATTTAAGATTTTATCCGGTCATTTGCATATATGAGAATGAAGGTAATCAGTTTTCTACTTTGAATATTTCAAAATAAAGTGCAATAAAGTCATTGGCTTTTCAAATAGCGATGTTAAACACCATTTCCCATATTACCATTGAAGATGCTACAGAAATTTTTCACATGCTCAACATTCAATTTTAGGTAAAAGATACATGAACTATTCCTGATTTTTTTTTCATTTGAAAATATTTTATCATCCGTGTCCAAAAATATTAAATAATAAATTGGCAGTTGCCTTGCACCAAATACTGCCCTTCTAAAATGACTTGTCTTTTTCAGCTCAAGACAAAGACCATACAAAACCCCTGAATGTGGAAGGAAAAACAGTTTTCATTTCAGATCTTGTATTTTGCAGAGATATTTGAAAGGTTCAAATTGTGCAAAGGGCAAAAACTTCTCATTTTACTCATAAAAATAGTATTATCATTTTCAGAAGATCTACATCCAAAACAGACAAGGAAACATTTGCACCTCATATCTTGTAAATTTTAATGAGAAGAAAATAATATTTCCTATGTGTTTAAAAATTTTTAATTATTTCCGTGAAATCAGTGGCAAAACTTCCAAGTTCAGTAGAAGTAGTTTCAAACTACTGCATGTAATACTTCTTGGATTAGTGTTCACACAGCAGTGCAATGACATGACAAATTCCCTGCTGTGCCCCTTCGCTTGTGCTCTGATCACTGACTTGTCTGTATCCCAAGGCCTTCGGATATGCAGGTCCCCCTGAGCACAACCTTCTGAAGAAGCTGCCAGGCCTTAGTGCTCACCTGGTCTTGAAAATACAAACCAGAAACTATCCCCATATCAGCACTGAAAGCCTACAACAGTTCCAAGATGCATGGCTGACATGGAGCCTGTGATGGCAGGAGATCGTATGAAGGTCATGGTGCATAACTTGCACGTGGCAATCTTGGCTTCGCAAGCAGTAGGTAAAATGGTCTTTGTACAGCAGAGTGCAAATCTCTGACAACACGTCCTAGAGATCATGCTGTGAGGCAAATCCAAGTACCTCATTAAGCACTATTTACTAATGCTTCTCATCTTGCCCTCCCTCAGCCTTTCAAATCACTTGTTTTCCAGTTAAACTATTGAACAGTCATGACTTCTCCTTGATCAATGCAGCATGCTCCCTTTTCAACAGGTTTGTTGCACAACTGGGAATGCCATTAAGTGGAGACCTTTCAGTATTTGAGATTTCAGGGCTAATGAGGGAGAGAATGGTCTCTAGCATAATACAGAAGAACCTCCAGATAGTCCTTTCCCTCCCAGGTGCCACCAGGTATTAGGAACCTGTCTGGCATAGAGCCACTTGGGCCAGTAGAAGGAATGCAGAAATCTCCCTGTGGACTCAGAAATCTACTTATTGCATACACAGACACTTCTGAATAAAGACCTTAATATTGTAAGTTAATGGTGAAAACTGACCCATTCTGTAATCACTGGATGATAGAAACCCTCACTGTTTTCCCAATAATACAGTCAGCATGGCACCAAACTCACATTTTCTTTCTAAAACATCAATAACTTTTATCTTCCACAAGCATCTTAACAACATCAGCAAAGGTGCTATTTTATGTAATACTCCATCAATAACCCCACATTTGTTAATAGGGAGGCAAATACTCTAAGTATTTATAAAAAAAATTACTAAAAACTCTGACAGACAATAACCCAGAAGATTGAGGGAGACTATGATTTCGGTTGGAGTGGTGTTGGTTTTTTTGCTTGGAGTCAGATTCACTCAGAGATCTCTGTCTCAGCACAGTTACCCAGTGCTGCCTGTCCACGGCAGTAAAAGGAGGTCTCCCAATCTCCACAGGCCTCCCTAACTCACCTGGACTGACCTTGAGCCTTTTTTGGTACAACAGCCACATCTGCTGGGCATCGTGTAAACTGCAGTTCTCCCTGAAACTCACTTGATCAATGCCATGTTTTATTATCTTTCTATAAGGGAAAATTTGCTGGTGCAGAAACAGCACAAATATTTATGGTCTTCAGTCAGCACCTGGAGTTCTGTACACTAGGAATATCAGGAAAGGTATATTGGAAAAGCCAAACTCTTCCCTACCAAGTGCCTTCTACAAAAACAGAGAGAAAAAAAATGTAGGAATAGTATAGTTTGATTTTTTTGGTTTTAATACTGCACAAATTCGGGGATAGCACTCTATTTTGTTTTAAGTAAAATAGAACGACAAAAGGAAGAGAGAAAATGGAAGGTCTTTGAAGGGATTGCATGGCCTGTGCTGTGAGCAATGGCAATGGCCTTTCTTCCCTGCATTTTGCCAGGGACAGGAGTGCTCAGATAGTAACCAGCAAACTATCTGGTGACCAAGTCCCTCAGTAGGGCACAGGTCATGGCCAGCACATGGAGGGAGGTGATTGTCCCCCTCTGTTCTGCTCTGGTGAGACCCCACCTGGAGTGCTGCATCCAGCTCTGGGGTCCCCAGCACAGGAAGGACATTGACCTGTTGAAGCGAGTCCAAATGAGGGTCACCAAGATGATTAGAGGGATGGATCCACCTGTCCTATGAGTAAAGGCTGAAGGAATTGGGATTGTTCAGCCTGGAAAAGAGAAGGCTTTGGGGTGACATAATTATGGCCTTGCAGTACCTGAAGTGGCCTACAAGAAAGATGGAAAGAGACTATTTACAAAAGCATGTTGTGACAGGACAAGGTGGAATGGCTTGAAACTGAAAGAGAATAGGTTTAGATTAGATATTAGAAAAAAATTCTGTACTTGAGCATGGTGAGGCACTGGAACATGTTGCTTGGGGTAGCTGTGAATGCTCCATCCCTGGAAGTGTTCAAGGCCAGGTTGGATGGAGCTCTGAGCAACCTGGTCTAGTGAAAGGTGTCCCTGCCCATGGCAGAGGGGTTGGAACTGGATGATCGTTAAGGTCCTTTCCAACCCCAACCATTCTATGACTCATTTTAACTCCCACCCAGCATACAGGTATAGAATAGCACAGGCCGAGAAACAGTCCTCCCATTTGGAAAGGTCATTTGAAGCCATGCAAGGGAAAGATAAGCAAGTGTAGAAGGGACTACCTAAAGATCACCTGCCTTATACTTTGGCCATATGACATTCCTTTCTCTCACATTGGTACTTTACTTCTGAATCCTAAACCAAATAAAGCAATACCTTTCTGTTACGAATGCCTTTACTTTTTTTGTGCCACCTGTGGGTTTGCTGAGGATGGAGCCAACACAATCCATGTGCCTGTGGCACTAAGAGGTACTTTTCATTGCTGCTCCTTGCTGCAGTATAAAAGGAAAGTACTTTACAAACAAGCAGTAGGCTTTTCTCCAGACCACCGGAGGGCAGCATTTCCATGAAAAAAAAAACTAGGATATCTTTTCTTTAGTGCATACTTTTTCATTTTTCCTGAATTTTCATATCTAACTCTTCTTCAGTTCAGGTACAGAGTATCATTTCATACCAAGACAACTGAAATTAATGAGCCAAATTCCCACCTAGTGTAAATTCATCAGTCTTATTAGCAGTTGACACAGTATTGGTACCCTTATCTGTTGGGATTATCACAGCAAGTACAAACTCCTGATTTGAGTTTAGATGCTCAGAGTTGCAGTTTTATGTTTAAAAAAAAAGACTTTTGTGTCTATATGGCAAGGTATCCCTATGTGTTGCCTAAAGGTTGTTGGGATGAAGACCATCATAAAGCAAAGCATTTATACAACAGCTTGTAAAGAGAGAGCTGTTCTTCAAACAGCACATAATGTTCTCATTACAGATCTAATACCATAGAAATACAAATGTATGCAGGGAGGTACACGTGTCACACATGTTCCTCTGTCTGGCACAGGCCATACTTACATCTCTTTGTTCCTTTTGGAAAGGAAGCATGATATGTGCTAGGCACACATGCTCTACACTCTGAAAGGCTGTCCTCTACAGAACTATACACTTGAAACAGCTTGCAGTTGAAAGCCAGCTGCATGAAATGTAGTCCCAAACATGCTTTTCAAAAGCTTCACAAATGCCAATTACATTAAGCGGTATGAAAAAAAGCAACAAAGTAATGCGCCTAATTAACAAAGCTAGAGATGGAGCCAGCCATTTAGTTTGAAGTACTTCCAAGAGAGATGTTAAATGCAACGGTCAGGGCAACTCTGGAAGAAGTAAATTAACATGCTGGGTTAATACTTCAAGCTCTGTGGGAGTAAAAAGTGTGTGTGGTGAGGGGAAACAAAGGTAAAAATATCACAGGGTGCTATTTTGTTTGTTTGTTTGTTTGCCAAAAACACTTTAGCTTTCACCATCTATTATTCTTCATGGTATGCTAGAAATTATGCAAGAAGACAGAAAAGTATCAGCATTGTGTCACCTGATTTCCTAAATTTATCTTTTCCCCACCTGTTAAATCTTATCTCAAGGTCAAGAGAAACAACCATTTTGAGTAAAGGAATTATGAGATAAGACACATTCACGAAAAATACATTAGTGGTGTTCTTTTATCTTTAGTACTACCCACAACCACAGCTTAAAACATTCCTCTCACCATAGGACTTCTCGAGCAATAAACTCTGGTGGCTTGTTCAGAGAATACCCCGTACATGTCTTTTTTTTTACCACAATAGTGTTTCGCTTCTGGTCCTTACAGCTAAGATTCTGATTGTAAATGTTACATACCTGTCATTGGGAAAGCTCAGGCCATTACATACTCTCAAGTTCCAGCAAGTAGCGTGGCTTGAATCTGTTCCAGTACTCATCTGTTGGCAGCTGTTTCCATCTGCTCCTTGAACCATTCTGTTCAGTCCCTAGGGAAGTGCAGAAAGATTGTCACGCAATGAACTTGCTTGTTGTGAGTTGGCTGCTTGTGTTTTACCCAAATCTGTCATTTCACCTCATCTGCTCTCTGGCCTTTTTTTGCCACAAGAATTCTAAGTTCTGCTGTACATCAAAGGAAAAAAGAAAGAAAGAAAAAAAAAAGCTATTCCTCAGATGTGGATGACAAGATGTTATTCCTTATTTTAATAACAAATAATTATTATTAAAAAGAGTACAGAAAAGATGGATCAGATCACTTAATCCTCACAGCTGCTAGGTACATAGTGAGTCCTGCATGTATGTTTCATAGCTTAACATGTCTGACCTATCTTCACTTTGTGATGACAGAAGACATATGCCCTTCAAGCACTCCATGACCATTACCCATAGCCCTTTTTTGTTTGGTTTTGTGGTAAAACACAAAGTGTATAAAGAGAAAAAAAAAAAAAAGACATTTTCTATTTTGGACACCAGTGGTTATGTTTCCAGACTTGCAGCTGGAGTCTTCAGGAACTTTGGTTGACTGAACAAATATCTGTAGACATAAGGCTCCTCTATTCATTTATCGTATTGCTATTTGTGTACTTGTTAACTTGATATCTACAGACTAACATTAATTGGCCAGAGTGAAGCAAAACATCTTTTTTCTTTTTTTTTTTTCTTCCAAAGTACCTAAAAGTACATCCCTAAATAAAAGCAGCATTCTGCAGATCCTACTCAGTCTTAGATTGGGAGGGGAGAAATACTCAATTGAATTATTACTGCCCAGGCAATCTTTTTCTCCACTTTTTTCACAGACAGGGTGACTATAAGCTGGAGAACAATTTGAAAAGAACCTGTAGAAACCTATTTTATTTTTATTACAGTCTGAAAAGTTCCAAAGAAAAAAAGAGGTCTTTATTTTGAATTTGAGAACTGGACACCACTTTTCTCTCATTCCTTCATGGGAAAGCTAGCAAACATGCTACTCTTATAGTATGAGAATGCATCCTAGAAGAACAGAAAGGTCCAACTTTGCATGAGAACAGAGCATAACTGAAGGAAGACGCATTGCTGATTTCTTGTTGGCCAACTTGGAATATCTTGTCCCATTGTGATCTTTCTCTGCTTCCTTGTTATTCCCCAGTCCCTTCCACTACCGGTCTAACTAGAAGCAAAGACTAGAACTGCAAAACGTGGCAGAATACACAGATGAATCAGGCTGAATCACTAAACAATGACTAAAATGTAGTGTCATAGGAACAAACTTAAGCTAAGCCATTTAAATACAAACCTGCTGCAAATCTTGTACATTACCAGGAATCTCAGCCACAGTCTGGAAGGCTGGTACAACCCTTTTGCACTGAGATTCCTACAGAAGGCTTTCCCAGGTCCTGGAAGCTCCAGGTAGAGCATCTCCCGCTTCCTGGAGCACAGAGACCATTCATTTTAGTATATCCCAGAAAGGGAGGGCTGAGGATAAGCTTATAGAGGTGCTACCCTTTCCCTATTTGCTTTGACCTAGCTCTTACCACCTCATTTAACTAGAAAAACATGCTGCTGTTAATGCTGAGCCACAAGTCTAGGCACCAGACAGGACCAGGAAATCTGCATTCCCAGAAGCTAGCTCAAGATTTGTGACAGAAGGTGGATTTTGCTTTTCATTCACTCACACTTACATTGTATAAATCCTGGTTATTGACAAAAGAAATGCAGCAGATTTCATCCTTAGTGCCAATTATTTAACTAGCATCACTGGATCTATTATACTTTATATCTCTTCATATGCAGCACACAAATAATTACTTCAACAGGATTAAAAGTCACATTTCATGGAACTGGCTGCATAAATATTTACAAAGCTAAAGAACAGCAATGACATCTCAGAGTTATTGATTCATGTCAAATATTAAGAAGCTGGGCTAATCAAGGGATTTAAGCAATGCTTTAAACCTTTGAGTCAGCATTGTTGAGATTTATTTAAACTACTCTTACCTTTCAACATCTGAAGTTTTACAAATCGCTTATAACAATAAAGATTTACAGACCATTTTCCCATCTGCTTGTCTGAGAACATTTCAGTTACTATTGTGAACTCAGAGTAGGCTGAATAAGTAATAACAGCTGTGAAAAGTGAATCATTCCACAAATAAAAAGTTACCATTTCAGTTAAAAAACAAAAACAGAAGAGAGAAATGTTCTAATTATTTTGATGAATTAGAGAAATTGTCAGCTGATGGGCAAGCACATACATTGTATAAAATAGAGTATGTTCTATATTCCTGTCAGAAACAGACCCTAACTTTTTTTTTTCCTTTTTTTGGGTGGTGGTTAAATGGAACTGAATACACTTGCAGCACTGAAAACTGCATGCCTTTTTCAAGAAAAGACTAGCACCTCCTGTTCTGTATTCTGTATATAGTAGATGTGAAATACATATGTCTGTATCTATGTGTTTGTGTCTGTTGCTATGTTCATGCACCTGCAAATTGGCTGAGCTTTTAAAAACATAGTGACAGCATTAGTAGACTTTTGTTTTCAGAAAAAGCTGCCTAGGCCAGTCAAAAAAAGACAGGGATCTTTTAGGACTCCCTGAAACAAACCATGTAATAAAATAAAGCCAAATCCCTTTCTGCAACTCTAGTCATAGTACATGGTAGGAGTTAAATAGTTCAGACCTATGTGTGCTCTTTTAGAAATGTGGATCCAAGCCCCCAGGATGACTGCTCTCAGCTCACAGTAGCACGTGTCTACCAGCTTCCATAAGCATGTTTTTGTTATGCGCTGACGTGAAACTTTCAACTGTGTAAGCTGAATTTTCCTGATCACCAGCTGCTTTTTCTGCTGCATCACACCTAGATCAGCAGGAAGAAGGCAAGAGACAAATCTATACTTCCTATAGCTCCGCATTGTAACAAAGTGGCCCATTAGCCAAGCTGTATGCCTAATTTCAGATACTTAAGGTAGATTTCGCTGTGACTTAGACCCATGGTTTCTTGAACAACAACTATTTCTGTTTTGGGGAATGCCTCATCAAAGACAAATCCTGACACTTGTACTAGAGCCTTGACTAGAGGATGGGCTCCAAGAGAAGCACAGTGCCTGACCCATTCCAGCTACATGCTGGATTCAAGCAGGTGAGGGGGTGAGACAGAGAACTCAACAGCTGTTTGCAGTGCTTTCCACCCTTTTTGCCAGGAAGGAGCAGTCTTTTCTTTCCCAACAGGAAAGACAGTTTGGACCCTCCCCCCTAGCAAGCAGCAGAACACTTCTTCCACCACCTCGCCTTGCTCATGTGCACCATCCCCATCATTGTATCTGCTTGGCTCTGTCTCCCACAAATTTTCAGCAAAACCAAATGGATTCAAATGGGAGTTTCTCTTAGTTAATGGACTGAGTAAAGACCAATGATGATCTCTAACACGTTGCCGTATTACTTCCATTTTTTTCTGGAGCAACTTCCATTTATCTCACAATTTGATATGCACTTTCTGAAGGATCCCAAAGTAATTTGCAAACAAAAACGAACCTTCAGTCACAAATGTCAGCCCAGTACAAATGGATGAAAAACAAATGCAACTCAGCAGGCAGAGCACAGTAAATACTTCTCAGCTCAAAGCAAAACTATGCAACAGTTGAAGAACATGAATGAAGTACATATTCAAGCAAAACTGAAGTAATTAAGAATGAAAAATGTAGATATAAAAGTACAGGAGCTAGCATTTAGCTATAACTTCTGCTGCTCTGGTTACTCTCAATAAAAGCATCACAACTTCTTTGCATCAGGCTTTGGGCTACACAGCTCTTCAGACATGCATCACCTCTATGACTCCCCCAGTCAACACCAAGCACCAATCCCCAATTTTCTCCTCCATTCTCTTTCTTTTTGTGGAAGGCTTTCATCCAATTAATGACAATTCAAAGGGGTTAATCTAACCTTTCATGAAAGTAATATCATCTATGCAATTGCAGTTGCTTTATTTTTAAATTATTTTCAAGGACAAAGTGAATACATTGAATGCTGAAGTGCATTACAGTTTTTCATTTGAAGACCTCAAACCAAATGATTTACAATGATCAATGTTAATAGATTACATCATGCTCTGAATTGCTCTAAAACTGATAAAGAACTGCACCAAAATACTGTTGAATTGTCATGAGTTTAATGCAAGAAAGCATGGGCTGAATTATAGCATTCAAGCATTGCAAAACTGGTGTTCTAGCCCTGGCTGCCTTTTGTTTTGAGATTATAATTCTTACAAATAATTCTCTTCCTCTCAGCCTCTTCCAGCTTTAAAACATTTTGAATGTGCTCTCGAGCTGCATTCATAGTTGTGCACAAAGTCACAGGCTCTCTCAACATCCCTTTTCCCTCTTCTTATTGTTACAATTGGTCAACCTTTTTCTTTGAAGATAAACTGACTGATTAACTCAGAACTAGGCTTAAATTTCAAGAGTGAGAGCTTTGTTAGCTGTCACCATTGTTGTTACCCTCACTGGGAACCTTGGTGAAGGAGAGGCTAAAGAGGTGTGTAGAATCAGGTACTCTTGATACACTAGTAAAGCACCAAAGCATACAGCTCCTTATGTGTGTTTCTGTGCCTATACAGTTCTGTCAATCCAGCATCTTCTCTAAGTGGTAAAATGTCTTCATACAAAAATTAAAATTATTTTTAAAAATAGTTAAAATTTCACTTCAGATTTATGAGTTACTAAGTTTAGGAATATTAGGGAATATATGCTCAGTCATCTCCCACATTGTGAAGAAAGCTCCTTTGGAGTTAGACAGAAATCACTGCAGTTCTCAGCTAAAGCAGTAAGTAGAAAACAGGGGGATTAACAAGAGTGAACCCACACTAGGTATTTTTTAGTCTGTAGACGGAATTTAGACTTCTGTCTAAAAGACAACCTACCTTTCATTGTATATGATTGCCCTGGGGATGCTGAAGTATAGGGCAGTAAAGGTGATCCCAGTACACCAGATACAGAGGTGAAAGAAGGACTTAGTCTTCCTGCATCATCAGAATACAGTAAGGTGACCTAACACAAGTGATAAAATTAGTAAGGGGCCTCACTCTCTTTTTCTGCTACACAGTAGTTTAAATACTAAAATTTATCTATGGCTTAAAGCTATTCTTCCAGTGTCACGATTAAAAATGTTGATTTAGAAGAATACCTAAGTTGTAATGGACCAAATGACTAAGGATTGCTCAAAGTGCATATATATTGTCCTGGGTAGTAGAGAGACCTTTATAAACTCTACAGCTTATTTTCCCCACTTATGCCAGGTTTTGGTCAGCCCCAGATCAACGTAGATGACATCAAAATCTCTCACCACTTACTAACATGAACTCAGGAAACAAAATGTTTTTCCAAGGCTAATGGCTTTTAATGCAGTTTTTAAAATTCTGACACCCCCACCTGCTGCTGCTATACCAGAATCCTTTTTCAAACAGACTGTGAATTATTTGGATAACCTACCAACTCCATGCTTCCTACAGAGCTCTTCTAGCACTATTAAAGCTGGTTTACTTCTTTTTAACCTGTTAAACTTAGTAAGGTTAATTACTAAGTTAAATTAAAGTAACAAGCAGTATCACAAAAAATATATATAATTCCTGGGCTTACACATCCACCTTCACATTAAGTCCTCCCTAAAGATGTCAAATATAAATGAGAATTAAAAGCAGTTATAATATTGCTATTTTTCAGTGCGATTAGGACAGAAATGCCACTGTACAGTTTAGGATTAACCAAACTTCCATGGAAATTTTCTGTCTGCAAATTAGATCTTGGAAAAGTAGTTGATTTGTTTTGTCTGTTATAGTCCAAAGACTTCTAATTATGGAAAATTATTTATTAAAATCAAACTCGAATTTTATGTCACTACATGGCAAGTGTAAAGCAAAACTTCGCTAAACTGTATTAAAACTTCCATTTCATACAAACCAACAACTACCTATTTGGTGGTATCAACTATCACTAATCAAACAAATGTGAATCCTGCTAGGATCTATCACGCAAAGCAAAGTCTTTGTGTCTTAATATGCAGTTATTTCATGCCACGATCCTTGTTAAATAAAGATATTATTTTCTAATACTCTCCTTCTCAAGTTTCAATATAAGCTTCAAAGGAGACACTATCTTTCTTTTTCCACATCAAAATAATGCATAAACTTCATGTTGTAATTTATATTCCTAAAAGCCCTTCCACTTCAGTAGCTAGCTTGCTCCAGATCTCACAAGCTATTCTTGCCCCTGAATCTCTGATCTGGGACCCTCAAGCATGTCTTTTGAAATATCCAACTCTTCTATCTCTACAAGGTTTCTATCTTGAAAGAAACCTTGCAGGTCACTTAAGCATGACCTTCTCACCGCAGTCCATGAAAACTACCTTTAAACAAGTTTTCTAGTTTTTAACATATACTTCCAGATGACTTCTGAGGTCCTGTACCACCCTCCTTAGTTCTCCTCAGACATCCCTTTCATGCCCAGAGTCACCTTAGTTCCCAACACTGAAAGTCCTAAAGAGGAATCATTCATGGGGGGGTGGGTGTAAGATAACATGGAAGGCAGGAGCTAATGAGCTGGGAAAAAGCCTCTAGAGATGTGGATGTGACCAGAAGGGCCCTTAACTTCTTTCCGGGGTTACCTGCCTTCCTCAACCTTCATAACTCAGAAACTACTCTACAGTGCTTCCCCATTGACCCCCAGATCTATTATTATTAAAAGTAGTGACTTACTATGATTACAAAATAATTTTCATGTGTATCATTTCTGTCAGTGAGTCAACATCCTCTTTTTCTTTTTTAAGGACACGCTTGGATTCACAGACCTGCCCTCTTCTTCCTCTGTGCCCTCTGGCTGGCAATTCTCAAGGACTTCAGAAAGCGTTTCTGTACTTGTGATTCTCATATTCTCCCTCTGTCATCAACCTTTCTGCCTCTGTTCAGTCCCAATGCTCAAGTGGCTGTCTGGCATCTCTTCCTGGAGATTTTGTCATCAGTTTTTGCTAGCCGAAATGCAGAGTTGCCTTGGTTTAACCTCACTTTTTCCCTTTTCACTTTCACTTCTGCTGACACCAGTAACATATTCCCATTCCTACTGTCTTGTCTCCCTTTTCCCAAGAGTCATGCACAAACAGCACCAGATTCCAGGCCTTCCTTCTAACCCACCAGCATCAAGACCAATCTGTCACCATTTTCACAGACAAATCTGCTGGTTAGACCCCTTTGGAACATCCTACCACAGTTACTGCAAAGTGTTTTTTTCTGCATCCCAAACATGCAACGCTCCTTTGCAACTCAAAGAAACTGTGGGTGGTCAAACACCTCCTCTCACAAACCTGACCACACCACTTGCTCCTTGTCAGCCTTCCACTTGTTCCTCACCTGCTGTTCCCACATATCGGAATCTCTGTCCTACTTCAAGGCTCAACCTAACTGCATGCCTCTAGTCCAAACTCCTCTGTTAAGCATTGTGTTGTCCCTATTGCTTCTGCTCTCCAGCAGCATTCCCTAACCACATACCCTTCAATCGTATGTTTCTCCACCGTATCCATTCATCATGAGATGACCTCCCATGATCCATCCGCAATGGCTCAGCTCTCCATGCTCTCCCACAAGCCCATTCCTCCTGAGATGCTGGCAGCAAATAAGACAAAATACAGAACATGTCTACATACCTCTGTTACTTCCCTTCAACACAACCATCTTCTTGCTGTTCTTCAAGCTCCTCACAAAGCAGGAACTGGGTTTTTTTGTCAAACTTCCCTTGGCATTCATTGTGAATGAGTAAGAAAGAATAAATGACACGAACCCAAGCCTCAACTTCTTACCGACACAAGTGTTAGGATAGAAACAAGTGAACAGTAGGAAAAACAGAAGAAAAGATGGAGAAGTGGAACAGGTGTGCGGGACTCTGTAAAAGCGCAACATGATAGGAAATGACAACCCTTGGCACCCCCGCTTGTGATGTGAGAAATTTATGCTAGGGGAGGCCTGGAATTTTGCCCCTCGGCGGGTCCAGTTCGCGCAGGGCGAGCACAGCCACGACTCCCTCCAGCGCTGCTTGAGCGGGTCGCTCAGAGCGGCGTCTCCCGCAGGGGACCGCCCGGCGGGCACATCCCGCGGCGGGGGCCGAGGGGGCGCTCTGCCGGCAGCGCCGTGCCCCGGGCGGGCACGGGGGCAGCGCGGCCGG
>VWZF01005810.1:2587980-2671536 GCA_013396755.1 Sclerurus mexicanus
CGCCCCCGCGGGCCCGGAGCGGGGCTCGCCCTAGGCACCGACTGCCGCCCAGCAGCCTCACGGGCTCGCTGCCTGCCGTGCTTGCTTGGATGAGTCTGCGACATGCCTAATAAGAGACGAGATGGGCCAGGGCGACGAGAGCGACCGCATTGTGATCAACGTGGGAGGGACTAGGCACCAGACTTACCGCAGCACCCTGCGCACCCTGCCCGGCACGCGGCTGGCCTGGATCGCTGAGCCCGATGCCCACAGCCACTTCGACTATGACCCCCGCACGGATGAGTTTTTCTTTGACCGGCACCCGGGCGTCTTCGCCCACATCCTGAATTACTACCGCACGGGCAAGCTGCACTGCCCCGCGGACGTGTGCGGGCCCCTGTATGAGGAGGAGCTGGCCTTCTGGGGCATCGATGAGACCGATGTGGAGCCCTGCTGCTGGATGACCTACCGGCAGCACCGCGACGCCGAAGAGGCTCTGGACAGCTTTGGTGGGGCGCCCCTGGATAGCAGTGCTGAGGACGGAGACATAGATGGCACCGGAGACTCTGGTGATGGTGAAGATGAGCTGGAGATGACAAAACGCCTAGCACTTAGTGACTCCCCAGATGGCAGGTCTGGGGGCTTCTGGAGACGGTGGCAGCCCCGCATCTGGGCACTCTTTGAGGATCCCTACTCCTCCAGATATGCAAGGGTAAGCTATGCAATCAGCACCCTCATCAAAACACTCGAACCTCCCTGCAGTCCCACTTCCTCCCAGCATCGTCAGGGTTATCTCCACTGTCAGAGCAGAGCAGCCATCCATGTGTGTGGCCATACAAAAATCATGCAGGGGCTACAGGGATGTAACCCACGCTCTCAAGCAGGCCTCATGCATGGAGCATGAGTGGACACCAAGGCATGAGCTTGTGTACTCATATTTGGGCTTCCAGAGACCCTTATTTTCTAACAGGCTCCTAAAACTCCACAGCTTGGGGCAGGGTCCCATTCATGGGCCAGGGAGATCTCCATTATACCAGGTAATTTCCCTCTGTGCATAGATTTTTACAGTCAATCATACCCCAGTAAGGAGAGACACCTTGTCCAGCCCTCTTTTGAGGGCTCTCTCCCCTTTATGAGATGGAGAAATGATCATGGGAGCAGTCCTTGGAGGGCCAGGGCATTTGGAGAGTTTCTCAGCCTGGACTGGAAAGGAAGCCTGTTCCTTTCTCTTTTCTCATACATACCAAGTTAAATATTTATGATCATGCTTCTCTGAGAATGGGTAATTCAGTTGCCCATTTAGCTCATCACTCTGTCTTCTTCCCTTGTGGAAAATGCAAAGTATTAATCAGAGGAAAGGGTTTCATTGATGTTGAAGGAACACTGTGTTTGACAGGTTTCTTGCTTGGTACTGAAGGACAACTCCTCCCCTCGTGGTGCCTGCGGTTGTTTTGGAAAAAGAATGCACACTGGTGCAGTTCACAGCATAGCTGTGGATAAAGATGGTCTGTAACAGTCAGCCGACTCCTTTAAGTAGGCACCTTTCATACTATGACATATGAGGATAATTACATTGCTTAGGGCCTTATTCTGCTCCTGAAATCAAAAGTAATGAAAACATTTACTTTAGGAACAGCAGCAGGATTAACCCCCAAGATACCCATATTGATTAAGCAAGAAAACAGATGAAGGATAGTGCCTTCACAAAGAAATTGGTTTGCATAGGTTTCATTCCTCTCCTAAATGTACCGTTGTTACAGCCTAATTGTTGCGAGCCCTCGATAGGGATGGTCAGTGTTCCTGAGGAGGATCAAAGAAGTGAGATCAGATTAGGGAGAAAATTGGATGGATGGATGGATGGAGGAAAGAAAAGTGGAAATGCAAGGAGCTGGTCATGTATGAATGGGTGGTGGAATAGCAGCTGCTGGAGACTTTGGGTCTGAGCAGAGATCTCCAGCAGGGAGACGCCAGGTCGGCAAATTGAATGAATGGGGAAAGCTGGAGCAGAGCCTGGAGTTACATCTTGCTGCATTTCTTAAGACTCTTGTTCGTATACCCTTTGGAGACTTCCTCTCTGAACAAAGGAGTTCATATTTTAAATGAATTCTTTTAAACAGCATGGGGGATAAAGGAATAATAAAATATTTACCAGAAGATGAAAAGATGTTGCTGTTGTATTGCAGCTTTCAAATCCCTGACTTCTGACAAAGGAACATGGAAACAGAGAGGGAAGGCTGGCGAGTGTCCTTCAAAATGCTTGGTTTCCATTATTCAAGCCCAGTGTTAGCAGGCGTTGATTTGAATAACAGATCTCTGGGACCCAGGAATCTGTTGGTAAAACACATTTCAAGTCAAAGCAGTGTGCTTGTCCCAAGATTTTGTGAAGTGGTTCAAAAGCCAAAGGGATAATGTTGTCCAAGTGAAAAGGACACAGAGGCTAAAATACCCTTTTGCTTGGAGGCATTATGATATTTTAGGTGGAAGAATAAAAATCTATAACTAATATTAAGAGTTTTTGTGATGAAACTGAAATTCTAGGAGGATATAGAGTCCATTTTCTAATTCTCTAAGGTATTTTCATTTAGCAAGAGGTGGTTTATAAAGTGATTTGGGTTTGTTTGTTTGTTTGAGGTTTTTTTGCAGTGGATTATATATCATATATTCACAATGACATGTGCATACCTGTTAGAATCCAACCCCTGATTTACCTCTAACTTGTTCTTTCCTTAAAGGATTGTTAAACTAGATAAATATGAATTCTGGGCAAAGTGTATACTGAATATTTTGTGGGTTAAATATGATTCTTTAACTTGTATCTATGGAGACGTAGGCCGTATGTGTTAATATTTTGCATGAAGGAAAATGGCTTTCATCATCAACACATGCACACACTGCCCATTAACAAGACATTATAAGACACTTAACATTTTCTAATAAAAGCCATACTTTATGGTTATGGATATAAAAAAGAGATGGGAGTTTGATTTATTCTCCTGTAACCTAACACAGACATTGCAAAAAGACCTCAAGCTCACAATACCTAATTTACAGTAAACAATTCATAGCATCATTAATAAGTGAATGGTGTATTAAAGCAATCATTATTAGAGTCAGGCAACAAATCCACTGTTACGTCATTTTTAATTGTGCATGCTACTTTCAATTACAAACTGTATTTCAGCTATGCAAAAATCTAAATTCACATTGGCATTTTGTAAAAAAAAAAAAAAAAAAATTCTCTTCCTAAGCAGAACTGAGACCTGTACTAAGGATGGTCATTATATATGTTTGATGCTCATATACGGCTCCAAAATGCATGCAAAATAACATCTTAATGTAAGCATCAGTTTACATAGCCATTATACTGTTACTCTTGGACAAGTAAAAAGAATAGTCTATGAATGTTAAGATTAAATGAAAGCCTGTATATCTGTATTAAGCAAGATTTCTCTGGACTCTATCTGGTACACTAAGAGAGTGAATGTTTAGGAACTGTCTATGAAAAGCTCAGCATTTACTCAAATCTAGCCATTCTTGGAGGATTTTGATGGACATTGCTTGCAAATGCAAGTACATTTGACTGTTTTGCCTCACCTGCACCTGACTCATACTAAATTATATCTGATCTCACTGTAGACAGCCAGGGAAGACTGGAAGTACACTTGTCTATGTCAGGCAAAATCAGCTAACTCTGCAAATTTTGTTTCTTTTTAAACTTAGTTTGATAAAGCAAACTCCCAGTCACTAATCTTTTGTTTTTAGGTGCAACACAGTCCACAGTTTCTTGTTAAAACAATAATGGCTGATTTTAATTGAATTCTAGTTTTCTATACGCTAATTTCTTAAATAATGTAGTTCTTTCTAAAAAGATGGAACACTTCCAAAAAATTGCATCATCTTCTGTATCTGTAATAAAAAAAGGTAGCTTCTTTCAAATCACAGATTTCCTTAGACACCTACTTTAGTAAGATAAGCATGTGTTGTACTTCTCCTAAACTTAAAGAATCCACACTTGGATAGAGGCAAAATCTGGTACCTGGAGGTCTGAACAGAGTAACAGACAAAGTGATGGAAAAGATCTGATTTGCAGAGATCCTGGGTGTGTATGTAGATAGGCATCCAGGAGGGTTGTCAAAAGCATCTGATCAGGCAGCTAAATATCACTGCATGTCAATGGATATTATGCACCTAAATTGGCAAGACGTTTCTTTAAAGCTCATTAGGACTGTCTTTTTTGCATCATCAGACAACTTTGTATATATATTTTTCATAAGTAGGTGCAAAGGGGGAAATAGAGCCACACAGAAGGCTACAGAGGTACTCTAAAGCAGCATATCCAAGAGTTACATTGTAGTAGAGTTCCTGCCCTCTGTACTCACTAGACTTCATAGGTCCTCAGTACACAAATGTGTGAAAAATACTTTCTTGGCATCCTTTCTCCATTATATTTATGTCTGGTCATGCTATTCTTTCACTAGTGAGGCTCCCACTGACTTCCTGGGGAGTTTGGCAGGCAGGTATAACATATTTGTCCCCCTTCCTCCTCCTCCCCCCAGCAGGATAAGGTTGTGTTTGTGTTAATTCATATTCCTTGCGTTACTCAGTGTTTGGGAATGAGGAGTTTTCAGCTGAGATTCTGCACTAGTGCTCACATTCAAATTGGACAGTTAAACTTCATTAAAGGACCCTCAGGAAAGATTTTGTAGTCTTTCCAAACAAAAATTTTTGCTGTTTTTAAATAAAAGCTGGTGGGGGTCCTATGGAAAGTCCTCAACAGCTTGACTTGCGATCCTGGCATATGCTATACTGCCTTGATCTGTAAGAGGAAAAGCAAAACTCTTGCTCACGCTTCCCTCATGTTTTCCCTTCACATCCTGCAGAAGAATCTACTTTCCTCAGTGGGTGATTTTTGAAGGACGAGTTTCTGACACTGAGGAGACTGGAAAAAGGACAGTGGTAAAGAGATGAGGAAACGGTGTTTCGCATGGATTTCTTCCAGCTTTCTTTTGTACATTTAAGAGCATTTCAACCTTGCTATGTTCATTTAAACTGATTTTTCTCTCTATAAACGACAACTCGTAAGTATGAAAAGGTTTATGGGATCCTAGTTCCTGTCCATATTGTCTTGAAGATTAGAGGCTGGGGTGATTCTGCTCATTCTTTACCCCTGCCCAGTACAGCTAAGCTCAGGAATTGAGGCAAGTATCAGGGAATGGGAATAGATGCTCATCACCTTCACAAGGGGAGCTTATTCCATAGCCTCTGATGTGGGACACACTTTGCACAGGACCGTTCCACAGACAGTGGTCCGGGGGCTCCCACCAAGCATACGCAGAGAGGGGAAGGATGAGACCTTCCCCACGTGCTTTCCTCTGCCTGCAGGACCCCTCTCCTCAGGGACAGATTGCATCAAAGGCGCTCTCCCACCTTGAGCCTTTCTGTAAAGTCTCTCCTGCAGAGGCATATCTAATCCTGCACTGAAGCTGGCTGCAGGAATTCTCACCATATACTTCGACAATTAACGAGACAGCCTAATTTTAACTGCACACTGCATTACAGCTCTGGAAAAAATGAGAATCTTTCCACATTAAATGAGGTTTCCCTTGCACTTGTAGTATAATGGAATTACAGACATCTATTAACTATCATTCCATTATTCATTAATAATATAGTTCCTAAAATTCCATTTTATTCCTATTTTCTCTCATCTAGGAACATGTTACTGCAAATCCTTACATAACCCATTAGTGAGCATGGTAGTCTTCTCTGCATCCTGACCAAAGAAGCCTTTGCAATGCCAGTAAGTGTTCACTGCTCACACCAAGTCCCACATTCAGTCCCTATCAATCTGGTCACAGCGGTGGCAGGCACACAATAACTCCTGGGAATTGTTTCTCTAACTTCAGAAGTAATACATTTTTAGACTAACACACACACACAAAAAAACCCAAACTACAAAAATATCAGAGCACCCATGCAGAATCATGACTTCACCAGTTTGAGCTGATCAGAAACACACAGGAAGATATGATGTCTGCCCAGAACATCTTACAATCTCTTTGAAGTCACAGTCTCACAGGGAGATGAGAAGGATGATGTTATCCACCTGACAAATCCATGGCTGCCTAGTACAGACTTAGCAGTTTTAATTCAAGAACTTTTTTTTTTAATCCATTTGCCTATTGCCAATTTTATTTCTATTATTCTAAGCCCTTAAAAAAGAACAGCATCTGTTGCCATTTTAATTTTTTTTAATCTTAATTTTAATGTTTCTAGGTTACAAAATTTACTTGATTTAGCCAAGGCTGTGATTGTATGGATCATACCATCATATGCATACACATATATATGCCTTCCTATCACTGTCACCTCCTACGATGCTGAGTGGGATTTCCATATGAGGAAGGACTTCAAAATTAAACCATCCCAAAATATTTCTGCAAATGTAACCATGGTGCCACTGAAATCGATATGAATTTAGTGACTGGGTTCAAAATGATATTTGGTCCCTTCTATCTTAAATCCATCCCTATGTGCCTTCAGTTGTTTTCTTTGCCCTTCTCCTGACATTTGCTATTTTGGTTTTGGTTAGGGCAAAAAAAAGGCAACAAAGTACTGGTATTCTCTGTTGGTATATCATGAGACAAAGGATAAAAAGATCGGTGGATCAATTATAACATTCTATTGTAGAACTGCTCACAAAAATGTGATATATTAGACTACACCTAGGAATACTATATTGCCATCATGTTTTTCCCCTCTGTTGTGCAATCTAGTATTTAACAGGATTCATCCTTTTTATTTGTAAAAATACGTGACCGATCTGTGTATATTTATAGTAGTAATTTAGTAAAGTCTATACATATTGCCTTTCTTTTAACATAAGGAGAGATGTTAGCAAATCAGCAACAGAGGGCCCAGCCTTACTGTTACTGAAACGCAGTGCCAAAATTACCACCAACTTCAAGGATAGAATTGAATTTTCCTGCAGTATGGTACAGAATAACAAATTAATTGCAGTGTACTGCTTTTTTAATAGATGTATTGCATATTTACCCTCCAAAGCACTGAAATGCAATAGATTGTAGCAATTTATTAGGAGTATACATGTTCAAATATTTATTTTCATAATCTTTTAAAGACACGAGCATCTATAGCACACTGCATCAAAACATAGAACTCTAATACTGACAAAACTCATCATGATCTTACTGGCATTTTTTACTGCAAAGGGCTATAGAATACATCCCATCAAACCACATGACTTCAATTAATGTTCAACTAAATCATATCCAAGTGCTGTGTTTCATAATAAAAGGGGTAAGCAGGGGTATTCAAATTGAAAAATTGGGCCCTAATTGACAATCAAGCGCATATTTCTTTCTCGTGCAAATACAGATGGCAAAACTGAGTTTCCATTTTGTATAGGCATGATTTTATGAAATTTCAGTGCATTCTTGGGGGATAAGACTAATAAAACAGCCATTTTGAGATCTTTGCAATTGTCTTACAATTAGCTTCTCAGTTACTATATGCTGGGTTTGATCTGAGGAAAGAACAGTTTAGAAGGCTGACTTGGCTTTCTCTACTGAATATTGCATTACATAAATACATGATTCACTCCAAATGGTACACAGAAGTGTTAGCATCAGATGAAATCAGAGAAATCTATGAATCTATGGAGAACCACCCCCTCCCCCTGGAATATAAACCAAATGCTGTCATTTCTAGAATAATTTTTACATCTCTCTCCTGTGCTCTGTAAGTACCCAGATTTTGCTATCTTCACTCCTACTCCTGTAGTGATAGCTTACTCCAGGAATATCCTCGTTTCCTGCAGGCTGAGAACAAGGTACCACACAACACGGGTAAAGGTGAAAGGACCAGGCCCTAATTGATTTTCATTTTTTTCAGATAAGATTTATAAGATATAACAGGGGTGCTAATAAATCACGCTATAAAAATTATGAATAAATCTCAGTCCAAGGCTTTTTGCAGTGATTGCTTATGATGTAAGACCCTTTAATGACAGTAAGTTAAAATTGCATTGTAATAGCCTTTTGTAAATGCAATAAATCTCGGGTTTCAGTTCACTGCAGACAGCCAGCAATGTGTGTGCTCCTCATGAGCTTCCAACACAGGCACACACTGCTGGCACACACTTACGTAATTATGTTGATACTTCAGGAGCAGCAGTACATCTCAGCACTGCTAGATTTGAGAAAATCCTGGGTCAAGACCACTGTGGTGTTGTGACTACATGAAAGGGCTTAAAATATCATACTGACTTTTTACTTGAAACCCTGGGAAAGAATGTCGCTTTTAAGAAGCAGTAAGATGGATTATTTGGTTTTAAATAACAAAGGCAAAATGTATTGCTACTGAGTCTTATAATTTTCAGTTAAAATGTACATTTTTGTCTTCACAGCCAAACTGAATCCACCTTATTTAAAAAAATTAAAAATGTACACAGAAATACAGCAAGAGTATAATAGCTACTTGTTTCCACGGAAGCAGAATTCCTATTCCTGACCACCTTTGCCCTCAAAAAACACGTTCTCAAATACAGAAAGATCTGGTCAGTTCACGTTGCTTATCATTTGAAATACATCAGAAATTTAGCTGCAGATTGCACTTTGAAAATTCATTCCAATAAGCCTGTTCTATTTTTCAGTTTGGATTCTTACAGTCTTCATTAGACCAGCTCAATTGACAGGTATAGATGGTGGAAGCCAGGTTTGTTTGGGTTTTTTAATCTAGTTATTAATTAAATGAAAGCCTTCAGTCAGAATGCTTCAAATTTGATAACATACTTCAAAACAAAATGAGTAGGGAGAAATTTCTAAATTGCTGAGCACCTACAACCTCCAATCTAAGGGAGGTCATGTCTTATAGCAGTAAAGGACATGGGCAAGAAGTTAAGAGCCCATCAGTAAAATCCCACCCCATCTTGTAGGGCCATCACAGATTTTAGTTGGATCCAACCAGAGACCCAGGCAGACCTATTTCAGGTTAAGTTTTTCAGGACAAGGACAATTGTGTAATTGCCACAACACGCAATGCAAAAGGGCTTGCCTTCACAGGAGCCTTTGATCCCTACTCTAAAAACATGACAACATGATACCAGCCACATTGTGTTATTCCTGTTTCTTTTTTTAGCATGGATCTCCCCATCACTTCTAGTGTGGAGTTCTGCAAGAAATCTAGTGACAGTACGTCTTAGCACTTCTTAGGAACGTGTCCCGCATAATGCAGAACTGATTTTAACTCAGGGTTTTTCAGTAAAGCCCTTGTAAGGACAAACCAGGAACAACCTAACCGTGCCGGGATAGCTCAACCAGTACCTGAGGCAATTGCTGTGGGCTGGTGTTTGGTTTTCTGATTTTGGGGCAGTAGCAGATCAACTTACATCTGAATTTTGCTTAAGCTATATTGAAATTTAGTGTTCTGTTGTTTAGTGCTCAGCTGGTAGGACTTCACTGTCTATCCTACCAAGAAGTCCCTAAGGCGCTAGTGATTTTATTAAAAGACCTAATGTAAATTTCAAAACTGTATAGATTACTTGAAATGTTAGTTATATCTAAGCAGCAGGAAATCAATAGTGCAAAAGTGCATTCACTGCTCTAAAGAAAGCATCTTTTGGAGAACCTGCTCTACTAAGCAAAGAAGCTCAGTTTTCATTGTCAGTGGCATGGACTAAAGGCAAATTAAAAGTTTGAAATTCAGTAACAATTCTACAGCGTCTTCAACTCCAAACCACAAATTCATCTTCATATGCTTACTACCATCATCTATAGCAACTCCTAAAACTGCTCATTACTGTTCTCAAAGGATGTCTTGGCTAGGGCAGCAGGGTACCCCTTTGTTCTTATGAGGTGATTTTTAACATTCATTCAGGACAGTCCACACATGTTCTCAGAGCTATACAGACCTACATGGTGAGAATTTACTAGAAAGGAAAAAACAAACCCCCAAAAAAGGGTCCACACCTGAGATTGGGACAAAAGATTGCAAAGAACTGAATTATCGTGGTTTGTCAAGTGAGCATTTGTTAGCAGGTCTGGCCAACATCAGTATTTGTGCATCCTACTTGCTCGCCTGTTAACTCTGAAGAATCCTCTCAGGGGGAGCATCTACAGCATGCCAATAGTATGAAGGCAGGTCATATACATAAAGCTCAGCAAATGAACATTTGCAACCGAACAAGCACATGAACACCACATTATATTAGCTTAGTATGCCACATCATTTGGGGGTGCTTCAGCCCTTCTAATTTTCTATGAATTTTACTGTGTGTGAAATCATACAAAACATTTAACATGTCATTTTCAAAAGCGTAAACCAACATTTCTCGGGTTACTTGCTTTGCGTTTTTTCCTCTCTCCTTCACTATATGTTTATTACAGTAACTACCCACAATAGGGTTTAGAGCGTGTAGAGGGGTCACAGAAATTATAGCCCTATTGTGCTAGTTACTGTAATAAACATATAAACCCAGCAAATTAGCAGCATCTAAGGGAGGACTTTACACTAAATTTGGATGTAGTGTTTTCCAAACCAACCTGGACTGGAGCAGATCACCGAAAGCCATGATTTTTCAAAAGGTGCAGTATGCTTAGGAGCTGTGATGCCCAGGGCACAAACAGCAGGGCTTCTCCACCACCATCTTCTCCATCGCTCCTGCATCATGGACATCAATCAATCAGTTCCTGCATCTTCACTTCTGAGGGCAGACTCATGAAAGGATGTTGCCATGTGAGTTCAGAATTACAATTCCTGAAACATTAACCCTGCTGATGTAATTTTTTTAAATGCATATTAAAATTTCCCGGTGCCTACAGTATTGTTTTTGCCCAGAACCGCTTCAATACTGTTGGCAACTACCTTATATTAAGGCCTTGTTAATGCTCGTAATTTTTTTACACTAACAGGAAAACTCCTTTAAATGTACTTGCCAAATGCATACTGAATCTAAGTTGTTTTCAAAAACATGCTCAAGTGAAAACAGGAGATACTTGTAGTGTGAAACAGTCCCTTGGATGCAATAATCCAGTGACTACAGAATTTTGCTTAGAATAAGAAATTTCAAGTTTAATGTTTTCCTCCAACTGCAGGATTTCAAATTTTTATCTGTCTCAGCTGAAGAGACCTCCCCACTTCAGACAGCTGCATAATCCAGGCAGTTAGTGAAGCAGATTCAGTTTGCACAGCAGGGGGAATTCACAAACCAATATATTGGTTACATGGCAAAGCAGAATTGCCCAATAATGTGGAAGTAAGAAGCTTTTCCTGTGTAGTAATTCTGGGCTACTGAATTCAGCAAGATTAGTAGCAGAAAACAGATATACAATCTGACATTATCAGAGACAGTGTAACATTAGCGCATGACAACTGGTCTTGTATTTTCAATCGCTCAGTAGATGGAAGTCACTTCCTGTTAGGAAATAACCATATGTCGTCCTCATGTGGTTGAGTCCAGGGTGAGCCATGTACAATGATTTAGGGAACTCTGTGCAGTCCCTATGGAAAAGGAATGGAGAAAATGCCCAGAAAAGTATGAGCTGATATGCAGAAGTAGATGATATGCAGATTTAGAACTTTTTCACCCCAGAGTCTGAGCAGTTCTGCCATCCTGCAAAGCAAGCTCCCAAGTCAGTGTGAGGACACATCACATAATTTGTTTTGAAAAGACCTACGTTTCCCAGGGCTATCAATCTGTCACCTCTCAGTCGTGCCATGTAAATACAAGCATTCTTAAAATCTCTGCAGGCTGCCTTTTCATCAATATTTTAACATAAGAATTCTTTTAATTTAAATGGAAATTGATCACTTATATTTTATTACTTTTTAATAAAAATGCATTATCACCGTTAAAAGAAAGATCTCAAACTATTGCCAGGATAAATTTAACTTGGAAAAGCACTTGAACAAGTCTTTGCTAAACTAGAGCCTTTTACAGAACATATGCTTTAGTTCTGGTATTAACAACCAACGTGATCAATAGACATTCAAGCTATTACATTCCCTGCCTTCATGACACACATAAAACTAGTTCAAAATCTTGCTGGAAACTGTGATGGGTATATTGCTAAATATCCCTCTCTGCTGTAGTTTACCTTATATAGGAGACTTGCCAGGGGCTCTAATGAAGCAGAGACAGTTTTGCAGTTTTACCATCTGTTATCAAATCTACTCCCGCTATTACAGAAACACAATTGTATTAGAATTTAGAAGTCACAAAGATTAAAAAAATATTTTCTTTCATTGTTTAAATAGCTTTGCTGTGTAGTCCAAAGAACAGAACTTTTGGACAATAATAAACATTTCAAGATGGATTTAATTAAATGAGATATAGCAAAAGAATAGTGATAGAGTTGATCTACATAATCACAAGACAACAGAAGTATAAATAAGAAATCACATTATTCCACAACCTTCACATTTAAAGTCAGGATAGCACATCCTATTTTTATATCCTACAGAAGGAAAAAAAAAATCAACAAAAAACACACATTTGAAATGTCAATGTCACTGAAAATTTTAAAAACATTACATCTACATTATCTAATATATGACCATGGGACCAAATTGTAGGGTACTTAGGAACTGAATCCTCCTAACCCGCTTTCCATCCTAAGGCCCTTCAGTGTAAAAACTCCAAAGAACACTACGGTTTAGCTTCACTTTTGTGCAATGGACTAAAAATGAATACTTAATATTTATGTGAATCATTGTCAGTGTCAAGTAAGATGAAGCATATAAAAATAGATCCAAATCAGGGAATGAGTTTTAAGACTCGGTGGGTAAATGCCTCTTTACGTACGGTATTATTTATAGATATTTTTTAATCTGTTCTGTCATCTTGTCTCTTAAATTATTAGAAAGGAAGAAAGAAGGAATCACAGCAAATGTAGATAAAAGAAAAATCTTACTGGGAACTATGGCAGGAACATGAGCAAAAGCCAGGAAGTCTAAAGCTTGTGTTCCCAGGCCCCTTGCTCCCTGTATGTTCTGCATGAAAACAGTTTCAGCCTATTTTGCAATTAAATATGTACTTTTTTAACTAACTATGCCATTGCAATAGGCAGAATAGTGTTTTCAAGACTCTGTGTTTGGCATCCAAAAGACCTGGTATCATACTTGGAAAAGAAGCCAGTTTCAGGCGTGGTCCCACAAAGCGTCGGACATCCTGCAGTAGCCAAAGTCCTCTTTAGATATAAATGTTCAGCTCATAAAGAAGGCCACAACAGAAATTTCAGCATCGGATCCCAGTTTTCAGAGCTCCCTTAGAAGTCAGTGGCAGCTGCAAATGGTCTCTTCAAATTGATACCCAAAGACTCTAAGTATTAAAAACTAAAAATGTCAGTTGTGGTAGCTTTGTGCATCTATTTATCATCAACTGATAAGGAAACTGCCAGCACTGATATCTCCGTGCATCAACAAGGTTCTGTGAGTCTTGACCACTTATCAAAATACTTAAACTTCTACAAAAAGGACAAAACATAATCAAAATATTATTAGAATTTGAAACAATTATTCAATATTGAAAGGTAAAATACTCAAGACAATTAGGATGAAGGTCACCTTGGAAGAAAATTCAAAAGAAGGGGGCACATCTACAAAACTGCTGGCTTCTTGCAAATGGGAAAGTTGTTTCACATGTAAGAATCTGGGAAGGTCATCCTTATTTTCATTCTGTGAGCAGGTGGAAAATTCTCCTTTGAAGCAATTCAAGCCATTTCGTCCTTTTAGAGAGAGACTTACATTATGCAGCCCCTATCAGACAGGAATTAAAACGAGATAAAGCAGACAGCTACTCTGTTCCGTAGATCTACATGGTTATGGAATACTGCATAGGGGGTCCACGTATCCATAGGCTTTTGCTTTGACCATTCAAGTATCATCTTTATAAGCACCAGCATGAAGTGCTTTTTGTACTCTCTTCATCCAGGTAAGATTTCAAAGTAGCTGTATGTCTGCTGAGAACACCACACAGAGCTGCTCTTTGATTTGAAGGCATTTCTTGCAAATATAAACTTATCCTGCTCTTGACTTCAGCAGCAAGGTGTAATTCAGACCAGTGAGAAATTATATCTGATATTTTTGTCCCAATTGTTCTAAATCTATTTTAAAAGTGAGATTTCCATGTTTACAGGTGCAAGCACTGTGGTAAATTTAAGCAGAAATCCTACATGTGAATGTTAGGAACAATGGCTTTTTTTTTTTTTCTCAACTGTGACGAGGATATCTGAGCATATTGTTCATTCCAGTAGTCAACCAGGCTTTATTTAGCAATGCCAGTCTAACAGATGCAATTTCCACTTACGATAACTGTGGGCACATCGTTAATTTTAGCAACTCAAAACTCATAGTGGAAATACTTTCCTGTGACATCCCTTGCTCCTCACTTTCACTACCGTAGGGGGGGGGAAAAAAAAAACAAAACATTTCTACTATGAGCTTGTACATGACTGTCCAGATACAGCAATAGTTCAGTCTAAGACCTTACAAGAACAGTAATGTACACAGATGGTAAAGGATTCAGAAATATATCCAGAAATTATGTTTGGAAACTACATTCACAAGCCTCACACCGTGTTTATTGATAGACCAGAAGCTGTATTTTGAGAGGACTATCAATAAAGACTTAAACATAAATGAAAAAAAATACCTTCTCATTTACTACCTGCACTGCATATGGTACTAGTTGTAATCAAGAAAAATATCAGGATAACAAGAAGCTCTCAAGCTGCATAATTTCTGTTAGCACTCACTGCAGTCCTGCTTTTAAAATGCCCAGACGCCACAAAAACGCTCTTAAGCCAACTCAGTAACCCAAATTATGAATTCTTCCAGTTAACAAAACTCACCACGGGCTTGGCAGCTTAGGGTCGAGTACTTTTTCCTTTTTTTAATACCCTTGCCTTCATCAAAATGCTGAGTGGTCACTTGTAGTTTTCAATCTCCTGCTGTGCTGAGGCAATGATTTTATTTTTTTAAACACACAGACAGACATGAGCCAAAAGCAAAGTCACCATGCATGTCACCAGCCCCTCTAACACTTATTGCACAGGCTTATTTGTCTTTCAAATTCAGATGCTCTTGAGGGTTGCAAGAAAGGGAAAAGATGAATGAATCAATCTTCATGGGGTTTTGTGTTTTTGGAAGTTTTGCAGATGATGTTTAGGAAGCCTTCTCACAATACACAGACTTTTTGGCTAAGAAACAAGCGTTAGAGTATCAACATCATTGTATGTATTCCACAGTTTCAGATCCAGAGATGGAAAAATAAATGTAGATACATTTTGGCAAGAAAAGATTCTTTTCCTCACATTTCTCCCTCTCAAGTAACACTCCAAGTTTCTCCCTTTTCTTCATGAGATAAAAACCCCGTTTTTCCCCCTTCCAGTATTAGGGGTTTTTTTCTCCCCTCACACTGACTTAATAAAAAAGAGAAAATGAAAATGATAGTCAGAGAGAAAGAAAAAGATCAGCAAAGTTTAAGAAGTAATGACCAGGAGATAAAAAGGAAATAACTTTCTGCACAATATTGTGCTGAAATCTTTGGATAAGGAAAAAGCCTTGCCAGTTTGAAGTCTCAAGGACAAATATGACAAACTTTATAGAATGTTCTCAAGGAAAAAAGGATTCCTTTTTTTTTGCAAATTGCATTTATAATTTCCATTGAACTATTTAAAAATACACACCATCCACTTGCAGTCCTTTTGCTTGTGTGAGGTGAGGGGGTTCTGTTTGTTTTTAAATTAGTTGAGAGTAAAAACAGGTCTCCATATAGACCAGAAAAAAAAAATTTCTTCTAATGATTCTCAACTTGGGACTGTGGTTTTTCTAGCCCTTTCTGGATACAAAACCATTTTACCTTTTAGAAACATCAACACGTTCTTGTCTGTCTGATAGTTCGTCTCTCACCCAGAGGCAGTTCTGGTTTTTAGACGAGGTTTTAATTGTTGTTGAAGAACAGCTCTCCTGCTCACAGAGCTTGGGATGCTGTGCCGGGAAGGAACTGCAGTCATCACCAGGCATGAGAAGGGCACTCCTGAAGCAGAACTGCGGAAAACAGGGGTTGCAATGTAAGCCATGAGGAGGAAAATGCCTGGAGTAGGCTGTAGAAATAGGAGACAGAAGGAGGCTTCACAACTAGAAAAGCAAATCACTGGAGGGAGAGGGAGGTCTCACCCCTCGGTGTTCACTGAATGTTGAGGAGCAAATAGGATTAACCTTGGAAAGGGAAGATAGGATGACAAATCACCAGCTTACTAGTAGAGAAACAAGACTGTCAAGGGCTTGAAATCTCAGACTGTGGCCACTTACAGAAAATCCTTTTCCAGCAAGGTGAGAACAACCTAATCAGAGTAATTCAAGTGAGTTAGCAATATGCACTACCTTCTGCGTAAGGGCCCAGGAAGAAGGGAATTTGCAGTAAGAGATTCTGTGGCCAAAAGAGCACATTTTGCTGTTGCCAGCCTGCCAAAGAATTAAAAAAAAAAAAAAAAGGGGTTAGGCTCCACAGTGAAAAGCTTCATGTATTGTCACCAGTGCTAACACTGGAAAAGCCTTTGCTGTAAGGACACGTGAGGATTTTGAACAGTGTGTTCTGATGTACTGCTTTTTTTTCTGTGGCCTGCGAAGGTCAAATACCTTGATGGCTGGCACAGGAGCTGGGTACTAAAAAAAAAAAAAAAAAAAAAAGAGAGAACAGGCCAACTTCATCTCTTTAAGAGCAGCCTTCAACCTGGCCAAACCAACTTCTCCTCTTAGGAGTCCTGCACAGGAATTATGCCCTTCACTGCACGCAGAGACTTTGCAGCTGTGATCCAATTCTAAATGGAATTTCAGGAGAAAACAACAACTAGCTTAAATACATAGGGCACTTGCGGAAGTGAGAGCACGCCATAGGCTCTTGCTCTATCAGACTAAAAAATGCTCTGCTAATTTCAGCAGCAGTCCACATAGGTATTCTTCAGAGGGTGATTCTCACCCTTTTGCCCTTGTTTGATTGCATTAATTAAAAAAAAATGTGTAGAATAAATGAGCAATCTTTAATTGAGAATATTTGCTGTCTGATGAAAAGATTTGGCTTGTTAATGCATTCTGTTCACTGAGGGCTCCAATGTGGGTATACGTGTAAGATTCAGTGGCAGATACAGCGATGGAGCTGAAGCAACAAGGAGATAAAGCAGCAGGCAGAAGTGTTATGATCTTATGTGGGAAGCACAGAAACACACTAATTCTTCTGACTTCAAACGTGACCCCTGGCAAGCCACAACTTCTTGGTAGTGATTTAAAATTGTGATAATAGAACATTATTTATGTAGGTATTGTGAAGACTATTATGGAGACTAACAGCTGCACAGAAATTTGGAGATAAACTGGAGATACTAGATGAATTTACAGTATCATGTTTGCTCTAAGCAGGTGAAGTGAGGACACCTCGACACAGAAAGAACTAAAGTTCTCTCAAAATAAATCAGAGAGATCAGAAGGCAATCTTACCTTTGCTTCATTCTGATTATTCAGCATTCCTCAATAAGATTGACAGGGAACGAGAAAACAAAGCTTTCATGAATCAGGAAAGTAAAATCTACTAACATGTAACGCTGCATTTACAAAACAACAGTTAAAAATTCGCAGTTATTTTTACTCCTTCAGACGAAAGATTAACACAAGGCACACCAATCTGAATGTCTCTGAAAGATTATTTACAGATATAATTAATAACTTTGAAATAATGACAAAATTTAAATATGTATCTCCTCAAATAGACATTTTAAAACAAAAACATATACAATTAAACAGACTTATATAGTTAACAGACTTAATCATAATCTACATTTTAACTGGCCCCAGTTTACTGCAACCCCATAAAGCCAGAAAATAGTTTTAGTGAATTAACGCATTGTCCCCATAATCTGTATATTCTGACTGGAGGTTTTGAATTGAGGGAGCAAGTTGTGTATCAGCCCTGAAGTGCCAATAGAATGAACCCTTGATTTTTTATCTTGGCTGTTGTCAGAAAACACGTCGCCTTCCCAGAACAGGCAGACTTAGTATGAGCTGAGAGCTGTGTCTAGCAAAGCAGGTTTCTTCCAAGAAGACCAACACCCTGCAGAGTAAGATGCCAGAGCAGATGCTGTATGTGCTGAAGCCTGACATACGCTGAAGCTCCCTGAGCAGCCACAGAAAGGCACAAAGCAGAGTGGGAGCAGTCACCTTTTTCTCAGCTGGGTTGGCTCTGTTTCCAGGATCATCGTTACTTTACAAGACCTCTGACACAAAGGCACCAGGCAGATATTGAAGATGAGCTAATAGTTTCTTAAGGAAACATTCAGCCAGAAGTGGCAGAGGTATTATTACAGATCAGGATGGGAGGCAGAGAAGTCAGGAGAGACACAGCAAAATGACACTTCTGTCACTGGCAGTGTGTTGGGACAGGGAACAGCCTAGTCATTCCCCTGAAGACTCAAGGAGCAAGGCAGATGATAAAACAGTTGCACATCTGCTTTGTAAATGTCAATCTCTCCGAAAATACCCTTTGACTAAGATGCAGACCATGGAGTGTGTTGAAGATACGAGAACACCACAAGACTCACTCACTGGTGCCTCCTTCCACTATAATAGTCTGGTAATTCTTGCTCTACATAAACACAGTGGTTAGGTGCCTTGGGCATTGCCCAGGGGCCATTATGTTCCTCCAAAAAGTGTACTGCTTTTGAAGGATTAATTCTAGCTCATATTTACCATGGATTGGTTTCTTTATGGCATACAGGGATGGCCTGATATTGCTTATATCCTTATTGTATAATTCAGGAGATCATAAGTGTCAAATTTGACCTCCCGGGGTTGGTTTTTTCCTTGACTAATTCCTGAAGGGAATTTCAAATGGAAGAACAAGGAAAAGCTGCTAGAATTTTAACCAAAAAAAAGCGCAAAGACAAGCCACCCCTTTCTTCCTCAATGTTCACTGATTATAATTAATGTGAAGTTAATCAAAACTCAAAACCAAAAAAAGGTCAAAAAGCAATTATATTAGAAATACGTTACCCAGTCAATTGCTTGCTTTTGAGGCTTTAGCAGTGTTGTAATTTTAGTACTTATGCAACCACCATAGAATTATCTAGGTCTGAATCTTACTTCAGAAGCAGAAAGTTCTCACCAACCAACCCCTTCGGGTCCAAGCTCAAGAACTTTTTTCTCATGGAGTAGGGTGGGAAGGAATAGGTTTCTTCACACTCTCAGCCTACTCAGATGCCACCACTGCATCACAGAAGAAATTATCACGCACCTTCCCGCTCACTGCAGATCGAGTCAAGGACACTTGAAATCATGCAGGAGACACTGCCTCATAGCTCAAAGCCCTTGCAGAAAGAAATCCTCCAGGGAAATCAGGTTGTGGCAGATTTCATATCGTGCCAGGTTAACAGGCTGGAGGAAACGGTATTTGCTAAAGCTCACAGCCAAAAAGCATACTTGAAAAACACACACTGTAGTCAGATGTCTGTTTGTAACATTTATGACTTGGCAGATTGACTTGCACATCAGGCACACATTTGATGGTTAATTTTGAGCCCTAGTGCAGCAGAGCAGTCTTCTACCTGGCTGGTGTCTATCCTTTTCAAAAGGCAAAGGAGTGCATAAATTATGTTTAAAAAGAGGTAGGCATTTTCTACCCACAGTGTGGAATCACTGTAGGTGGATTATTATCCAGGAATACCAAGAGGCAAGAAGTCTGTGATTTAACCCATTCTTTGTAGTCTCCTTGACTGCTACTGTTTTTACTGCCAACAGTCTGAAATTATATATGTTATAGAATTTTTCAGGTAGTGCAGCAGCACAGCATCTGCATTATAGACAGTCAGCAGGAATTAAAGCCCTAAAGCTAGAATTTCACTCTGAAATAATACCAGGTAAGCCCTGCAGTAGCACCCAGTTGTCTCTGCTGATGTTGGCAACTGAGTTTGTTCCAGTTTATTCCCTCACCAGACCCTGCACTACAAATGTCATGTATTAGCAGAGCAGGATGAGCTCTAAACCACCTTACAGATGATCAGCTGGATTTTTAAACCTACTTTTTCTGCAGTATCTTTACTATTGGGAAAACGGAAAGCAATAGCTTTCATATTGCAAACTGAGGCATTTGTATGTCAGGATACAGGTATGACCTTTAGCTAACACAAATAGGCATAGAGATGTTCAGCTGAACACACCTACCTGCACTCACTCCGGCTGAGAATCTCGTCTTCAACACTGAGCTTAAAGAAAGTATTGTGAATTGGGGTGAAGAAAAATAACCAGGATCAGGGCTGAGCATCCCTAAGTTCCAGTGATTTCCCGACAAATCACTGACTGTGAGCATCTTCAGAAATAGGACCTATAAGAATAGCCAAAAAAGAGGATGATTTATAAATGTATGAGTTTTAGATTGTCTTAGGTATCCCTGTTCTACATTTAATATTTATGCAAAGAAAATAATATTTTCCTTGTCCATAACATAATTTTCAGAAATTCAAAATACTTCACAAAAATTGCTTAATCCTTTCAGTACCTCTAGTGAGATATTGCAAGTGTTCTTTCAATTTTCTCACAAAATCTGCGATCTGAGGTAGATAAACATACCACTTTTTTCTTAAGTTACTCAAAAGAAATCATTAACCAAAATAAGAAAGAAATCCTGCCTCCTGCTGCTTAAAAAAAAAATTTCACCAAACTCATCATTGTAAATAGATCTAAACAGATCAAAAGCAATAATACTAAATCCAGGAGTATCTCTGCTGTGTTTAGTTCAAACAGATGCTGCTCTAAAACCCAGAGATTCCTCTCCCTGAGAAGGGTAGCAAAGGCTCAGTATTTTCTGGGCAGATTGGCACTGTTATATAATCTTGGTCTTTTTCCCTGCATACCCATTTTTGTTCTCTAGAAAATGTGCAAATATCTTAGACTCACTGAGTGCCACTAAGGTGAAGGGAGGGACATGGACTTGTCCCCATCCCCTCCTGACCACATGCAGGGAGGAGGCCAAGAGCTGCTGACCAGTGCAGAGAAAGACCAGGCAAGGTGTTCCAGACCCACCTTTTGAGAGGAGAGATATTTGCAATGAAAAGAAAAGCTGTGCTATGTTAGTTGACTTAGGTGTTCATGCCTGAGGACAGAGATGAGAGAGGAAATCCCTCAAGAAGGAAGAAACACTTCTCTGCTTGACAGCAATATAGCACCTGCCCTTCCCACCTTCCTCCTTGTCATCTTCTGCAGATGCTTCTCTTAGTGACTTGGCCATCCTGGCTTGCAAGATGCTCAGTTTAAAACTACTGCAAATAGACTGAAATTCTTTTTTCTATTCTGCATCACAGGGACATTGGGCAGAATTTCCATCATAGTCAGACATCCCATATGCCATAACAAAGAATACTAAAATGTACCAGAACTCCTTCACCTTCTTGCAGCAGCCTGTGCATGGGATTGCCTAAGGGTCCCATATTAAATCCCAAACACGTGGGATCCCTTCACACTCTCGTGTTTTCTTATAGCAACATTTCAGTTAATTAGTTGAGCTTGGCCATTTTACATTAAAGTTCAGGCTCCTTGCTAAAGAGAAACCTAGGCAATGACTGTCTGACTGCCTTAAATTCCTGAGGCAGGTCTCTTAAATAGAGGACTGTTCATCTCTTTTCTTGGAGTTCTTAAGTAATTGTTGTATTTTGCTTGATAGTTGATCCCTGTACTTACTGGTACAGCTGATCTGAAATTCTTACCTGTGATCTTGTCAGGATTGAAATTTTTATTTTGTAACTATTTCCACCTTCCACCTACAAATTAAAAAAGAAAAAAAAAGGAAAAAGAACATTATCTTCCCAATCTTTTGTAACACAAATTGTAGGGAATAATTTTAAGATACGAATTAAGAGCACCATCAGCATAAATCCAGATTCCGTTTCAAGACAGCCAAGTGGTGCTGCTCAAGAACAGATATAGAGATTTCCAAAAATAACATCTCTACCATGAAAAATTCACACAAAATTCACACAAAAAAACCCCAAAATTAGTTTGAAAGCATACTACATCCTTTATTACTGTATCATCCTGTATGTTTAGTATTTGCTTGGAGGAATACTCAGAGGCCCCAGTACAGAAAAAGGCCATTCTACGGTAGCTCATTCAAGTAGGGAGATATGATAATTAACATGAGCAAAAGAATCTCAGTTTATACAGATACATACATCCACATGTATATTTAAACTCTGAGAAATATTTCCTTCTTTTCTACAAATGTGGAGTCTAGCTGGAAACTAGAAAAGACATCTTGCTACAGAAAATAGAGGAAATCCTGTCCCAGAATTAACCTCTGAGATCGTAAGTCATACATTTTTAAATTTAGAAAAGTTACTATGATTTTTTTTAGTAAGTTTTCATGCTCTTCTTGATCCCTGAAAGTATGAACTGATAACAATCTGTTTCTATAGGTGTGACATGCATAACTAAATAATCCCTACATATTTGTGAATACTTCTGAAGTATTCATAAAATAGTTTCTAACATACTCCAGAGACAGCTATGTGCGAGAAGGTCTTTGGCCTCCTCTATCAGAGTCCACCAATCCACCCAGTTTTCCCTTTGCACATTGCTAAGTTTGCACCCCTCTGTAAGAAAAGGATAACACCAGTGGAAATAAGAATTTAAATGCTCTCTCTCAATATCTGTAGCTTTTTCTCAGCAGAATAATTTCTTACCATAAGTCGACAGAAACTAAGGCATTATGTTAACACCCATGCATCCAATTTTAAATCCCATGCTACTCCAACACATTAAAATCAGTTTTCCCAAGGAGAAGGATACTTTCCCCAAGGATGGTTGTCATATTGGATCTCATCAGCTTTCACATCTCTTAGCCGACCATTTTTTAATAATACCGTAATTATTACTTTTTAAAATCAGCTTTGGTCAAGGGCCACCACAAGGAAAAACAGACTGGGAAGCTACTGATTTAGGAAACTGAAACAGAAGGGGTTCGAGCTTGCTAAGGCATCTGATGAATTCAGGCACATGCTGCAACATACTACACTATTTGTACAGAGGAGTTAGATGCCACATTGCTTATACAGTGCACGCAGATATTGTGACTTTCTCAGGAGACTGACTTTACACACCCCTCATTTGCACATCCTCTGTTAAGGGAAGCAAATGAAGAAGTACATCTTTAGGTTTTATCTGACTGGAGCAGGACACATTGGTGACCGCAGTACTGGGAGATCCAGCACAGCAGCCTGGATGTTACCTGTCTAATTTCAGTATCTAATCTCTCTAGACACTTATCATCTGACACTCACTGGGGTGCTCCATCTTAGCTGATACTGAAATCATTTAATACAAGTGGGTAGCAAGGTAGGTGACAAGCTGATTGATGGCAATATCTTCATTTAAAGCTATACAACACCACCAGACAGAGATCTAGAGCAGCTCAGGAGTAGAGTTCTGCCTAAATTTGTTGGTATCTGTGCAATTTTATCATGCCAAAATGTGACTTATGCAATCTACTAAATCATTTTCTTGGAAAGAACTTGAGCTACCTCAAGCCCATTTCTTAAAGCAGAGAGTGTCAGCGTTCTTACAGGATACTCAGCAGTGAGATTACAGTGAGAATCTGCTTTTCCACTACCTTACAGTAACCAAAAAGAATACTGGCTCCCTGAAGCTACCTCTGCTTCAACTGTGACCTCTAATGCCCCAGCAGCAAAGCTGGTTTCTCTGACAGCAGGCACATACACACACCAACACTGCTCATGTTCAGGGTCACAACTGTGTCCTGCACATAGTGCAAGTGGGAATCAGAGAGACCCTTTGAACCAAATTCGGCATCCACCATTTGCTACAAATAGATGAGGGAAGCCAGCAAGCACCAACAGATGAAAATACCGAGTGGTTCCTGCATATTAATACACATAATTAAAGCATGGGAAAGCCTTTGCCTCTCTATTTCTTCTATTTCTGCTCAGAGAGCCCAGAAGGGCAGAATGGATCCTACAGGGAATGTCATAAAAAGTCCATTCTTGATGAATCTCCAGTCAAAATCTAAAGGCAGGGTCATGTAAAGGAAAAAAGGGGATGTATAAAGTTCAGAGAGCAGGAAGGTCTGTTTCTTTCCTTTCTTAAGGTCCTTGAGCATGTCAGGTAAATAACGCGTGCCTGCTTCTCTCCATTTCTTGCCTAGCTGCTTCTTGGAAAAGCAATGGCAAAAGAGCCCCTGTCCACCCTTGTATTACTATGGAAACACAACCTGACTACAACCGCAGCAGCCACAAATTCCCTCAAATCCAATGGGTCTGTAGCCAACCTTTTGTTCTGCCTTAAGAAAAAAGATAAAGGCAAATTAGGTTCTCTTTCACCTCCACCAGCACTCTCATGGTAACTGAGTCCAGACGTCTCAAACTCACTGTTCAGACCTGCACTTGCTGGATGCATTTTTATGCAGGCCCTGTGGAAGAAAATCAAAGCACATTCCTCTTAGTTCATTAAAGAATACTAGAGGTAGTGACTAATTCTGCGCAAATTCTTCCATGCTCCATTCAAGGTCTCCATCGTGAGGCTATTTGCAATCCAACAGCAGCACAAAGATGAGCTTTCAGTAAAACGTGCATTGCCCAAGGTGTTCAAATAGGCATAACCAACAGCATTTCCCTATGAAAGGCTGAATTTACATTATTTGCAATAAGACTGTGACACAGCAGTGCTTTACACCCTCTGAACGGCAGGAATAGGATGAAGAGAATTTTTATGCTAGTGATTGTCTTTCTTAGCGAAGGAGCTTTGTCTCTCCCAGTGCTATGTGTTGTTGCAGTTTCTGTGGTAACGACTGATTACATGGAGAAAGATGTGGCAGCACAGAAGTCAGTGTAAATTGCTGGCATGTAAACAACAGCTACCTTGGGGTCTGTTTTACATATAGACTTCTTCTGACTCAGTTTATGATCAGTTTCTGTAAAGTAATTGTTAATGTCTACAATATTTATTACTTGTAATTTGGAAGCCATTGAGTAATGTCCTATATGCCATACTTTATATGCCAATACATAAAAGCAACTTCTAATTTAGGCTAAAACCCATTTGATTTTTTTTTCCACATAGACAAAATTCATTCTGTAGTCCACCTAAAAAATCAGATGTGAACTCTCTTAATAAAAAAATCACAAAATAGAAAACATAAAATTATACAATATAAAATATATGCATAAGATGACATAATATGAAAGAAAAGAGCAGGTAAAACTTTTTTCTATTCTGTTTTCATGGAAGAAGTTGTTGCGTGTTAATCTGAGGGCAAAGCATTTCAAGTGACTGAAATGACACAACAAAGAGGTCCAGGCTTA
Source organism: Sclerurus mexicanus (assembly GCA_013396755.1). Lineage (NCBI taxonomy): Eukaryota > Metazoa > Chordata > Aves > Passeriformes > Furnariidae > Sclerurus > Sclerurus mexicanus. Next base: position 2,613,336 of record VWZF01005810.1, read on the forward strand.
ATAGTTTTCATATTAAAAGGCAGTTCATATTCAGACTTAAGGTTTCAGTAACCATACGTAAAACCTTTAAAATAACTCAGGAAATGCCTTCAGAAATCAAGACTGCAATGGTTGGTGCCATTTCTTTCACTACCCACATCTACTCACACCCTACTTCTCTAGAAACACATTCTCAAAATGGAAGCAGCTTCTCAAGCACCAAGTTGTGTTTCTGGTTTACTGAATTCCCAGAGAGTACTGAAGTTTCATTGAGTACAAACTAAGGCACCCAGACAAATTTGTTTAGTCATGAAAGTAACAGAAGAATGGAAGACAAACAAGTTGCAAGAATGGAAACTCCTGAACTAGTTTTCCACCAGCTTCTCACAATCCACATATGTTTTATGAAATGTGTTTGTGTTGACTAGGATACAGGACTAGCTCCTTGAAAAAATGGGACACAGTCATTCATTTCTCTCAGTCCAGCTCTGAAGAATGCTCTTCAACACAAAGGTTTCAGGCTGCCATAATCACATCATTCTCAACTAAATTACTTTCTTACCTGCAGGGTAAAAGCAATGCCAAATATTCCATAGAACTATGTGACATATATGGATCACTTTGCAGCCCAGATCCTACTGCAGTCAATAGCAGATTTATACTAGCAGAAGCAAGATGGAGCTATTTCTGGAAGTCGCTTGATATACTGGTTACATGGCTAAAAATAAACAGCCTCAGAACCATATATTGTGCTCAAAACCCCCCAGTTGTTCCTGTTAGATCTGACCATGGCAAAGCTGACTTCCTTTGGCTGTGGTACCCATGAGCCAGCTCATCCTGGAACACTCGGACTCAGCAGTGCTGCAGCTGCATTTCCAGCTGTTGCAGCACAATCTTTAATATTACACTACTTCAGTTTCCGAGTGGAGTTGGACCTCGAGTTGCTCCCCACAGGGGAGTTCTCCTGGGCAGTGCTGCTCTTTGGCTTTTAGCTTTTCCTTTCACAAAAGGGAAGAGCTGTTCCCATCACCCCCTGGCTGTTTGTCATTGCTCTCCAACATCATATCAGGCTGTCACACCAGGACAGCTACAAAGCTGCAGGCATCTTGAGTCAGCATGGCTTCACAGTGGCGGAGGTGGCCTTGGAAAGGCAGGCAGGCACCCTTCCCCTCCCAGCACAACAGCTGCTCCTATGGGGACACCCGCACATCACCCAGAGCTGCTCTCACACCAGAGGCTCCAAGGCTGCCCAGTACAATCGTGTAGACAAGAAGGAAAAAGCCAAATCCCAAAGGCCACGCTAAAATGTCCCCCATGGATTAGCTTTATTTCAATCAATTAAAATGACACATCTGCCATGTGTCAACAGAGCCATTATTTCTCCTCACTGTAGCCCCTCCTTCATCTCATCTATCCCATGATGTCCTCAGGCAGTTCAGATGGGCAAACCTGGACACAATCCACTTTCTAGTTTGGGCCTGTTCCTACACAGGATTTTTAGATAACCCCATTTTTGAAGGCAATTGGGATACAATCCATGCCCTTGGAAAAAGATTGTTAGCATCTTGTCTATCCAGAGGCCCAATTCTGAATGAAGAATTCAGTGCTCAGCTCAGGGACCCATTTCCGTCAATGTTATTATCTGGTGGATGCTGAAAGGCAACGCTTAAGGCACCTGATGGATACTAAAGGGAAGTTTTAAACCATCCTAAAAGTACTCTGAGCTTAACTTTCCTAAGCCTAAGTAATAAAGAATTATTTCAAGAGGAATTGGTACCTAAATTAACAAATCCCATTACAGATTTTTCCTTTTGAGAAAGGATCCCCTTGTTATTTTTTTTTGATTGCAGTACAACTTCACAAGTTGATATTTTCTAAAGAAAAGAAGAGATATGAACATTCATTATTTTACAAATGGGTATCTCTGATTCTACTGAAATTAACAGCTTTTTAAAAAAGAAATTAATGTAATTTGCAGGTTAACTACAAATTTGCTAATTATTTAGTCAGCATTTCACTTTGTCAAGAGAAACACCACTCCCTGTTCTTACCCAGTTACAAGGGAAATATATCTCATTGCTTGAGTACATAAACCATCACCTACCCTTTGCTTTAGGAGAGAAATGTTTTTTAAATTATGATTGGCTAATATTTATCTTAGAATTAAAACAGTGATATTACCTACTCCATTCATCAGACTTAAATATTAAGACCACTAGCCCAGTGCAAGCAGAAAGGAGAAGCAAGGTATGTCCAAAACAATCAGACATTTGAAGATACTAATTAATATTTCAAGATGCCATGGGTTTAAACATTTCCCCAGATATTAATTACACTGCCTTTGGAGATCAGCAAACCTTTCGTGATAGACTGAAATGGGAAGAGAACCTCACCTGTATTCTGTTCTCCATACTTAACCAAACAATTCATCTGGTATTGACAGATGTCTGAGACAGCAGGACTTTTATGCTGCACTGATGCTAAATACAGCAATTGGCAGCATTGTCTCTGGCCAAATGAATTTAGGCCATCAGAGAAAGTGTTCTGTAACTACTCCTGACAGGAAGAATTATTTTTTTATTATTTTTTCCCAGGATTTTAAAACCTATCTTAATAATTTGTGCGTGTCTAAACTGAAGGATAAATTGGTGTCAATGTTTACTTATGGTCAGAATCCCTTAGCAGTCTAACTTCCTTAAAACGTAGATGTTCTTCACAGTTACCTATCATCTTCATAAAATCCCCAGAGTCTTTCATCTGGTCTCCCCTCCTTCATATGATCAGAGAGCTGTAAGGAAGAAAGGTCCACAGACCTGTGTGTCTCAACTACCATAATCTGTTTAGCCAACCATCCATTTCTCACACGCTCAGAAAGTCACCACCAGAAAAGGAGACTGCTGTGGGCTGCTGCTGACCACACCCCATCCTGGAGCAAGGTCAGGGCACACAGGGACACCTCATGTTCTTATGGGCAGATCAATAATAAACAAACACCTCAGGTGTACCAAAGACTTGTAAACTACATTTCCTGTCCAGGTGGAGGGACACTGATCACAGTGCTGTACCCCGTGCTTCTGACTTAGGCAACTTTTTCTTTCTAGGAACAAAGACATTCAGTAGGACAGTACGTTAATGACCAAGGTTTCCCATTTCTGTTTATCTGGGAGGGTTCTGCCTACAAAGAAGCCTTGGATGCCAAGGGATCTGTATAAAGAACATGGCCTCAGTGATTAAATCCTAGGATGTGACATGCAAAACAAAACCAAACAAACAACAGCGACAAAGATGTAGATTTATGATCCAAACCAAGACGCCAAGAATACTTGTGGAGATTCCCATAGCAAAAGAAGAGGAATGAGTGAGAACACAAAGTACTACAAAAACTGTCAGTTATTTAAGGCAGAACTGGTAAAAAATGAATTGGAAAGTTTCCAAAGAATGCCTTTTTGCTTTATTATTTATAATGACAACTGCTTTGTATAAACTACCTAACACAATTGTTTTTGCCTTCACCCTGATTTATCTTACTTTCCTTGACAGATTCTGCCAGAACTGTTTAAATAATAATTTGATGAGCTACTTGCAGATTTTCCTGTCTACCCTCCGCCCTCACACGCACACAACCCAGCAGTCTCACTGCAAGTCGCATAGGGATCCACCATGGAGTTTCTCTGCATAAAAGATGTTGCTTTGCTTTCAGACAGAAGAGGTTTGACTTTCTTGAATGTCATCCAGGGACACAAGAAATTAAGGGGGAAAAAAAATACATTACCACGATGATGCTTAAAGACAATTTGTCTCCTTAGGGATACTCCACACTCCCCTTTCATATTCTCTGCTTCATCTGCATGCAGAGCTTTCAGAGACACCAGAAAAAGAGCCAGACAGGGAGAACAGAGCTGAGAAATGGAAAGCTGGTAAACGAAGAGTCTTTTTGCTTTTTGTCTAGTTAATAAAACAATTCACGGACTCATTAATGTTTTCTAAAATGGTTTACAGTGTTTGAAAAATATTAAAAACCAATGAGATTGAGAAAGAATACGAAGATCTATAAATTCAATTGAAATATTTATTTGAACTCAGTCTGGAATCAGAAATCAGAAAAGTAAATCCACAGAAGAGGATACAAATGACAGGAACTGCAGGAGCCAATGGCAATAAATGGTGTGGAACAGCTGAGATTTAAGTACATTTTAGGACAACAAACATGGTCATAGACTTTGCTGGGCAGGTTGCAGTAAGACATGAGACAATCTGTAATATGCCGGATATAAGAAAAGGACATAACTGAATTTGTTTGTAATTTTGCTGCAGTTGACAGTAATAGGAAACCACAAGCTTGTTCTTTTAAACAGGATGGGCACAAAAGGGCATGCCCTAATGTTACATGCAATTTTTTCAGTTGTGTGTTAAAGTCACACATGCTTGCTCCCCCAATTAACTGAATTAAATTGGTTGGTCAGGGGTTTAATTTGCCCAGAGAATAACTCCCAGACTAGGCATGTGATTTTTGCATGATTTTTGGCTTCCGGTTTATGTTTTTTTCTAATACACTCCAAATTCAGATTTTCTACAATGGAAGGAAGTAAAAGATGCCAGAGCTCAGTGTGGCACTAACTCAAATAGGACAACAATGAGGCTTTCATTTACACCACTGTTAAATCAAGCCATTCAAACTTATGGTTAAGAGTTAGCAGCTTGACTAACTTGTGTAGTGCTTTACCACAGAAAGCTTTCTTCCCTGCATCCCCTCTGCCAAGAGAAGACTAGCAGACACCTGTAAAGTTCATCCAACCAAAGGTTAAGAGCTTTAAGTATACTCGAGACCACAGCACACTTGAAAGGTCATTATTTATCACCCTTCATAAAACAGGGAGCAATTAATTTTTAATGGAAAAATCAAGTCAATACATCAAGGGTTTGATTTTTTTTTTTGACGTGCCACAGCTTTATGAACTGCTGGGATAAAATGAGGTAGCTTGTAGGGAAGCAGGAAACCTTTTATTGCTGTGAGGAGAATCCTAACAGGTCTCTCTTGTGTTGTGGTATGGAAAGTAAAACACAGCCAGATACTACAGCAACATTTAAAATCACATAGCTCAAATATTTCCCTTTCTCAGGCAGCCCGGTTTCCTTCTTTCCAAATATTTGCACTGAGAGTTCATTTTTCCTCCTGTTTACCCTCTCACTGAATAAAAATAATACCAGCAAAAACACACTGCACACAACCAAAGTGGAAAAACAGCTAACAAATATAAAGTAGTCAGAATGAACCAGGCTGGTTTAATCTCATTCGGATTTAATAAGGTTGTTTTGTTTAACAATTATTCTACTTCCTTTGGAAAAAAACAATACCAGAGAGAAACAGTGCAACCATGCTGCTTCTAAGAAGTCATTCATTTACACAAATCTCCTCTGAATAACATGAGAGGAAGAGACTTGAAGTCTCTCCCCTGTTAGGATATTCCTTTCTAGACCAAGTGCTTTCAGAGGGATGCTAACCTGGAACATAGCCAGAAAGTCCTCTGGCCTTGAAGTCATTAATGCCTCCAGAGGCATTAATGACTCTCCAGAAGGACTGTGTTTGTATCGGCTTCACTTCAGATAGCCCCTGCAACTCACTGGGGAAATAGGGAGAGGAGGAGGAGAAGGAAAATCCTTTTGTGTATTGGGATATCACAGCTGTTGTTGCTCAGGGACTGCCTGATGTGGAGGTTGGCACTTATCCAGTACATGCCCAATGAAGGAGACGGATAGTCAAATGTTCCACAAATGCTGGAGATGCTCCAAACTCTGCTGATGCTCCCCCAAGACACAAAGTAAAAAGCACATTCCTGCAAAATGGAAATCACATCCCTGTTTCCTCCTGGCTGGGGAAGGAGGGAAATATTGCACACAGAGTAAAGTAACTTTCTTAACATCTCTAAAATATCAGAAAGCAAACTGTAATAGAAAGCCATTGAATCTCTTCTTACCAGTCACTGAGGGGCTGTGGAACCTGAGTCTGGCAGCCATCCAGGAGGGCAGATGGATATAAACACAAAGGATGGGTCTAGCAGACATCTGGGACCATAGCACAGAAAGGTTCAGAAGCCAGAGCCACGGCCCAGCAGTGGACAATCACACTCTAGAAGCAGGCACGAGTTGATCTCTGCAAGTGGGCACAGCTATTATTGGTTGTAATGAAGAAAGTCTTCCCTTCTGCATCCCCCAAACACAGCTTTCCTACCATCTTTGTCACTTTTTACATGTCTGTCTCCCCCAGAACAACTATATTGCTGGGACAGTTTGGAGAAAACATGATAATGTATTTTCTAGTCATCACAAGGATTAAAAGCATGCAGAACTTAGATTAATTCTCACTAGGATCATCTAACGAAATACAGCAGCAACAAACATTTCTTAGTCCTTCTGCATGTGTTGCCAAGAACATCTAAATTAGAGGCTGTGCTAACTGGGCTTAGGTTTGATCATTTTGCCAGAGATATAGAAGAATTTTTTTCAGAAGTTGCTTTGTGAAGGGGCAAAATCCTGAAAATACATTAGTGATGATTTTTGACACAAAAGGGAAAGAAATTAATTAGGACCGAGGCTTCTCTTCATTTAAATCTAACAGGAAGTAATGTTTTGGGAATAAAAAAAAAAAGTAGAAAGCAATTCCACTGCCACCAGCATATTGTTTTTATTTTACAATTGCCACTGAGGTATTGCATGGGTCCTCTGAATACTTAAAGCAGGTGGAAAGACAGGTAGGCAGACAAATATGGATGAGTGAGTACTAATGGTGTTGGCTGACCAGCTGGATATGAACCATAACTGAAAATGTATTTCACAATGTTTTAAGCAAACACTACAGTCTCAGCCCCTCCATAGTTACTGGAATTAGGAGTTAATGGATCCAAGTATGTTCTCACACCACTATTACTGTGATCACTGCATTAATTTTAGATTATTGCCTTACTGATTTACAGTGAGTCCTGAGAGATCAAAAGCAAACCACTGATCTCCCTGCTACTTCCCTTCTTATATCTTACTGCCAGAGAATCCATAACAGCTAGTCAGATTTAGCCCTTCCATAATTCTACTAAATTCTACCTGAAAGCTCTCATGAAACATGAAATTTGGTCTTGTTTATTGTATTTAAAGTTCTAAAGACATTATTCTCAGATTAGTATAAATCACTACGGAAAAAAAGTCTGCACCCAAGAGTAGGGATTTACAGGCCACTTAATGACTTATCTGTACTCTCTCTTTCATTCTAATGAAATAACTGAAGCTCTCTGACCCTGTTGAAATGTCTTCAGTACCAACAAATCATCATTAAAGATATGTAACTGTGGTGTTACAAAAAAACCCAAGCCCAACCCTGCGTCCCTTATCTTGCAGTCCTAAAACTAACTTCAGTTCAATGTAGTCCATAAGCATCACAAAGTATTGAAAGTCTGCCAATGTCCATAGGAAGATTAGTGCTAATTGGTAGTGATCTTCGAAAAGAAATCCATTCACAAATGCTAAAAGAAAAATATAAAGTGGTGACTTACCACTAAGGCATGGAAATATCTTTGCTAAGCAGTTGCACTAATTAGAGAGAGGGGAACAAAAAAAAATATGACCCCAATCTAGCAAAGGGCTCAAATAACTTAAACCCATATGAACTGGGCATCAAAGTTATTCGCTCTTCAGAATTAAAGATGTAGGTCTTGCTGAGCTGGACTAGAGACCAGAAATAGGAGACAAAATATCTCTCCCTTTCATCTTGAAAACTGCTTTAATTATATGTTGGTAATTCAAGTAAGGCTTAATCATCAGCTCTTTGGAAACAGCCTTCATTTTCGAAGTTCTCAGTTTTCCCACTTTTAGACCCCCAGTATAAACCATTATGCCTGGTACTTGCTGGCATAGATGGCCCAGGTGCCATCTAGCCCACCTCTGGCAGGAGCACACCTCATCTAGCGTGGGGTGCCTGTCCTCCCACCTGCACCCCACAGCAGGGTCTGCCCATCTGCCTTGCCAGTCTCACAGGAATCTAACCTCTTTCCTGCAATTCTTCTGTCTTACAGCTAACCTTTTTTGGAGCTTCTGAAAGATGTGACTGTTCTTGGGCACCGTTACATCAGTTAAAAGGCAAAGGGATGGGCCCCTTCTCTCCGTTAGAGAGACAGTGATAGGCATTTACTAAGATTTTCTGATCCCTGTAAGGAGGCAAGATAGTCAGTAGCTTCAAAAAACTGGTCCATTTTCAGACAGATACCAGCTTGCATCCCTAAGAGCCCTAAAAATCAAATTAAAGGAAGTGTTTCCTAAAATAGCATCCTATTCTGCACTCTTGATTTTAAAGGAAGGTATTCAGGACCCTATAGTTCACCGTATCCCTTTGTCATTTAGTAGCTAAGGGAGGATTTTTTCCCCCATGTTCATTTTATCAACTATTTTTTCCCCCTTTCAGAAGGGCCTCCAGTGAAAGGCAGGTTTCACTGAAGTGGATGACAGTACTCAGTGATTTGCAGCTGGGTCAGTATTTCAATTCACCTCTTGTCTTGGGGCTAATTTCTAAATTAGCATAAGGAACCTGTAAGGACTGTATGATGGCTCCTTTATAAGAATGTGAAAATTCAAGGCTAGCGATAGGCCTGAAACTCTGGTTGTGTCCTGGTAAATATTTCCGTTCGAAATTCACATTTCATTCTCATCTCTAGGACAGAAATATGGCCAACACCACTTATCTGCTTATTTTAAGCACATGAATATTGGCGTTCTTGGGTGTGCCTACAAAAAGATTTCAATGTATTATAACACTGTAAAAATCACTGAAATGCAATAACATTGTTGCACATTTATTGGTTTTAACCAACTATAAAAACTAAAATGTAGGCTTGTTTCCCTCCAATGGTTTTGGGAGAAAGCCAGTCCTCACTCCACAAAGTGTTATTTGCAAAATGCTCCTACCTTGCCAAACCATTAGATGTAAACCTTTTTAAACAGTGTATAGGATATCATAAACCCTAGATAGGGTTTGAATGACTCTGCGTCTCCGTTCTTTCCCTTTGGAGGCATATAAGCGCTATTTAAACATGATACATGTTTTAATACACTATCATTACTTCATATCTTTAGTCAATTAATTCCCAAGCACAACCAAAGTGATCCTTTTCATTTAACATTAAGGACTTGGAGACAAGGCTGTTACAAAGGAAGAAGAACTGCCTTAATAGGCCACAATTTTCTAGATACCCCCAAGGAGGGATGAGGTGACGAGTGGAGTCTATGAGTCAATTAAAACACTTGAAATCCACAGCATTACATTAATTCTAATATTTTATTATTGTGCATGAACTGAATTGGCCCAAGCAATCATCTTTTCCTTATAAGGTATTTTTACTTCATCACTTTACTCAAAAAAAAAGAAAAGGAGGAAAGTCTCAAGTCCAAATTACTTAACTTTTAAAGAAGCTTGACATCTAGTTCCAAATAAAAATTCATAATCAATATAATTTTGCTTCCAGGTTCCACATTTAAAGCTGCAAGGAAGCACACCTACTTTCATTGAAGAATCTAAGAGATTTATGCTTATTTATGCAAAACCCTAGCACACAAAACATAGCTGGCAGGATTTTAATTTCTATCAAATTCCAATCGCAAGAAGTCCTTCCAGCCTGATCAGTACCAAGGCCTACTTTGAACCCAATTGGAACTCTAAAATTAACAAAAGCATCTGGTAGGAAACTTGAAAAATCTGCCATTCAAAAGGTAAGAAAGCCACCACTGAATTTCAAAAAGATTAGGAGAAATATCAGTAACATTTTCTTGACTTTTACTCTTCCTCCTCAAAATCCATTCACTTGGCAGACCAGAATTGCCTAGATGCAGTTCTCTACTGTATAAACTTTACATTTTTAGTCTCTTTTAATTACTTTGATTTAAACAAAATGAAGCCACTTAAGACCTGGCAGAAAATAACCCAATTAATATTTCCCTTCTCATCAAGTCAAAAGATTAATTATGCATTCTAATAAAGGCTTAAGGATTTGTTTCTAACAGCTGCTGACCATTTTCATCTTAAACTAAGAACGCCTTTAAACACATGCTTAACTTAATTGCCTTTCAGAGTAAATGGTTCTATTGATAGTTCTAAGAAACAAGCGAACTTTAAAAAAAAGAGATAAAAATTATCTAACTGAAAAACTTAGTAAAGCAGGCAATAATTCATGTTTCTCAATATATTATAGTAAAAAACCCCACAAAATCAGCAAATTAAGTCTGTGTTGCTACCGAGAATAAAATAAACTAGTTGGTGGAAATTAGGATAATGACAGACCAACCAACACCAGCAAGTATTGATAAAGACATGAGATTTGCAAAAGGCTTAGGTGAATTAAAATGCAAAAAAGTCTCAATTGTATAACCACCAGCTGAGTGAGACTGACACTTTGGTAGGCTGCTAGCAGCTGTAATACTGACTGTGACTGCCTTCAGGTCTCTTCAGCAAATTGCTTAGAAGTGATCCAAATGAGAAATATGGGGCATTTTCATGTTTGATTCCTTTGATTTCTATGCTACAAAACAAGGATACCTAATCCCTGTAACTTCCCTATTATTAGAGAAGCTAAGGCTGTCAGGCACTTTAAATGTTAGATAATTTCTGTTTATTTAAGCGATGTTAAGGATTTTACCAGTGCAGTTCCGTGGCATCCTTAGCCAAGTATGGGCAGGAAGCAGTCTCACAGTGCTACAGGTAACACCACCATAAGGTGTTCTCTGCCTTCCCAGATAAAGACAGTGAAAACCCTGTGTGTTTTTAAGGAAAAAAAAAAAAAAAAGGAAAGAAGAAGCAAGATTACCAGGTGTGTGATTTCACTGAGTAGTTGGTCTGATTTAACTGCCTTCAGGAATTGATATGAACCTTCCTGAAACCATGGGCAGTCTTTAAACCAAGCATTCTGACAGCTCTGCTAGGCATGTGCATTAATGACAGTTATTTTCTGCAAGAACTCTGCACCTTTGTTTGCTGAAGGTATCTGAAAAAGATCAGTTGGTAGAAAACATGACACAGTGAATGCTCCAAACAAAACCAAACCCTGCAAAAACAAACACACAAAAAAACTATTCAAAAAATCCCCTCAAAACACAACCAAGGCACTAACCTCCCCAGCTAGAATGTTCAACTTTTATTTTTCAGTTTTCAAGGCGAGAAATAGCTGAGTATTGCTCAGGAAGAAAGGTCTTGGTAGGAGCCCAGGATTATCTAGTAACTGCTCACTACAAGCTCCAGTATAGCTAGTACCTTAATAAAGCCAGAAAAACCCAAAGCAACTTGAAATTTGATTTCCAAACCCTGCCAATGTAATAAAACAAAGCCATTATTCAAGAAATACTTTGTAGTTTCTTGATCTGGCCTTACGCTCTCAGTATTTGCGATGCAATTCTTTTCTATTAGGAAGAAAACAGTTACGTTTTCCTCCTCACTCTCCTACACTGGATTAACTCGCTGTGGTTCATCATGGCATGAGCTAAAACAAGGCTCTTAGTTTATGCCCTGATACTTCTGTTTGGTATGAAGGCACTGCTGTCGGGTCATTACTTGTTTGTGCAGTGTATTCCAAATGCTGCTCATGGGATGCAACCTAAATGGAGAACAGCAGGAGCCTGAGATATAATAGTGGAAGTTCACATCAACACTTAAAGAGAAAAAAAGCATTCTGCACTGCTCCTGGTATTTGTTCTTTAAGGATTGTAAAATGGATAGGAACCCTTTTGGTTTATGCTATGACAATATACTATCCACTGCCCTTAGCAATTACTGAAGGTCTGCTAAAATTCTTCAGGAGGGTGTTGCCAGAGAAGAGTTTCTGTCAGAAAGCTCAGTTCCAATTTGGAACTGCTGAAATTCAGCAGGGTTCAGATATGAAGGTTTAACTTAGGACCCCTGTGAAAAGCAGGTGTGGGTCACAATATCCAAATTTCCTTTCTTAAGGATCTAAATGGAAAGAATGACAAATCAGACTTGGCATCTCCACCCCCATCTTTAACTGGAAAAGTTTTTGCATGGATAAAATTATTCTGTCACATGACTGGATGCAATCTAAACTACTTTCTTGGGCTACAGAAAATAAAATATGTGTAGGAAAGGAAAATCATCTGAATTCACTGCAGTGACTGAGTCTGGGCTGAGTTCCAGTCTCATTAAAATCTGAAAATCGTGTTGGCAGAGACACATCAGCAATAGAGATGTTCCTCCCTGCTTTCGTCATCTTGACATTCACGTATGAGGGCAAGGACAAGTGTCAGTATTGCCCCACATAAAAACATAGTGAGAAGGACAGTACAAATAATTTGGCATAAAAATTTGTAACTGATGGTCAGAGAAAGCAGCAGGTAGCTCTTCTGCAAGGGTATGTAGTTAAAGGGTAGCTTTGGCTCGACAGTGCTGTTCTGAAGGCACAATGTATGCAGCTTCAGCCTTTTAGAAATTGGGGTTGGATTCTGGTGCTTTTTGTTGTTTGTTTGTTGTTTTTTTTTAATTTAGAGAAGTAGGATACAGCAAGAGAACATGGCCAGAGTGTGACTTTGTGGAAAACATGAGCCTCTAAGGAGGCTTTCTTTCCCAGCTCTGCTCAGGGAGATGCAGCCCCCTGGCCTCCGGGCTATTTGCAAAGAATGGTATTTCTAGCTTGGAGGACATTTTCCCCCCATTTGTATGGTAATAAATGAACTTCAAATTCATGTGATCAAGCAATCAATAGCTATTTTTCCTCCACAAATACCACTGATCTTAAAAGACAACTGCTTCCTCAGTGTCCTGCACTGAGAATAGGTATCAGCATAAGAAAGTTGGGTAGGTTTTGTGCTGCTCTGAACATCATTGCTCCTCTCTGAGTCAAGGTCCCTGTTGAATTAGAGCTAGTGATTTCTGAGACATAGATCAATGCTACTGCGACTCATCTGGTTGTGAAGTTGCAATGGAATATCATCAGTTCAAAGAATCTAATACAATTACTATTACTATCCTAATTCACTTTCTTATGACACAGATTTGTAATGGAGAAGAGCTTTTGATAATTGATCCTTAACTAATGTCAAGGAAAAACTGGTTTGCTCTGTCCTTCAAGCAGCTCCTCCTTTCATCTAGCAGTCAGAGCTATTCTCCAGCTGGAAACAATTCTTTTTAAAAAAATAAAATTAAGATGTCAAAAGACAGTTTCTGATACAAGTAAAAAGATCCTTTCAAAGACAATCCTTACAGATTGTCTGTGCTGTACCCTGAACAGAGCACTCATCATTAAAAACATCATAAACTTGCAGCTGAATTTAGAAGCAGTTTTAACATGCAAAAGGAATCCATAGATCAAACACTACAAAGGAGAAGAACATAATGTAGCTTTCAAACAGATGCAGATGGAATTGACAGGGGAGAGGTTACCTTGGGTTAGAAGCACAAACTGAGGGGAAGAATGATCAGGCCACACAACTCAAAGGGTTTTTGTTAATTTCTTTACCTAAGCCTTACGTGATTCTTTTCATTTAGCTACTTTCACTGTGATTTTCCTGCCCTCTAAAAATGCTAGTGTTGTAAAAAGAGAGGAGGGTAGGAGAGGGGAAAGTATTAGGTGTATGAACACAATCTTTGATAAAACTCAATATATGTAAAATTATTCAGCTGAAATTCCAACATTGTTTTCAAACGTTTAAATAAGTGATTAGAGCCTGTGAGACTAATAAGAGGTCCAACATCATTTTTACTAAAGGGAGTGTGCAGCTTGGTTGAAACTCAATGGCAGAGCTGAGATTAGAGGAACAAACTCTCTTTGGAATAAGGCAGCTTGTAAAAATCACTGGTTTGTCGACAACATCTGGCTTTAATCTTCCCTAGGGAAAGGAGAAATGTCCAAGAGCTATTCTCATTCTGCACTCCAGATCAGATAATTTCTAAGTTGTGCTGCAATTTCTACCTTTAAGGTCTGGGGAAGAATATCCCCAATTCTCATTTTCTCCAGAGATTATCTCTCACAGGAACTACCAATCTTTGGTCTAAAAGTTCCAAAGTGCTCTTTTCATTCTGGAATAGAACTTTGACCACGTTTACAAGATCCTTATACCACCAACCCCCCCAAAACTCTCCATATTGTCAAGATTTGCCTTTGACTAATCCTATAATCAAGAAGCAGCTTTAGCAGTCAGAGGGAGGGTGGGGACCCATCTTGATCCACACAAACTGCAGAATTTCTTCATGCAGAAAAGCAAGGACAGGGGCTAAAACATCAAGATGGAAAAGAACAGTAAGGTGAGAAGTAGTTATAAACTTATCCAAGGGGGGAAAAAAAAAAAGACAAGTATTTATAGGGGAAATATATACCTTCTCTATTCCTGTAAAATGGCTTAAATCCTGAATTTACAGTGACACCTCTGCAGCTCAGCTCCTGTGTTGTTAGCTCCATAAGAACACCGAAACTGCTAGTCTTGGGTGACATTAATGGAACTTCTAACCCAACAAAATGCAGCTATCTCTGAGGATTTTAGGAGGGACACTTTACTGGGAAGCTGTGGAATATATTGCACGCTGTTTAGTTTAACACTGGGTTTTAACTGAATTTCCTTGATGCCAGCTGAGTGAGTCAAATTCATTCTCAATGTCTTGTGCAATAGTCACTTTGTAGCTCAAGCTGGGAACGTAAACAGCCAAACAAAGCAAAGAGACAAGTGAAAAAATGGTGTACAAGTAATAACTACAAATTGAAAGAAACATTAAATTACGACAGAAATAACTGCACAGGTCTTTTTAATAAAACTTGCTCACTAATTACCCATTTCTCCAAAGTTTTCAATGGTGCCTTTTCTTCAGAACAGCTGTGCAGAATCTCACCCTCCACCTATTTGCAGGCTGGTTGTTGGCTGTGTCGTAACTCATGGCAGCAAACCCACTTACCATCTGCCAACAGCTGTGGTTTGTGTGCTGCCATGGCCAGTCCATCTGCCACCAACCCGTGCCAGTACAAAGGGCATCATTATACAGTGTGGAATAAAAAGCCAGAGGAAGGAAATACCTCTGGCAGCAAAACATTACTGCTTTCAGTGCTCCTCTTTGCTTCCTCTTTTTCTTCTGTGCTCAGTTCTCCATCTGCTCTCCAGTGGTGCTATGGCAAACACCAGTAAAAATTAACAGTGCAATAATAAGGGAAACCACCACCTAAAAGGCATTCTTGGGTCATTTCTACTCTTGCCCTGAGAGAGGAAGGTGAGGAAATGTATTATTAGTCCGATGCTTAAGGTCTAAATGAAGGCACACTGCAAGAAACATGGGGAGGGTTTGAGGCATGTCCTAATCTCCCAGAATCCAAAGAAGGGAAGCTTTACCAAAGCTGAAACACAGCAATTTTTCTTTGCCCCAAACTGAGAGAGAGAGGGAATACTAATATGAATTACATCAACTCATGGAACAGCTTGGTTAAAGAGGGGCTGTTGTGTAATGTGGCAGAGAGCACAAGCTCTCTAAGTAGACTGCACAAGCAAGAGTCAAACAAAACACCAGTAGAATTCTCACCGAGAGCTGAACTACTGTATAAAGTCTTATTAATTTTGAACAGATCTGAAGTGCTAGACTTCAATGGTTGTTTCTTTGAGAGAAGATTAAAATATTTCAACAGAAGTTTTCAGGGGTAATCAGCTTTTCCAGAATATGCAAAATTAATTAACTGAAGTCTATTTCAATGGAAAATTCCTGAGCGTTGCCACCCAGGCTGGAACAATAGACAGAAACCCTCCACTGCTGCCACTATCGAGTTCCTGCCAAATACATTTTGTGCACAGCAGTGCAGGAAGCAAGGGTCCCTGTCAAACTCTGCCTTCCATTTTCCAGGGCTGTCTCCAGGGCTCAGAGGTAGGGAGCCAAATCTTACTTATCTCTTTCCCACGTCACACCTCAGTATAGGACTGTGGAGCTGGAAATGGGAAAAAAATTGTCATCTAACTCTCAGCTGACTGTCCTGAGCAATAGGACTCCTAATCCATATTCTTCCTACCAAAAAGACTATTTTAACTCTTTCATTAGTAGCAGTAACGTGAGTCAACAGACAATGCATTCTCTTTTTACGAAAGGCGTGACAAATGTAATTTCACCTTTATGTTGCAGATTGCCCCATTTCATGAAACCAGCTTTGTTTTTAAGCTAACTGAAATGGAACATCAACATTCCCTTTGGATACCAAGCCTCCCTTGCCACTGCCGGCGTGGGGCAAATAGGAATTGAGATCCAACTTAAAGCTTCACAAATCACTTTACCTGACAGTTAAGATATCTAGGGCTGAGGTCGATAGAGCACAGCCAGCTGAAAAGTGAAAAACTAGAAAGCTATTGCAGCTTATAATGATTAAGGATCTGACTCATTGATTCCAGTTCTTTTCCTCTCACTAATGGAAAGACGGAAGTTGTCGTATGAAAACAAAGATAAGCATGCAAGCAAAATTGAAGAAATGGGCCCCTAGTTTTTGGTAAATACCCATCCCTTCTTCTCTACATTCATTGGCTGAAGTACTGCAAGTTGGCAGTCATGAAATTAATTCTTTTTGCAGTTACAGCTGGATAAATTCAAAGCTTGGGATGAATTGGCCTTGAGCAAACTTTAAAAAAAAAAAAACCAGCAACCTTGCTAAGTGATCCCAGGAGACACATGTCTATACAAAAAAGTTAGAGAGGCTGCTGACTTGCACTGAATGGGTCCAACAATTTGAGAATTTTTCATTTTGTCTTAAATCTTACAGACCCACTTACATAACAGACAGCAAGGAAAGAATTTTATTTTTTTTTAATCACTTCCTATTTGGAAGATTAAGAGATGGACTCCATGGTACATTACAGTGACATTTTAATTATTCAGAAGTTTGGCACTGGGATAAATTTCACTGTGTTGCTTTGACAGTGCACTCTGTCTTCCAGAGACTGAACTTCACTTCATACCCAGCCTTGAGCTCCAGTTCATTCAGTTTGGAGCTTGCCTCTCTACAAAGAGAGTTTTGGAACTACTGAGAGAGGGAACAGTCATTTCGCATGGAAAGAGACCTCATGGTAGCTTTCCCAGGCCCTCCTTCAGTGACAGGGGAGACCTGTGTGCCTCAGAAGCTCCTGCAGCATGAAGTGAGATCTCCAGCAGGCTCCCTGTCTTGACAGAGAGCTGGCATTGCATGCACCTCGCTCTCCTCCACATGGAAAAGCAGAGGGACAGCTAGTGCAGCAAACAGCTCCAATAGCTCTGTGCCAGCACGTGGCTCCTTTTTGCCCACTGAACTCCCAGATAGCCATTAGCACCCAGATATTTGACTTGTATACTTCCAAAGGCTCCAGAGCAGTGTCTGTATTCAGGCCAGATCCCTACAGCGTAACTGCAACCATACCATCCATGATCACTTCAGCTCTTCCAGCAGAATTCTTCAAATGTGAAGAAAACTTAAGAATTTTCAGTCCTTAATTACAGTGGCTAAACATATGTCATGTTTATTCCATTTGAAGAGAAAACTCGCTTGTGTACGTATTTTTTTTACATACATATGTTGTATATGTTTTTCATATTTATTAGGGTAGGATTCTCAGTTGAGAAAATCCAGAGTGGGTTTAGAGGTGCTCTGGTTTATGACAAAAAAATTCTTGCAGATAAAGGCTTTAGGATCAAACGTGGCACAGAAGAGACAGGCATTCCGATTTGTCTCCAGTTTAGCCAAAGTAAAAGAAAATTATGTGGAAGCAATTCAGGAGAAAACACTGCTTTAATAGTAAGGGCTAGAGATTAAGTATACTATTAACTACAAATTCTCTGCATGTTCTTTCGGCACCTCCTGTGCTACTCGTAGTCACTCTATCTATTTAGGACAAAGCTCTCCCTGGGGACTTCACCCTGAAGTAAATAGAGTTTTTTCAAGAATTAACATAAACTGCTGGAGGTATATCACACTTTATGGGAATTGCCATTTTCCCTCAGGTATGAATCAGAGACAAAGCCAAGGGCAGAAGTAGGAGTGAGGCTGGAAAGGCACTGACCACAGAGCGAGTAGGATACCAAAAACATTATCTCTAGAGAAAGTTTTCCTCTGGACCATCTCTGGGGCTCCTGGACTGAGCATCAGTTCAAGTGGATTTCTGGAGCTGAAAGTGGGATAGCGACAGAGCAGAAAGCTGATTTTGGAGTGGTGAAAGGGGGCTACCAATCCTGCTGTTAAAAACTGGGTTTAGTTAACATAACTGGAATGGAAGGATAAAAAATGCACACACTCCCTCTTAGGGCACTCCAGAAAGAATAAACCTCGAGAAAGTATATGGATACGATTTGATCTGGAAGGAAGGTACAACTTTCTGCATCTAAGCAGAGCTGAGGAAATCCATATACTCTTCCGGGATTTTGGGGAGTGAAGAAAAATGGCCTGTTGTATTAATAAGGAAAGGCAGGTAACCAGAAAGACTTAGAGAATCACACCTACTCACCTGCAAGGAAGGGCAATTTCATACTAAAGCAGGAACAAAATACAATTGTTGTTGACCTCCATAAGAGCTGGAAATAGAATAAGTCAAGTGGATCTGATTGTAGCCTTACAATCTATATAAAGAGAAGCCAATTTTTGTTTGAATAACTTGCTTATATTTAGGATCCTAAAGCTGTATTTGGAAACCTAAGGAACTGACCTGATTTTCTGAAGTGTCCAGCACCCAGTGAATGAGTGGAAACATTTTTAAGTGGCTTCTGTAGGAACTGCTGGATTCAAGAGCTTTGGATGGGGAGAAGGAAATCAAAAGTTTCATTCTATTTCTTAACTTTGATTTACAAATCTAAGACTTGCGTTTTCAGAATTCATCACTCTGGAGCAGTGTCTCGTTTTGCTTTAACTAGTGTACTGCTAGAACTACTAAGTGTGTGGATTTTTGAAAAGCTTTCAGACTTTTACTGTGATTTAAATAAGGATATTTAACACAGAGTAAACACAGACCCACTTTGCTGCCATGCTAGTTTGAAATCTGAATAAAATAATCCCTACCGCTAAGGAAATCTGTATAAAAAAAAAAAAAAACATGGCAAAGCCATATGAAAGCCATAAGCAAACTACATTTGGGAATGCTCATATTACATAAAAGGTAAATTTCTAGTATCTCAGTTGAGGAAAAAAAAACTCTAGCAATTTAGTAAATGTGGAGGCCTACATTTCCCTGAAAATGGTCTTTCCTCAGCAGATGCTAAACTTTTTTGAGGTCATTCTGTTCAGTGTCTTCAAAGAGCACTGGTATCCATCTCCCTTCCATTCAGAAACCTTTTCACATCCTGTCAAGGCCAAAAGACTGTATAAACCTATTTGGAAAAGAGATTGTTTAAACCTATGGCCTAACCAATCCATATCAAAAGACAAGGACACATCATGAATTACTGTTGTAGTATTTCTTCTAATGGCACAATAGCATAAAAATCTGAGTTCACTCTACACAATATTCACCAGTGCAAGCATTTTTAAAGTGTTACTGCCTTTCTTTAGAAATTCTGAAAGTAGGGAAAAGAAAAATATTCTGCATTCTTATTTTTATTTCACCATGACCATTTCAATGTTGTAGTGTAAGTCATACTTTAATTAAGATTAAAATACAGTCCTCTCTGCTTGTCCTTCACAGAAACATTGGGGTCTACAAATCTCATAAACTTGCCTGATGAGTTGTACATTAAAGCCACTTCTTAAAAGCACATACTCTAAATTAGACAACTTTCTGCAAAGATATATTTTACTGTTCAGTGCGTTTTTCATAATATAAAATACTCATACACACAGGATACCATTATCAGCAATCATGAAGCAAAGCTCATTAAAAAAAGACAATTAGAGTCTTACTTTTCTCAGTGCAGAAATGCACAGAACACGAAAAATGTCAAGACTATTATATTCAGCATAGAAATGCCTATGGGTCCCAAAAGCAATACTAGCAACCCTTTATGAGGCTCTGCACAAATACCTGCCAGAGGTAGTCATTACCAGCAGTCATTACATTTGCAAATGGACAGACAAAAGGCAAAAAGTAGAGCTGAATAGAGATGGTCCATCAGATGAGGCCAACGAGGAATTAAACAGACCCCCCCCCCAGTCACCCTTCCTGCAACACCAGCAATTTTTAACGATCAGATTTAGCCCCAAATACAGTTGTGTCCTTTCTGCATTTTCTGAGTGTGTGTGAAGTGCTTTCAACAACTGTAACAAAAGAGAAGAAACATAACTGATTTTTCTACATCAAAGCCATTTTTTGAAGTCTTATCCCCTGTTTTCAAATTCCCTGTTGACCATGGATTGCCACTATGCCCAGCAAACAATTTTCCAGACTCTTCTATAATTCAGTGGCACATGGATATTGAATGGAGGCTCTCTGCTGTCTGGAAGCTTTTCTGTCACTCTGGAGCTGAATTTCAAGGCAAGATTTTCAAAGCACTGCAAGGAATATAATCACTTCGTGTTATTTTCAGTAGAAAGCCCAGGAATCAAAGTTTGCAACCCCTCAAATAGCCCAGATGAGGCTTTCCTTCTAATCCTGACCAATGCTTTCTTGTACAGAGTCTTTGAGAAAACTTGGCAAACCCAAATCTATACTAGATTTACTATTCATAAAAATGTGCAAAACACAGATGACTTGTAAAAAAATATAAGAATTTTTTTTTATTTTGTCAGCACAGTTTTCCCTTAAAACAGCACTAGAAGAAAGATAAGATCATGTTATCTACAGATCAGTTCATTTATAAGACCAGTTGTTCATGGAGAGCTAGAACAAAAACACACATTCTAGGGCAAGTGATGCACCCAAACACACATGCTGTCTGGACAGCACAAATATCTTGCCAGTGTAAAGCTGCTTAAGAGTGTGATACTTCCAGTACTATAGTTTTCAGGCAGTTTAAAGCAGTGACTTAATAGAAAAGCTGGCTATTAACAAACTCAGTAGTCTTAAGACACACACCAAGTTTCACCATTAGAATTAAGGTCCCATCTGGGACTGAAAGTTTCTTTCCTGGGAGCCATTCAACTTGTAATTCAGCAGTGACTGCAGTTTCTGCAAGCAGACAAATAGTAAATAGCTCCACACTAGTGCCTTCTGCTCCTCACAGCAGAGGAGAGCTCTCCTGCAGTCCCACACACAGCAGAATGCCTTGTCCCTCCCTAAAAGTGGTGCAGAAGTGAGTACTCCTTAGCAGACCACATCGACCCTCAGAGGCTGATGCACCTCCAAATGTCTGAAAGGACTGGAGGAGAGCCTTGAAACAAAGGGAGAGGAATAAGAAGGAGGCTTAAACTCCCTGGTTTAGAGGTGTTTCCTAATGCCATCCCACCAGAGTACAATACAGCTCAAACCACTTCTGTCCCCAGGATTAACAGAATGTGCTGCAGAAGAGAAGTGGTCTTGTGGATGTCACTAAGTCACACACAAAGCCCAAAGGAAATGCTTCAGAAATAGACTGCTGCTTACAGAGCCTATGCAGTACTGATTTGCCCACTGAAATGCAGCATAATTTTCCATTAAATTATTGACTGATCTAGAAAGGAAACTACTAGAAAGGGAGTAGATTTTGCTGTTCAAAGGTGCAAAAGTTAAATGACAACACTGCTTAACTGCAGAAACAAATGGATTAGAGTCCACACAGCAATGCCCAGAGCTGACCATCATTCATTCCACCTCTCACATAAAATACCAAGTGAAAGGTATGGAAATAACCACCTTATAATCAGAAACCCAGCAAAACAATGATACAGATTTGTACAGAAGTGTCAGCTGCCTGTAATTTCCTTCATATTGTATGTCAACTATTTCCAACTATTTTTGAACACAAGACCACAGATCTCAGTACAGAAAGAGGCTCTCCAGAGACAAAGTTCCCCACAGCTGGTAACAAGCCATAGAGCTTAATATTCTCTGCAATGCAAAGGGTACTTTGTGGTGCTTAAAATGGTTCATTAAGTCACAGTATTTCAGGCTGAATGTTTGATTCAAAGGGAACTTCTCTCAGGCAAAACTGCCATGGGATTAAGATCTGCCTGACTGAAGCAACAGCCTTGCTTCGCTCTTGATAGCACAGAATTCTGGTGTAAGGAGAATAAGGTGTCACACACAGTAATTTCCCCCTAAAGAGACTTCAATACCATGAAAGAGAAGTTGCAAAATAGGCAGCCAAGTTCTGTTTTCTGCTGGGGTATGTCTGCTGAGCTTGTTCTTTAGGATACAAGTATGATTGGCAAAGTCTATGGAGGAACAGCTTACAAGACATTACTCAGGGGAATGTACAGATGTTACAAACACCTACGCTTTATTCCAAAATTAACTTTTATATTAGCAAACATTTGATGGTCTCAGGTCTGCCTTAGAACAACAGTGTGCTCTTGAATGCTCATCAGGAAAATGTTACCTATTAGTTCAGGTAATTTGATCTTGGAAGATGCACGTATAATATTAACTGGAACCAATGGGTAGAGGAGAAAAGAAAGCACTATTTAGCCATGTACTCAGCACCATTAATTACTTCTCCCTTGCTTACTACCACTGATCACAGTCATTTATTGCACACGGTATTGTGTCCTGGATGGTTCTGATATATAATTATGGCAATAAAGCCACCTGATGAAATTTCGAAGGCAGCTTTCCTGCCAGATTTAGTTTTTGTTTCTGATCCCAAGGTTTGGGTTTTCCTATGCTGATCTTCCATATTCATTGCACTATCTTCCGGGACATTTGGTCAGACTCTCATCTGATGTAAGTGAACCTGGCAGCACCGCGGGGAAGGGAATGATTTCCTTTTCCACCAGCTGAGTGTCTGGCACATGCTTTCTTCTAATTAGTATTCATCCTCAGGTCTGTTGAATTTATGGGAGGGAAGTAGCTGCCCATGAAAATCCTAATTGTTTAGAAGCTCAAATTTCTGTTGTAGTCTGCAACTCTCACTGAGCACCTTAATTATTAAAAGAAAAAGAGATTATTATATCTATTGCCCTCAGTCAACTGACACTCATTATACAAACTAACACTGATCTAAATACATGTTTGTCATACCCTTCACCCTCTCACCTCACACAGTTTAACAGCTAGAGAAAAAAAAACACGGTGAAACATTTTGACATCATATTCAAATGTGCATATATTTAAGGTGCCTCAGTTTAAGCAGCAGAGGTGCCACACATGTTTTGCTCCTATTGATTCCAGGTAGAGTCACCAGCACTTCCCAACAAACGTGGTTATGCAAAGAGCTCTCTAGTCTGCACCAATTGGACCTCCAGCCCTCTGCTCATTTGGCAGCTTGACATAAAAGTGAAACTTTTCTCATACATTTTGTCTAAAAGCCTAACAGACCTTTTTCAAAGGCATATATTGGCTGCAAAGTTCATGGAAACGCGTTGGCCCATAGCCTTGAAAGTGCCATTATATGCACCAAATACAACACATGAAAACTCACATAGGAGGAAAAAAGTAAAACATAATCCTCCAAGAAAATACAGATCTAGATAGTTTATGGGGTTAGAAAATCCTCAACATGTGCAGGTACTACGTTACTAAATTGTGGCTCAAAGGAGTTCATCAGGCTAGATGTATTGCTTAATAAGAACTAGAACTCTATGCAGGAAAGGGAAAGGCATAGTTTAGGAAATCACTGAGGTACTTCTCATTTATGCTTTTACACTCCAAAACTCTAAACACTCTAAACAGATTGCCAAAGCAGTAACAGAGGAGACAGAAATCCACTCAGCACCTGATGCCCAGAAACATTTCTGAATGAAAACAATCATCTAAATAAAACATAACTTCTACATAATCCAGTAATTTCCAGGTCCTAGAAAATTCCAATCAAATTTGGACAAAATCTTTATTTCATTTGCTGAAAGAAATTTGTGGGGAAATTATGGCAACTTGGTAAACAGAAAAGTAAACAGTTCTGTAAAGATTTCGAATTTTTTCTATAAGCACTGAAATAATTGAAGAGTCAAAGTCCATTATTAGAAAGTGACAGACCTCTAATCCCACATATGTTCAAAGAAATACAGCCTAGTCTTTAAATTGCTCTTGGATTCCTGAGTCACTTGGGTACATTTGACATTTTTAAACCAGATAAACACACACAAATTACTGTAAACTTTCAAAGTCACAGGGGGAAACCATTCATGAATGAAGAAAAATTACAGAAACACTCAAATTCTGCCTGCTCTCTCCCATCTCCTGCCAACATTGTCATGTAGTACCTACGAAAATATTCCGCATTTTCATTCTTTGTTCCATAGGCCATTCATTTTTCTTCACAAGGAAATACTTGTCCCAACTTCATTTCTTTCAAGTCATCATTTTCCCTGCATTTTCCTTTTTACTTTCTTTTCTCATTTTTCTCCTTTTAGCACCTCCCATCAGAAGAAAATTAATTTCAAAGCCCAAAGAGAAAGTTAGGCCATGTATAACTTGGGTGACTTGCACAGGTACCAGGCACAAACACTGACTCCAATAAACTGGTCAGTCACCACAGCTGAAATTGCTACCAGCTTCTTGAGCCTTGGTGCTAGATTGTAGACACCCAGCTGCGACTTTGCTCTCTTTCCTCTCCCTTTCCCAACATTTTATCTACTGTGAAATTTGAGCAAGAAAGACCTTAATTTCCAATTACCCTTCCAAAGGAAGACTCTGAGGCAACAGGGTACAATTTTACAAGGAAGTTCCACCAAATGAACTGCCAGTACAATTTCCAGCACTAAGGCAGACCTACATATAATGAAAAAACCTTTATTTTATACAAGTGGGGTTTAGAGGGCAACCAGACTTTCAAAATGACAGATTTTCAGCTCAGTCTGAATAAATGCGTTGGATGCAAAATAGCACTGATTTTCAAACTCTTTTTAAAAAATGCACTTGCTTGCAGTCAAAGAGCTCAAGATACATGCAACACAAATCCCAGTCCCATGCCAAACTTCAGATGCTTCTTTAATCTTGGATACAATCACATACAGCCTCACATAAAAAAAAAGAGAGGCTGTTAAAAAGAAATGCACACACACTATTAGAAAATACTATGTCTGTGAAAAAAATTTAGAAGCTAGTAGCTTCCATCAAAGATTACCTTCATAAAAATCAAGCTCTTGGTTCACATAGGAAAATTGCAGCAATTTGTGTGAAATTTTCTTCTGTGAATGACAACTGAACTTCAATGTATATTTCTTCTGAGAGAAATAACTGCTGTAGCTTATAGTTAGAACCAGTTTAAGGATTCTCGTTCTGGATATCTCCAGATAGAGTGCTCTATGTTTTTATGTTAAAAAAAAAAAAATCAAGTGCGTGCTGTGCTTTTATAAATATAGTTGCAGGCGTGGCGAAGCTCCTGACCTGGTACAGCATGCTGATCTGATCCAACACCCCTGCTGAAGCAGGGTCACCTAGAGCCACTTCCCCAGGAACATGTCCAGACAGCTTTTGAGTGTCTCCAAGGTGGGAGACTCCACAACCTCTATCAGCAACTGGATCCAGTACTCAGTCACCCTCTCAGTACAGAAGTGTTTCCTGATGTACAAGGGGAAGATCTCCCGTGTTCCAGTGTGTGCCCTTTGCCTCTTGTCCTGTCACTGTGCACCACTGACAAGAGCCTGGCTCCATCTTTTCTGTACCTCCCTTTAGTTATTCATATACATTAGTAGCATTCCCCCAAGTCTTCTCTTTCCCAGGCTAAACAGTCCCAGTTCTCTCAACCTTTACTCACGTGAGAGAGAACTATTCCCTTAATCACTTTTCAGATGCGACATCCCACAACACAACATTTCATGGACTACCTGAGCATTTAATTCAAAACAACAGCAGAATATTTCCTCTGAATGATATGTAGCCTCTACTACTTCAGGGACCACCAATGAAGAAAACAAGTTCTCCAGAAAACAGTTCCTTTAAAGAACCCTATAATAAATAATCACATTTTGCATCTGTTTGTTTTTCTTCCCTCACATTTAAAAGAGAACTTTTAAGCAGAAGGCATATACAGTTTTTTAAATCTATGTTTTGGATATTTGCAATTAAACTATGAGGATGTATTTTTTCATCAGAGAAAAATTATTTTAATAGCCATAATCAACACAATCAAATTAATCAGTCTGTCAAGATAATAACATTTTAGAATCACTTAAAATAATTTTCTACCTTGCCAGCTCACATCTATATGAAGATAATTACACCCGGAAAAGATGTGCAACTTTAAAGGTTCCTACCTCTGTTTCAATACTGAGTTATATGATCTATTTTCATTTTTATTCTTTGGTATCCTCACCATCCCTCCCCCACTCTCTTTTAACTTTGAGAGTTGTATTCTTGGTCTTTTCCTTTACCCTCTACGTTTTCTTCCTTTTTATGCAGATCTATACCTTTATGCAAATGATTAGGATAATACATGGAAATGTCTCAAAAAGTTTAAGTATCATAAACCTCATGAAAAGTGAGGGAAACAAGTTTGGTCCCCACTATTTTGGATTTCCCCCCAAATCTCTGCATCAACATTCCCCATTTATCTCCAACCGTGCCAAAGACATATCCCGCTGTGTTGGCCAACTTATCTCTTCTCATTTTATTCCAAGCACGCCTCCAGTGCTCTTACTCTGAATCTGCCACAACATGGATATCCTCTCCTGTTTCCTACCCTTCGTCTCCTCAGTCTCCCATTGAATTCTGCTCCTCTGTCTTGCTGTCACTTTCATTGCACTCTTCTAATCTTGATTCTTATTTCCTCGAGAAGTCTTACTCGACTGCTTCAGTCTCCTTACTCCTACCTTCCACATAAAGCTGCCTTTATTTTCCACAGGGAAGTAGCAACACTAAATTCAGGCTTACTTTTCTTTCTCAAGTCTCTTATTTTGAGCCTGCTCACACTCTACAAGGCTTCCCTGTCTGTGGCCCAGTCCTTTGCCGGTCCTCAGTTTCTCCTAAACTATTTGTCTTTGCTCCTGACAACCTGTATGGTTTTTTTCCTACCTCTGCCTTACTCCTCTTTTTGGGTTTTTTTTGGAGTTTTTTTTGTTTTGTTTGTTTTTTTTAATTAGAGCAGCTTGTATTTCCTTGGTCAAGAAGCATTCCCCTCTTTCTTCTTCAAACCATTTTAAAAAATTCTTCTCAGGAACTCTTCCTTAGCTGTTTAACATAAAGAGTGCTCTTAGAGACAAAATATTCCAAGGAGGCACAGTTTCTTATCACTTCCCATTCACAGGGCATTTCCCAACTCAGCTAAGTTTGCATGAACAGATGGTTTTTCTAAGCAAAAAACCAGAACTCCAAACTTTGTTTAGCAGTGTGCTGGAACCCTCTGCATCAGGACAGACTCCTACTTGCTACTGTTGCCAAAAACCTATGTTTTACACTCCTTTCTTTAATGAAATCAATAATTTATGATGATCCTAGTATAGCTTATAAAATAGCAATCTAATTAGGTGCAAAAATTATCTGTTTCCAATCACGGTTGAAGAAGAAAGACTAAGACACTATAAAAGACAAGATACATTTCTCCTCCCTGAGACCATTAGATTTACTTAGGAACCAAATAAGGAGCTTACTCTTCAGGCCAGCAGTGTATCTGGGTACTCAGCAGCTTTCATAATAGAAAGTTAAGGAGAGAAAAAAACCACTCGCTTTTGTTTAAATGATCGTGATTGCTGAAGAAAGTGAAACCAGGCTGATTTGTAACCTGCAGGAAGCTGGTCTGTCTTCACTGCAGGCTGCAGATATTCAGCAAAACATGCAGCTGTTTGCCTCACCTTCTGAAGGAAACAATTCTATTCAAAACCAACAGATATAGAGCCATGGCAGGGCAGTTTCATACTAAGATCACAAGCACTACAGAAAAGGGAAGAGACAGGAAGAAGACAAGAGTATTCCAAGCCTACACTGAAGACCCCTGTAGTTGTTCTTCAAGGGAACACCACCATGTTTGTGACTTATCTGTTGGATCTACTTCTCATGGCCATATAATTTCATTACACTGTTAGAGTTATGGAAAAGTCACAGATCACTCTCAGACCCATATTGTGCTATCCTTTTTTTTTTTTTAAACACAATGCTCCTAGAAGCAGTTCAAGAAACACAGGCAGTTTTATTGGGATGTTTGTTATTCTTTGTTATAATAGCCTTCTTTCCTAGCCATTCAATATATAAAAAAACCTTAAAATGCTTGCAAACACTAACAAATATTGACTATTATTGATTTTCCCCTCTAGTGAATGGGAAGAGTATCACAGAAACTGTCTGGACATAAAAACTGATGACGGCAGTTGTAAGTCCTGGCTATAGTTCCCTTTTTGCTAGAAGGAGTGTTCTTTATGAAATCCCATCGCCAAGAGCAGACCTAAGCATTTCTCTTCAACTGATTTTAATTTGCAAGAGCATCGTACTCAAAGCTCAAAATATTGAAAGCTAGAAAGGTCTGGACTGTGATTTTGAGGGCTGTTGCTAATGCATCATGGAAACGTAGCAGAAAGCTTTGGATGTGTAAAGCTTCTCAGCATACGAATCACTTCCATTCGCAAGTAGTAGATCTTTTCTGCAGCTCCTTGCCTGCAACTTCCTCTTTTGCCATGAACCCCATTTAGGACATGAACCTATTCCTCTGCCAACATGACTTTATTGCAATTAGCTGCTGCGTTTATTAGTGTCTTTTCCAGACAGATGATCAATGTAGTTATAAAGACATAGTGAGATACAGACTACGTCTAGAATTTAAGGTCCAGTTAGGCCTGTCAAAAGGTAAGAAAAACAGAAGTAGTATGACTCACATTTTACCCGTAAGTACTGAAAAAGACCAAGACTGACAGAAGGAAGTTTGTTGCAGAGCTATGAAAAAGCCTTTCCATCACTTGAGTCTTGGCCCAGCACTTTGTCTGACTCTGTGTACTTACTTCATTAGAGGTTTCTGCAGGGAGAAGGATTTTGAAATGAAGAGGAGGGTGGCATGAAAGAGGGCATTTTGCATTGCTTCTTGGGCTCTTAAGGTAATTTACAACAGCATTACCCTAATCAGTTTTTCAGGATTTTTTTTTTTTAATTTGGTTGGCTGTTTTCTTTCTAATTTGTTTGGGGTCTTTTTTTTTGAGGTAAACAAAAAGTAACAAGAAGATATTACAGTACTCAAGGACACTCAAAGGTGTATAGCAACCAGTCACAGCCCAAAGAGTTCCTTTGAATAGGCTAGCACAGTAACAGACCAGGTTGCATTCTTTGTAAAATAATTCTGTTTCCTGTAAGGAAGAGATTGAAAGATTTATTTTTTTTCAAAAATCCCAGGGATCTTGGCCTCTCATTTTTCAGACTCAGGATAACCTCAATGCAGTAGCACAGATTCACATTCCAGATGTGGTTGCATTTGGAATATATCTTTGTTTCTAAGGTTTACAGAAGCAGATGTGCAGGCAGAAATATAAATACATCTCTACCTACTTTGAGAAAGCAGGATCTTGTCATTAAATTACAAAACCAAGAATCAAAAAATCTGTCTTTATTTCCACTTAATTCATTTCAGTGCATTTACTTAAAACTGTCTTTAAGGTTCTGATGTTTAAAAAACAGCTTTTGGAAACAGTATTTTCCTTGTGCCTCAGTTTCTTCCTGAACCAAACAATTCACAGGAAGAAGGTGAGGGATGGCCTAAGTTTGTTTCCTTGTTTAAAGAACTCATTTCCATTATTCTAGCGAGGTTCATGACCAAGGTCATTGCAGTCATCCTGGAGACAAAACAAGTAACTTTCTATCCTCAGACTGAACAAATGGCTTGACACAAATTACTTGTCAAAGCACAGCCTACCTCTAAGTATATTAGCAGTGACATCCACATAAGGACTTACAAATATGTTCTGAGCCATAAGTATTAAACCTGCAAGTTAAGATGAAAATTATCAATCCTCACTTGAATTCTTAATATTGCTCTAGAATACAGGACAGCAATCATCTAAACTTTGAAAGTTACACATTTATTTTCAAGCTCATTCTCTGTTGTCACCTAGACTGCCCAATGTAGCACCTGGCTTCTAATTAGAAAGGCATTTTAGCATGGCCAGCACCAGTTTCACATTACATGTACTGAAACATTTAGCTGAGTATTAACTAGGTGTTGAAAGCCGGGTGAAATCACAGCAGTACTAAACCTTGTACTGAGCAGCAGCACTTTGTCAAAACAGGTGGAAGGCAGGAGAGTCCAACTGGGAACAGAGAGGAAAAGTAATGCTGTGATCAGCAAACCCAGGGGACTGGCATAAAAAACCAGGGGGAATGCATAAGGAAGGAAAGAGGATAACAAATTTAGGGTAAGATACGCTGATTACTATACATTATCAAAGCCCCAAATTCTAGCATAAAAAGAGGCAGCGGGGGGCACAATCATTTCTACCCTACTCACTGGACACTGCAAAAATAGGACAGCTCAGCCCAGGACGAGATTTTACCAGAAGTCTTCATTGTACTGAATCAGATCATCAGCCAGCATAAGTCAATGCAATGGAGCTTCACTCACACACAAACAAAACCCCAAAAACACCACAAATAATGGACTCTCTTCACACCCCACCTTCAGCTTAGACTACAAACTCCTCAAATCCATTTCAAAATATTTGTTCTCTGAGCAAGTTCATTATGAAGGTGCATCGGTGCCACTTCAAGATGCTCCATCAATATTAAAATTGCCATTCGAGACAGCTTAAAAAATTAGAAAAACATACTACAAGGAATAGATTTTGTCAGCAAAGGAGTAAATGCTGATTTTCATTTATTTGGTTTTATAGCTAAAGAACCATCCTAATTCTCTGTGTAACATGCTTTTCAGTAGAACCTTCAATGTATGTTTCAATTCTGAAAAAACTTATAAAAACGTGCTTTCTAAAGTTAAAAAATATCTTAGATTTTTCTAAGTGGGATCTGCTTTTTAAGAAAGCCAACCTATTCTTGGTTTAATACTCTAGAATATATCTGTGCATGTATTAGAATCATGGAGTTAGACACCGACACCCCATTGCCAGGGAGGATGGCTTCACAATATGAATCATGAATTTAAACCAGAGCTAAAATGTAATTACATCTAAAATTACTTGCACTGGTCTCTAATTTGCATACCAAACTGACGTGCAATGTTTCTGCTTTATTAACAGCAAAAATATTTTGGCCAAAAGCTGCAAAATTTCTTACTAGTTGTGTATGCCCAGCATGACAATCCAAAGCAAGGTGAAGCTGGAATTTTTGCGAGTGCCATCCATATTCCTCCTCTCAGTTAGGTGCCTCATCTTGCTGTACGTAAAATCCAGTTCACAGGTCTTGGTCTTGTACCATAGCAGTTTTATAAATGGGTTTCTACTTCATGATCATTCTATTGGAAGTGGAAGGGGCTGTGTCCAACACTACTGGTCAGTTTTCAGTGAAGCTTCTATGGTTGGCAACAATGTCTTTTAAAGAGAAAAATTTAGGTTTGGGTCCTTAGCTTTAATGTGTCTTTATTACAGCTTTATTACACCAGACTCATTTTTTCATGTAAAAATAGTATCTGTGCTTGCCTGAGAGCTGAGAATGCAAAAGGGTGGCTGAACATTTAAGTCCTTTCATTGCCTGAGCAGACATCAGTTTTTGGAAAGCAACTGAATGTTCATATTACCCTGCAAGAGTTTTAGGCAACTGAATGTGAAAATCTGCTCCTAAAATGAAACAGATTGGCTAATTTTGTGCAAAGAGTTACTATAAATACTGGAAAGAAGAAGAGCCTAAGTCCAAAATGTGTTCAGTAGATAAGCAATTGCTCAGTTCTGCCCTTTATCAATCTAAGGAAGCTTTTAATACTGAGATGGAATATCAGAGGAGATTAGGTAGAAGAGAGATAAACTTGAAGCTAATTAGAAATCATGCTTCAATGCTATTCTTCTAGTAAAAGCTGTTTTGAAATATTGCTATAGGGATGATCCCACTGCAATACTGGCTTTTGAAAGCCTTCCAAATCCTGTAAAATGTATTAATCTGTGACATTCATATGAATAGCATAGACAAACGAAAGCAATTACTTTCTCCTCTTTGTTCTGATTCTTTGTTATCTTGGTTTGATGTGGATAGCCTATTCCAAAAATCTATCTGTGATACTTCTATGATTTAAGATTTATTTATTTTAAATTACATATCTCTTTTGGGGCTTCAGGTAATGGACAAATGAAGACAACTAAACAAATTCACTACATAGGAAGGAAATAGAACCTTCTCCCTTCGATCATCCTTCAGGAACCCCGGTTTTGAAGGTCTTGGTTAAGATAGTTGTTGAAATAAAAAAAAAATTAATGGCATGGGAAGGAAAAGGGGGGGAAGATGTTTTTCTGAAGTAATGCAAAACCTGCTAGCATGGGCAATCTGAACAAAAGTCAGAGGAGAAGCAGAAAATGCTACATATTATAATTGAGCTGGGTTTGTAGAAACGGGCAGAACTGCAGCAGAGAGCCTGGCTGCAGAATTCCTGAGCCAGTCTAGAGATTATCCCACCTACTTCATTTTTTCCTACATTGTTTAAACATAATTAAGAAGAAAGAGGCTCCTCTTTCTATCCTGAGGATGCAACACAAACAATAGCAATGCTTGACGTGAGGGGATAAGGGTAACTGTCACCACGGACAGCTCCTGCTGGTCTACAGGAGGAGAATGCTCTCAGAAAGATTTTAAAACCACAGCCAACCTCAGGCTGCTCCACACACTGCCACAGCTCTGCAAAAGCTTATAGGGGATGCTTGAAATCCCCAGGAGCCCTGCTAATGTAACTCTATTCCCTAAGGATATTAGCAAGCTCTGCTATGCCACCCCAGCAGGGCTGAGGAGGAGACAAATTGAGTCCCACTTCACAGTAAAAAGGACATGCAGGCTGCCCCAGAGGCTGCTAACCTGAGATCTGGGTTTGGCTTCCCATTCCACGTGCTTTGGGAAGCACCTAGAAAAGCCTGAGAAAGGTCACTGGCCATATTTTGAGATAATAGAAACAAGAGACATTTCCTAATAAGCAAAAGCATAAGGAGTTTAGAAGAAAGGACTGCAATAAGGAAGACCCTAGGAGATGTCACAAGAAAAGCAAGCTCAGAGCTCACTGTTGGAAGTCTCAGAGCCTAAAGGTTCCTGACTCTTGCTCCTTATTTTCTTTATCCTTCTAAAGCAGGCACATTGACCTGTAATTTGGAGGCTAATTTTTTTTCTCTCAACCTACAATTTGTTAAGAGAGATGAAGAAAAGGGACAAAATGTTTTGTTTAAAAAGCCTTCTGCCTGCATTCTCCTTGAGAAAGCCAACATGCCTGAGAGATTACTGCCATCACAGCTACATGGACTAGTACTTCATAAATACAAATAAATCAGTGACCTGAAGCCACACTTGCTCACCAGAGACCAAAGCCTTGCTGCCAGATTTTAAAACAGAAAGATTTGATCCAAAAGCCCAAATGGCTTTGGATCATACCCTAAGCCTGCAGCATATCTTCTGTCCCTGGCACTTTGAAACGACATGTGAGGGGCAAGGCTTCCAACTGCCCTGGATCAAAACTCAAACAAATGGCAGAAAGGGAAGGGGCAGTCCAGGACAGGAAAATCTGACAGATGCAAGCCAGTTGGGAGTGCTGTTCTCCATGGACACAGCCAAG
Source organism: Sclerurus mexicanus (assembly GCA_013396755.1). NCBI lineage: Eukaryota > Metazoa > Chordata > Aves > Passeriformes > Furnariidae > Sclerurus > Sclerurus mexicanus. Next base: position 2,646,940 of record VWZF01005810.1, read on the forward strand.
AGGACAGGAAAGAAGGAGGCATGAGCAGGGGGGAAGAGGGGAGGGCATGCCGGCATTAAAAATAAATAGTTGTGTCACATATTGTGTACAAGGATTAAAGACGAGTGTTTGCTGATGACAGGGGTTTTATGGAGGCTTTTTGTTGTCGATTTTTCCCCCCCCTTTTAATGCATACATCACATTACCCTAAAGTGACAACTCTAGTCAACCATTCTGCCAGAGTGGCAACACTGCAGATCCCCTTCTGTGTATTATGCTTGCCTGGGCACCCTGACACTTCCTTCATGACAGCTCTGGAGACCTTAGGACATGCTCTTTCTCTAATGCACGCACAAGCTCCAAGTAATGCTGATCATCAGCTACCCAGGCAAATCAAACTTCCTCCACACCCTTTTTTTTGGTGTGTATGTCCTCAGCAGGTATCCTTTCATGGGAAACTGGAATCCCATGTTGCTAAGTCACTCAGTCTTTCACTACATGCTGGAGAGGATGTCTGATGTTTCTGTCTTATGGTGCTATTCCCGGCCCAGTTTTCTCACAGAACCTTTAGAAAATGACATCCAAGAAGTAGCTGTTCATAGTCTGCCACAGAAGGCAAAAGCAGATATATAGAGGAATGAAATGCGTGACTGGAATTCTCACATTAGATTCCAGGTTTCCATTCTTTCAAAACACCTGAATGCATCTATTTGAGTTTTGCCAAGTTACAGTCAGATTTTGCAAAGAATCTTCAGAAATCACATGCCCCCTCCCATTTACCTGCGAGGAGTGCTGGATTCCTAATCTACTTATATTCACTTACAAAAATCCCAGCTAACACCCTCAAATCTTTTAATCTATTTCTAGGGCTGTCATCACCTGTAAATTTGGACAAAACCAGAATTTTCTGAATGACTCATCCCTAACAACAGGGAGCAGCAAAAACTCAGCTTCCATTGCAGGAGAAAAGCTAAGAGTACCCCCTAGTGTTCTGGGTGCAACCTGGAAGTTGGGCCGGAGTCTGAAACCAGAGAGACGCTCATTTTGGAATACAGCCCTTAGTTGCTTGGCATCCCTCTGGAAGAGGACACTTGTTGCAGTGTGATGATCTGAATGTGCCTCCAAAGCATCATGTTACCACAGCTCGGTGTGTCACCACTGGCAAGTAGTGCAGTTAATAACCATCTTTATGATTTAAATATACTCAAGTGGATTGACACCAATGAACCCTTCTTTGCATTTGCAATGGGTTAAGGGTGCTCCCAGTCACCTAGAACTGCTCAGATGATATGCAAAAGTCACTAGGGTTTTGGTAACTCAACAGCTTTTAATGCTCTTTGGATCTCCTGTGAGAGTCGTGTGTCTTAATTAATCTGTCAAGTGCTTCAATATCCACAGAAAGAAGGTGCAGTATAATGCAAGAAAAAGGTTATAAATAACTCTCCCTCCTTTCTGCACACAAAGCCACATTACCTCACATTAAATCCTATTTTAATGGCAGCAAAGTTAAAAAAATACTGCAACTTCTGTTAACTGAATCCATTCCAGAAACCTGTTTCTTGCCCTGCCAGGTCAAGAGACCAGCAGGTTCTGCCATTAACCTCCTGCTGTGGGAGCACAGCAAATATTTTCACTTTTCAGGGCTTCTCTTCCAACTCATCTCTCTAGAGATGTTCTTCCTGTCAGAGTGTATCACCATGTGCATTTACTAAGTAGTAGTAATTATTTTGTCAATAACAAAAGAAATCTGCTGTTAATCGTAACAGCAGTCTTAATATTCTTTGTCTTCCTTGCTTTTCTGGAATAACAACTACTGGAAGGCAACTTGGAGTTAAATCCAGGGAGACACATGTGGAGTGCAGCACCCAGCAGTATGTATGCAGACAACCTGCTTGAGCAGCCTGGCCAATACAGTACTCACAGTAGCCCATCCATCAAGACTTAAGTTATCACAGATGATGCAAATTTAATGATTAAAAGCTTAAAATTCAGCTAGTAGCAGCAGCTTACAGGGGGGAGGAGGGGGGGCGTCATGAAAGCCTGTCACCTAAACTTCATCTTACACTGGAAAAGTATCTTCCTGGAGAAAGGCAAGCACATTAATAATGCAGCAGTGCCAGCTGAGGGAAACGGCTGGTTTGTAAAAGCAATTCTGACTGTAGGGGCCCAGGAAATGGAATCTCAACAGGATAAGCCACACTTACAAACTCCTGCTAAGACGGGTCCTTTAGCAAGCCAGAAAATAACTTACAAACAGGTCACAGTTTGCACTTTGGCAGCACACTTAATACATGCTGCAAGTGGCCAGTCTGGAGGGAAGTACACTGCAATTATAGAGACAGTGTAACTCATGCAGGCCAGGCCACCAAACGTCCCTTGTGGGTCCTTCAGAGCTCCTTCTAGTTTTGCAGGGCATGACTTCAGCACAAAGCTCAGAGTGGCTCTTATTGCAGACCCTGTAAGGCACACATTCAGCACTTTCAGTGATTTTTGTGATTACTGATTTCTAGAATGTTTACTTTTTCCAAGTGATTGCTTTGCAATTTTTCTGTGACTTTAACTGGTCCTAAATGCTTTGCTATTAAGTTATTAGGTTGCCTATACTTGGAGTCTTAAGTGCAGCTCTATGGTGTTAAAACCAGGAACTGAAATTATATACAAGGCTGTCTGAAGCAACAGAAGATGAGCTGGATTCTCTTGGTTTTCCCTTAATCCAGGGTTCAGCGTTGCCCCTAGCCTGCTTCGCAATCGCAGAAGTAAATTGTAAGGATGAGTTTGTCAACACTCACTTAAATCCACAGAAAGTGTTTTGAGCATAGGAAGCAATAAAACACTGAGCAGCTTCCTTGCTGCAGTACCCAGCTCAACCCTTACAGCATCCTGCTACTGTATAAAGATGCAGACAAGATGAAAGCTCTGGGTTTTTTTGTCGTTTGGCTTGTTGTGTTGGTTTTTTTTTAGTGGACTGCATAAGGGTTATTCTCACTTCACATAACACACAAAAGCTCTTGGAAAAATACAGGCTCTACCCCTAAACATCCACAGTACATAAATGGTCTGCAGTGGGTGCTCCCCATTAAAATCAAACACAGGAAAGTGAGGAGGAAGGGAAAAATCAATACATGCACAGCAGACTTCTCTCCAGAGTTACTAGGTGGCAATGTCATTACTGTAGATTTCTCTGGAAAGCTGGATAATGTTTTTAATACTCCACTATTTGGTGAGCTTAATTCCCATTTTAACTGACCCGTTCCCTGCTTTAATACACATGAAGAGGGTTGGGGTTTTTGTGTTGCTGCACATGTGCTAGCTTAGCAGCACAGAATAGCTTTTCAAGGAATAATGCAAGGGCGCTCCATGGGCTGCCAGGTGCACATACCACAGTGCTCAAATGTGCGTGTCACTGTTCTGAATTACACAGCCCCGAGCAAAACACAATCCAGCCACAGGTTTTTTTCCTGTCAGGAAGCTGAACTGAGAACAAACAGGAGACTCACATAAAAAGATAATGCACCTTTTCTAGCCATAATAAAAGCAAACAAGCAAATGGAGTATGTTCCACCACTTATTTACACTCCAATTCCCTTGTGTATGCCCACTGCTCCAAAGGGCATTCACAGATATCCCACCTTCTCTGCCGCTACCCCCACCACACACTGCACAGAAATAGCCACCTCAATTCCACACTGACCTTAGTGACTCCCATGCCAAACTCCACACTTCTGGAAAATCTGCTGTGGCTTCAACAAACATTAAGGAAGGAACAAATGAAGTCACACAACAATTTTTCCAGTGCAGAACTTCTCACATCGCTGTGTGACATCAGTTTGCTGTGACAATATCTGCAAATATGCAGGATGGTGGGAGAAGGTGGATGGTGTCAGGCAGAAGGAATTTGAAATGAAAAGTTGTGGATCAGGGTAGCTGCTTGAACCTCTCTGCTGAGAGATGGGGTTCAGGAGGTCTGAGGACTTCTGAGGGGTTGCTGCTTCCACTGTCAAAGATTAATTTTTGTGCATACAATTGCAGCAGTTCTGGTCCCATTTCAATGGCCCCTCCTCTCCACACCATCACCAATTTCAATTTAACACAGATCAACAAGGGTACAGCAGGATGGAAAAACACAGGACTTCCTGGGGTAACATCTAGGAGGGTTAACTTACCTCAGACTCAGTGGAAGATCAGAGCAGATTGCTCTCTGATGCTTCATTAATGAAAAGGGATACATGAGATCAGGAAGAGCTATTAAGCTTAGATATTTCTCCTAGTTTACAAAATGATTGGTATACAGGCAAAGCATTACCTATGAAATTTCTGCTTTCTGGTACCTGCTGTCAAATGCCCTAGTTTGGCTACTGTAAAGCCAATGCCAGCTATAACCTAATAAAGAAAAAGGCCTTGGACTCTACATGCATAACCAAAACCTGAATGACACTATAAACCTGCTGTTGTGGCATGTGTTCACTCAAAGATATTACAGTTCAGCATAAAATGGAGGACCAAAGATACAGGTATCTTTGTTTCACAGACTTGCAAACACATAAAATTGAGCATTTTGAAGAAACAGCCAACAATACCAACTTGCTATATGAATTTTGAAGTGGGAATTGGTCAGCAAGTATTGCATATGTATATTCACTTTGCCTCTCTCTCCCTGCAAAAAAATCAATAACTGCCAAATCCTTGCCTCCCATCCACCAGGAACTGGCCGCTTTCCTCCATCACTGGCATTACCCAGCCCTGAGTGTGCCCAGAAATTGCACTGTCTGCCTCACTGATGGTATTTCTGGGCAGTCCCTCATAAATACGGGACATCGTGTTCTGCTGTCACGAGACCCATAGCATGAGAGTCAGGAATCTAGTTTAAAAGGATAGGTATTCCCTGCCCATGAAGGGCCAGCATTTCTGGCTATATGAATTTGACTGCATATTCCCTGGCAAAATACAACAGCAGAGAGATGATGAAACTAGGACTTACATGATGTTCCAGTCCTCAGGCCTGGTGAAACCACATATTTGACAGCTAGTCTTCAGAAGCAAGTAAACTAACAAAGCTGCTAAGTTTGGGTAGTGGTTTAGAAGGATACCTCTGTAACTTTTTTCTACCCTACCAAACAAGAATGACAAACAGCAACCACTAGCTCTGCTCTCAGAGGATACCAAATTTCCATTTTAACAGATAAATGTGGGGTCTCCAGAGGTCCCTGCCACACTTGCAGATGCAAGAGCTTTGTCTTTATTGCTGAGCACAGGTTTATCTCAGATGAGCTGCTCATGTTTTCACCCATCACCAACGTGTCACCAGTGCATTATACAAAGCTGTCTCTCCACCAACTCACATTTTTGGGATCACTTCAACAGCTGCTTCAAAATGTAGTTAATTGATTACAGGTAGAAAGCATATATTGTCCATGCACTGCAAACTCAAGCACATAACAAGAAACTGAGAAAGGGAAAAGCTGTAGACTGAGGTTTTATGAGTCCGGCTCAATAATGAAAGGTTCACAACTGTTCTAATGATTGCAAACAGCTTTGGACAGAGCACACAATTTAGTGCTCCACAGACATCAGAAGTTGAATTTTCTTCCCACTGAGACAAGCCACAAATTATCTACCCATTTCAAAAGCAGCATGATTGTGGTCTAGGTGGATGTTTTCTCTGCAAAGGGGAAAATATGACAAGAATAATAGTCTTGCAGCTAAAGCACTGAACTCCAAGGACTTGCATGTCAGTCCCGAGTCTTGAAGAAACTTCTTATTTCACTCAGGCAAGTCACTTCAGAGTAAAGTCATCTGCCCTGGGATGTGACTAAAAACTATATACTGGTAAACTGCAAAAGTCATTTAATACATGGGTTTCTTACTCTTTCATGTGAATAGAAATAAATTGACCACAAAAGAAACCATTCCTTAAACTGTTTTTGTATGCATCTAACCACATAGTCCTGTGCAATCAGCAGACAAACTCCATATTGTTTTTATTTTGGCCAGTTTACAAGGAACACCTTCTTTGCCCAGGTTAAAAATAAAAAAGCACGCACGGTGCTCTGTAAATATAACCCTCTATGACAAAGAAGTCCATCATGAGTATCTTGACACCCAAGTTAAAAGGACAACCTGACAAGAAAATTGTGATCATCCAGTTTGCAGTCTTTAACTGTTTCCAAAAATTCTGTTCTGTAGACCAGAAAAATTTGATTTTTTCCAGAATAAAGCCAGTGAGCAGACTTGCAAACACAGCACATGCACCTACAGTTTGTCCCTGCTCTCCCAGCAGTCTTGCCACTCATTATTAACTGCTTGGGAATTGATTTCCTGTGGGGCTAAATTACCTTGTTGTGATATTCCTGTTATCTTACCACCCCCTTTCTCACCATAATTTGGTCTGATGTGGACATTGGGAAGATAAAACATAATGTACACAATTTTAAGGACACAGTTGAGACTGTGCCCTGAATGTGGCCTTATACATGAAATGCCTTCTTGAAATCTGCTCATTTTAGGATCATGATGAGAATAAAAAAGAGTAATGGCTTGACCCACTTCACTGGACAACAATGCCCTTTTAAGTAAGTTACAAGCCTACATATGAAATTGTGACATGAAGCCTGTACCTTTTACCAATCTTACCAGTTCTTTAAATAATGAGTCAGGGAAAAATAAGGCAGCAAGTCCTATTCTCCTTTTGGAGACATGACATCCTTGAAGGTGCATGAGGGTGTTCATGTTCCGATTTTAAACTAGCATGAAATGGACTACATAATTTTGTTTGCTGAATGACCCTAGACTCAAAACATGTCTAACAAGCTACTAAAGACTGATGTTTGCATTTCCTTTCACTGTTCCATTAAGCTGTACCATTAATGCAGCAAATGAATAGAGGCATCAGAAGCCACAGTGCTCTGCTATTTGGAAGTTGGCTGGCTCCTGACCCATTTACTAGTTCTATCTTAACAGAATTTTCAAAGAAACAGACTTAATGAATCATGTTTAGTCATGCTTGGATGATCGCTGACATTGCAGCATAAAAGCAATACCTGCTCTCAAGGGACATTTTTGCCGTATCTACTCTCTACACTATGTTCTGGATGGTATTTATTTATTTCCTAGAAGCACATACACTTCACTAGTGAACACACACAATTTGATCTCTGCTGCTCAGTCCTTCTCATCCACAAATGGGGAATTAATGCTAGACTATCTCTTTTGTAAATCATTTTGAGATATGCTTATGGGAAAAGCTGTTTAACACAACAGTATTAATCTTTGCCAATGATTTCTAGGGAGAAAAGAGCAGAACACTGTCTTTTTCTCCTCCCCTCCAACTAACTGCAATTCTCCCCCTCTTAAATTAGGCAAAACACCTACAAGTAGTCAAGCACAAAAAGTTATTAGTTGAAACTGAAAGGACAGTTCTGCAATTTGACTCAACACTGTAGAAATAAGTCCCACAGGACCAAGGTGTGTGTGAGCAAATCAGAACCTACCTAATAGTGGGTGAGACAAGAGAAAAAGTAATAGGCTTCATTTATATAACTAAATACCCAATACTGTGGAACTTTCAGGCAGTGTCTCAAGTTGGACTTTCATTCAGGAACCCCACTGCCTCTTTACACCTTGCTCCAGGCACAGAACCCAACAGCAAGAGTGTCACCTACAGTGCCAACAAGGTCCAGAAGCATCAAACCCAGCAGAGTTGCTTCAACTATATCTGTTGCCAATGTGGACTTACAATTGAAAAACTGAACTCCTGAGAAGAAGACTGAATGCCAAAAACCTAACACTGGTCTACAAATCTTTCAGGAATGCTTTGTTTCCCTCACTAATGCATAGCTTTCCAATCCCAAAGAGTTCTTCTTTAACTTAGTGTAGTTTGATTGCACTTAGTGTTCTTTACACGCAACCATACCCCTACCCTGCACGCTTTTTTCTTTTCACTAAAGCAATGAAACCCATCATAATGAATGAAAGAAGTCACTAGATTCTGACATCTGGTAGGCAGCCTCACACATTTGAGATTCTACAAAGCATTAATATCAAAATTTCCCAGAAGCATGCCTCATGTAGTAGGGATCAAATGGAAATGAGCGTGTCACTTACAAATAGTTAAGGTGTAAAGCTGACTAATCTAATTCCATGGCACAAGTAACAAGTGGATCAGCTGAGGGCAAGGGGTGTAAGAGGAGAGCCATCCACATCTTTCAGTGGGGCATCACAGTGGATGTGGGCTGAGGATCAGCCCAGGGTATTCTGGTGAGTGAGGCAGATGCCATCGAGCACAAATCTGGCTACAGGGAGTTTCTGTAATCTTCTGCAAGTCTCTGTGGCATGTTCTAGATGATTATGTGAAATGTTGAAGATTTTGTTTTAATATGCTTTCTACTTTGAAAATCTCTCCTTTCAAGCAAGTTATAGCTAAAATAATTATATTTAATTTCCCATTCTTTTCCTAGTGCCACAGAGCACTTGGTCATTTCTAGCCTGACCTTGCTGATTTCAGGGAGAAGAAATATGACAGATTTTCCTCTTTTAGACTTATCTGAAAGCTCTGCAAAGAGCTTTCTCTGAGCAAGGTGCATGAGAATACATATTTGCCAAATTAATTTTACTGGTGTAGTAAACAAGCAAACAAAAAATGTTAGGTATCCAAAGATAAGCAAAATTATGACATTAATGAAGTAATATCTAGAAATCTCCATAATTCTGGAAAGGAAAACCACATCTCGTGACACCTTCACCTTGTGTTCAATGCACAGGACTTAGTGTACTATGAGTATATACTATTTGGAAGATTTATGTTATCAAAGATGATGTGCCAGGATAGGGGGAATTCTCACTCAGATCCTAATTCTTCCATTTATGAGTTTAAGAAAAGAGTAAGGAGCAAAGGATAGATTTTAGAAAAAAACTGTGTCAAATCCTAACTCAGTTCAGCAACCTGCTTTTCCTTTCAGTCTTACTGTATTGCTCCCAAGTAGTATTTAGTTGTTGCCAAGCAGCAGAGACCTAATTAGTGCAATATCATGTTTCCTTGTTTTCATCTCTGGCTCCTTTCCACTTACATGCACATTGCTCCCCAACTTAGTTGTACAGGATGAATTGCCAGAATAAAGGGAAATTGGCCTCAAGAAACAAGAGAATTGAAAGCACAGTTTTGTACTCAACGTATAAAAACACTGTCTCCCTCAAAGCACTTGCTCTTATTGGTAAAAACCAGCTGTTGAGTTTTGAACATAGAACACATATTAACATCTCTGGCGAAGCAGCTGGCAGGCTTTGGCTGTGCTGAAATACAGCAGGTATTCCCACAGGAGATAGGGTCACTGCAGTACCGGTGAAGCTGCTGTTGAGGGCAATTTAGAGAATTTATCTTTGTGCTGCTGTGCACATTGGAAAAAAAAAAAAAGCTGTACAAAAAACAACAGTTTCTTTCAGTTCGTATGCAAGGATGAAATAGATGCCTCATCTTTGAGCTACCCAGTGTAAACCATTCAGGCACACCACCTTCTGCCCGTTTTGTATTTCTTTACTTCCTCACCATAGTAATCTTCTGAGTGGTGGGGAGCAAAAAGAGTTTGTCTTCCAAGCTACAAACCAGCTTTGCATCAGCACTCTTTTTTTTTTAAGCCAACAATACATGTCCCTGTTAGCTTAAGAAGAATTTACTCCCTTCTCAGAAAGCTCCAGACTATTTCTGTATTTGAAATAGCAGACAGTCCTAAGAACAAATACTGCTCTCCTTTCACACACACATAGATGAGAAATGGACCCCAGAATGCAGAAACTGATTCCACATAAAAACCTAATAAAGAGAAGGGGGTTAGAGGGTCAAAATAAGGCAGACAAGGCAATACAAAGCAGAGACTGACTGCATTGGAGACTGACATCACCTGCTTAGAATACATCAAGTGAGGTAGTTTTCCAGCTCTCACAGCCACCCTTCTTCACCATTAGTCGAGACACTTTAGTTCTCCACATTGTTTTCCACCTCCAGAACTTTTGCCGAATGCCAGAAGGTTATGATAAACCAGAGGCTGTATCTGAATTTCTGCTTACAAGACCGTGTCTTAAAAGTCAACCCAATAGCTATTTATACCTTAGGAAAATCCACAGTTATGAAATTTGTTGTGTCCATTGTGCAAGCAAACCCCAGTGTTGCCTTTCAGGAGGAGATCAGCAGTTAGCCTCTCTTCTCTGTAACTGCTGACATACCACCTTCCACTACATGAGGGTTTTTTTGAAAAATACAAAGGCAGGTGTTCCAAAATAACACCTCTCTGCTTCCCCATCCTTGACCCAATGACCTTCTCTTTTAGCTCTAGACGTGATGACCATGTCACATCCAGGCTCCCTGGCCTATGGGGTTAATGAAACCAGGCCACTCTCCAAACAGCTCTGGAGGAAAGTTCAGCCACGTGGCTGCCATTAAACCAGAGTGAAAGCTGGGAGGAGAAACTGCAGTCAATGTTGAAAATATTTAATCCCCGAGAGCCAGTCAGAGATTCAAGTTCACTTATAAGAGCATGACACTGTAATAAATGCATTGCATTATGCTTCATGTATTTGTGAGCCACTAGTCAGCCCAGATACCCTTTATGTTCAGGTACCTCGACTATCTTGATACATTCCCTGTCTGGCAGGGGAGGGGAGGGGAGGGCTGGGTAACTGCAGCATATCTGTCAGTTGCAGTAGATAAGAACATCTTGTACTTGAGCTGCTTGTTGAGTAGGTTTGAAAGGCAGACAAACCGGCAGACTAATTAGATTTTTTTAACTGTGGTATTGAGAAGTAAAATCCTTATAACTTGCTATCAATTTAAACAGGTCTAAGCATGATAACTAATTATCCCCATCAATAAGAACAATAACATTTAAGGCCTAATATTTCAAATAAAAACATTCCAGTCTAAACTGAGTTTTGAAGAGATTAGAGCATTCCCCATCCTTATTTTTTAGGCAATTATCAGTAAAACCAGAAGATACTTCTGCAGGCTAGAACAACTAAAACTAAGAAGACAGACTGAACAAACTTAATATACCCATCTCCGCTAAGCAACTGACTAAAAAGGTAAAAAGGTAGTTTGCAACAATCTGAAGGGCACTTTGACTAAGGAGGAAAAAGTTAAGCAAAACAAAGCATCATATAAATAGGAATAATGGAATGAGAGCATGACAAAGCTAAATAAATAAATAAAAATTCAGTTATTCCACTCTGGAATCCTTTATAATACCCCGAATGACCCTGGAAAGGCCTCCCAGTTGCAACACAATGTACTAAAATATACCTTTTAGCATTTCTCACTTCCAAGATTTGTAAGAATGATGTCACATCTAATATTCCAAAAATCTTGGGATAAAGCCACACTGTTAACTCCAATTTGCTCATCTGTAGTACTCCTGTGAGTTGTGTATGCATGTGAAGAACTAACAAGATTTTCTGAGCAAGCAGCAATGAGAACGACTCATGCTAATGGTCATTACACTAGAAGAGAGAATGCACTGTAACATCATGCTTATGAGCAAACATATGTTGTTCATGGAAAACAAGCACCTTTAAAATCCAATGGCTGTATTAAATCCCATGACACCTGCCTAAGCATCTACCAGTTTTTAAAGGCAGCTCCTTAACCTTGCCAGTCTTACAGCTTTGCTGACACCACTACTCAAACGGATCTGAAAGAACTTCTTACAACTCAGTTTTTCAGTAACTCAGAATCTTACTTAGTTTCAGACTGCAAGCTGTGCATAACTATTGAAAAATTATGGCTATAGACACAAGAAATGATTGCAGCAGGCACTGCCTATTTCTGAAGAACTATTTTGCTCCCCTCCCAGCAATTTGCCAGCCACATGTCCCTGAATGAGTCATCTGTGTAGGGGAAACACCTCCAAATTAGCAGATTCGGAATGACAGATCATACAGAGTTGAGCACAGTGCCACAGCTATGCTCCTTCCAGCTCCAAGCTCTCTCTGCACAGGACCTTGCACTGCATGGCCCCATCTGTGCATCCTCCTCACAGTGTCCAACAGCACTCAAGAGGCAGGTCCTGGCCTTCATGGACATTCATTCTAGGACACAGGGGTGTAAACATATCACATAGCTTATGCCGAATGATACAATCCTTAAGTGTTCGTTAACAAGCAGAGGCCACCACGAATTAACTACTGAAAACAATCTAATAAAAGGAAATCCTGAATAAACATGACCTGTTTTAATAATAGGCAAACCAGGCTTTTGGGCAAAGAAATTATGCATATTATCCCAGGAATAAAAGTTACTATAAAAAGTAACAGGTCCACTACTTTTCTAGTATTAGAAAAGACAAAACTAGGAATACTCTTGTTTACATAAGTTGCAGTTGATCTTATTTGGTGAGACTGTAAGTGTCCTAATTTGGTTTTAAAAGTAAAATCAATTGTAAATTTATTTAGACCAATTTACCTGCCTGCCTGTGGTACATCACTGGGCTTGTATTGATTGTTCAAGATGGAACTCATTCCAAATTGTATTGATTTAATTCATTAGCAAATTTTTAGCAAAGCATATTTTGTTTTTTTCAGGGCAGAAGTACATAAAGCTCCATTTAGAAGCTGCAGGACCGAAGCAGGGGTGGGATGGAAGGGAGGGGACTAGAGTTTCTCCAATGGATAAGATTTACAACCAGCAGTAACATGAATCATCTGTTTCAGATAGAAGAACCATTTTCTAAACAATAAATAAGAAAAACTAGGAGTGGAAAAAGCCTAGATACATTGATAGGGGAAAAAAATCAGTTGGTGAAGTAAGAATGGGGTGAATAATTCATAAATAGTAGTGTATTGGATGTTTTAAGAGACATTTTGATTTATAGATTTAAGTGCCTAAAATAGCTCAACAATCTATAAATAATCTCAAAATCAACAGATCATGAGTAGATTTGTCTGGCTTTATAGCAAGGCAGTCGAGCTGCATTTGTTACCTTGGTAACTGAAGGTACCTCAGTTACCATGGCTACAGCTCCTTTAAAATATGGTTGGCAATTCCCCCCTCCCCAATTTTTGTGACTATTTTGAAAAGGAATTTAAAAAAAAATAAATAAAATCCTAGTACTCTGTTAACACTTGCATTGAGACAAATGTCTGCAAAATGCAAATTCACAACCCACAGGGCCAGGCTAAGGATAAGCTAATTTTTCTGCTGCAAATCTTTAGCTCGCTGAGAGACCTTGTTATGCAGAGCTTGGATCTGGGAATCCATAATCTTGGATTATGAAGAACTTGATCATCACATACAGCTTGATCAGCACAATATTTCATATTGAAACCCAGCTGTGCTGCTCACTGGAAGAAGTGGTGCAGAAATGGACTCCTACCACTCTGTGTAAAGGCTCCCCACAGCCAGGCAGCCACCTGGGTTGCTTAATGAGACATGGAAAAAACAGTCAGAAATCCTGGCTTCTTGTTTCTGAGGCAAATGAGGTGGCAACAGGGAGTGCATTCACCTTCCTGGACTCCTGTCATACCCAAGACGGGTTTCCTATACAGTCTGGAAAGGACAGCTTGATGGAGGAAACCATTTACTGCACTCAAATCAGTGTCCTCTGAATTATCCTGAGGTTAGAGTGGCATTTATGTTGCTAAGCTGCAAGTAATCTGTTTAGGGAAGTTGCTTGCACCAAATACATCAAGATGAGAAAAGGTTTTTCCGGCTTTCCAGATAATTGTGCACGTTAATCAGAAGCACAGGGATTCAAGGAAGAGGTGACGATAGGAAGCTGCTTCTTTCACCTCACTGAGGTTATACTGCGAGTTAAATATAAAAACACTTCAAGTTCATCTTGAGAAATAAATAATGATTTTTTTAAAAATAATCACAAACTTTGATTTTGGCACCTTTTAATTCCCAACTAGCTCTATGGTTTAAAAACGCTTTTAACCTTTCCTGCTGTTCCTGGTCTCCTACAACATTTATTTGCACATAGTTTGTGCTCTAAGCAGGCTTATGGCAGCACACAATTGCCAGAAATCACTCAAGAATTAGAAATGGAGTGAAAGGAAATAATCCCTCTGAGGTGAATATTATTTTTCATCCTTGTTAGCTAATAGAATACCTGGCTTGAATACAAGTCATGCCTTTCTCCTCTAGAGGCGCTCCAACTTCATCCCCAGTCCCCTCTCCCCCATCACTTTGTTTTCTTTAGCTGGTTGTAGTCACCTTACTTACTCCCCACAAGTCTATGAATTGCTTTTTTCAACCAAGTCAGCATTATGGACCATTCCTTATTTTTAAAGGCCTTATATAAATAGACTTCTAGAAGTAACCATTTGCTGAAGCTCTTCTTTAAGCCAGCAGGGCATGCCACAAAAAGGACATGGCACAGCAGCCTGTCTCACATTCAGGAAAGAAAATACAATTTATCCAGACACTCTCAGACAAAAATTATATTCTTGAAATCAATGTACATCTGATGTCAGTTCATTTCACTCAATTACCCTTTAATTTTTTTGCATTTTTGTGCCTATTATGTGGATACTCGCTAGGGAAGAGTTCCAGAATTGATTAGTGGTTTCTGGTGATTCACAGTTAACGAGTATCCAACCCAAAATCTCCTTCAGGGTCAGATTTTCATAAACCAGCATTCTGATTATGTTAAAAATATCTGATAAGAAATCTTAGTGTTGAGGACTTCAGAGTTTCATGACAAAGTCTTGAAGATACCAGAAAGGGCAGTGGAAATGTTTTCACCCTTCTCTAACCCAGAGTGGCCATTTCTAAAGGCATTGATGTCACAGAGGTGAACAAAAAGGAAAACCCTCAGAGCCTACACAAATCTGAGCACTGTCCCCCAATTCTTTACACACACACACCCCACACTTGCTCTGTGTTGGGACTGGCTGCACTGCAGGGTAAAAGGAAAAGCATAGCTGAAAGACTGAGCTGGAATTTCACAACCAGATGGCTTTGAACTCTTCAAACAGAAGTTCTGGGGGACTTACCTTGGCCAACAGAGACAGTACCCTAACAACAGCCTAGCACTCTGAATATCACAGTTTATCCATCCCTGTGGAGGTTTGGATCTGAAGACACAGGTTTTGAACAACATCCCCTAATTATGCCCCAATCTAAGATCTTGATACAGGTAGATGTGTAGTCAAAGCTAAAACAACATACTTGAGAAATACAGGCTTTAACCTTTGAGCCTCACAATCCCTTGTCTATGGAACAGAAGTAATACCTACTCGTTTTGTCTTACAAAACAGTTGCAAAGATTGATACCTACATGACCATTTCAACAGCACTTCTAAGGCATAGAGTTCTACACTGTTAAATATTAGGCAATATTTTCGGTTCTTCGTACTGCAAGTGGATGCATACTATTCAAACAATGCTATTTCAAATGAAAGATATTTCCTTTATGTCAGAGGTTAGAATTCAGAAGCTGAGTTGGTTCTTCAACCATAGTTCACATCATACCTGCAAGTGCATGTGAATAAACCTAAGAAATTAAAATACATCACAAATGATACAGACAGAGTACAGCAAACAGAAATAAATGAGGGGATCCTAATATCCCACAAGATGCTGAGTGTACTTCAGGACACAAGCTAAACACAGTTGCATAATACTGCTAGCAAACTTAAAATACTGTAAGTTCCTTTCTCACGCAGAAAACAAACTTTCTCTAAGTTCAGGCTTACCTTATGATCCTTTCCTAATATTTCCATCTTTCTTTTAACCTTGAGTGCACAAGAGGTTGGTTTTAGCAGTGTTTTCTTGTTGCTTATGCAATACACCTCACAGCAGGTGTTTAGAGGGCTCCTCCTGAGCCTTTTGTAACACTGACTAGAAGGGGTTCACGGAGGGTGGTACTTAATGCATCTCTTCAGCACAAAGTGAGATGTTGACTCTAACAGTAACCACCTGGAAAGGTGTGTTGGGAGCCCTTTTGACAACGCCAAGCAATTAGCCCGGCAGCAATACCCCTGGAAATCCTCTCTCTGTGAGAATTCCACAGCTGCTTACACTTGAACTGGCTGATGGGAGGAGTGACCACTACATGTAACTGATAGCAGGGTTAGTATCACGGTGATATATGTGACTGTATGTTGGCTATAATTTGGCCTTAAAAATGTAACCATGAGGACAAGTTTTTTCATTGCTCTCCTCCATATAACCAGAGTCTTTGCCTGTCTGTAGGTATGCACTAGTGTAGCTAGACTGGGTATGGTGAATATACACAGTGGAAGAACATATTTCACCAGGGAGAAAAGACGATACATCCCTCTCCTTTAAATCAGGACGGTGCTGTCAGCAAGGGAGTATGTGCACTAGCTGGCCTGTACTACATACCATGACGGGTGCTCATGTAATGGCAGGTGCCCTCATGAGCTTGGGTTGTAGCTGTTCTATCTCTCCCTGGGGTTTTCTGTGGTCACAGTTTGCCTTGTTAATGACTGAAAGTCCTGGACAGGCTCATGATCTGCCACAGTATTTCAGAGGTACCTTCAGGAATAAAAGAAGAACTAGCTAGAGTTTCTGTGCAAGGTTCAATACGATTCTTTTTACGTAGGGAAAGTCAAACTCTGGAAGGTGTCTTTGAAAAGTAAAGGGATGACTTAGTTTAAAAGAGTTATTAGAGCATACCAGAAAATAGGATACCTAACCAGTGTTATCAAGCTCCACAGAAAAAGGACATTTTCCTTGTTTTCATGCATGGGAGCAATAATTTCTTAAGGCAGAGATATAGACAGTATTGAAAGAGTTTAAGGAGACACACTAAGATACGTATAACAAAGGTGCTCGCTATTGAGAAAAAAATAGCTTTCCATAAATATCATATCATCACAAAACAGTGGAATCTCTCCACAAAGAAAATGGGCCATTTCCCAGGAGATGTAAGAAAAAAAGAATTATCAAGAAAGCAAAGTGCCTGACACCCTGAGCTGGAGACTGGCACAAAGTGACTACCTTATGGCTCCAGTTGCTTACTGCTGACATATTTAAGAGTGGAGCCATAGAAACATAAGAATAAATATTTTCCTCTTCAGAGAGACAATAGAACTGATGTTGAAAAAAGAGTGATGAAATACCAGATATCGCCACCATAGCCCCTTCATTCATTGGCAGGGTAAATTTGGAAACACAGCAAAGAAGAGATCTGTGGGTAGGAGACTATAGCAATTATACATCTTGTACCTGTGAACAAGGGAAGCAGAACTCCACAAAGGGAAATTATTAGCAGTAAAAGCTGAGGCAAGAATTCACACTGCAGAGGGCTCGTGTTTGGTTGTTCAAACAGGGATCAGAGTGGGTCTTGTGCAGCAGCAGCACCACACAGGAGATCAACCTGCATTTGGACAGTAGAAGCAAACCTTCTGTCAATGATGTGGTTATTCTACAGGGAAAAATACCTGGAGGTCCACACTGCATCCCAGCTGCTGGGAGTGGGGCAGGTGATCCTTTTGGCTGGCTATAAAGTCTGTCCTCCCATTAAAGCCTCCTTCTGTAGATTGGTGCCCCCAGCATCATGCCTCTCTGCCTGGGAGAAGCAGCCCTGGCACACCTGGAGGAGAGGACAGGGTTGGTGGCTAGCAGAAGAAAAGGCAATACAAGACAAGAGTCAAGGGCTAGGAAGAACTCTTCCTCTCCCTGCTTATGAGGAGAAAAGACCTGGCAACAGTGCTGTGCAAAGAGTCACAGGAGGGATTTGAGGCTGTAGAAATGCTGTGACATTGAGGCTATTATTGTAAGGTGTCTGATCCCAAAAGCAACCTTTATCTTCCTCTAGGTGGCAAGTCTCTCCCATTCAGAAGGTTCTTCTTATTCCAAGGCCACCCCTGGTAACGGGAGCTACCCTGGCAGGTGCACAAAAGAGAACAGGCCTCTTTGCCAGTTCTGCATCCCCACTGTCCTTGAGACAGGTATTAGATACCTAATATATAAACATTTATATTTAACATACTTCTATGTGTAATTTAGCCTATTATAGCTTTTATATATATAATAAAATCGTATTATGTATTATTGCAGGTGTATTATTACATCCAGTATAACTAATACGCACTCAAATATATGTCTATATTTATATATTAATCTTATTCTATACATACATACATATATACAAAAGACTGATTCTCTTTTTTCCACACATCTTCATATATACCTAGGCTTTATTTATTGAATGAACGTTTGCAGCCACTCTTCCACAATAAGTGAATTTTGAAACTCTTCAGCTGCTTGTGGGACTAGCACTGGGAAAGAATTATCATGAGTATATGGATTACCATTCCTAGGTCAAGAGATCCTGTGTTGTAGGCAGCACAAAACTTTACTGAGAACTTGGCTCTTGAAAAAACAGTCAGCACTCACTGAGTCCAACACCCTCAATTTTTTTGCTCTGAGTAAAGACAGACTATATAGAGTCATAGAATCCTTTCAGTTGGAAGGGACCTTTAAAGGTGAACTGGTTCGACACCCTGCAATGAGCAGTGACATCTTCAACTAGATCAGGTTGCTCAGAGCCCTGGCCTTGAATGTTTCCAGGGATGGGACATCTACCACATCTCTGGGCAGCCTGTTCTGGTGTTTCACCACCCTCATAATAAATAAAAAAAAAAAACTGTCTTCCTTATATATAAATCTAAATCAACCCTCTTTTAGTTCAAATCCATTACTTCTTACGCAATTGCAACAGGCCCTGCTCAAATATCTGTCCCCATCTTTCCTATATGACAAAGCCTATTTTGGAAGTTGCCTAAAAAGCTACCAACACAGTTTTATAAGTTATTTTGTCACTAATTTGGATATCTAAAATGGCTCACAGCCAGTGAAAATCTAGTACTGAAAAAAGATTGCTGTCAGTAGAAATTTTGTGTGCTCCCATTCTGTGTATTATCCTTTCACTAATTAAGCTGTGCAATAGACTCTGCCTAACTAGGGAATGAAAACATTCTTTGCTTTGCAAAATATTTTCTCATTTGTTTAAAGTTGTTGGAGTTTCCTAATGTTTTATAATAGTTTTAACTATGAACTATTTGGATATAATTTCATATAATTGTATAATAATATTGATACTTGATATTTAGGTCTTGTAGAGCAAAGGCACAAAAGGGTCTCCATAGTTTGTAACATATTTAGGCCATCTAGGATCTTAACAAGGCTTTTGTGCTACATTGCTGCACAACGGTAGGGAAGAACTGTGGCCATAAAGCTTTAAAAGCAAAAACTGGTAGCTATGGCTTAAGCTAAGTCAACAATATGAGAGGAAAATGTCTACAACACACTGCTAGGCATAACCTGGAAAACAGAAAAGTTAATGAAGCAAAAACGGTTTCTCTGAATAACGTGAAATTATCTAAAACGAAGCAGTCATTGAAATGCCTGGAGCTTATTTTTAGCCACCTTGTTAAGAACTCTGGCTTTTCAGGGACTACATCATCTGTGACATCCATCCACATAAACTGCAGTGAAAACAGGAAATCCTGAGCTCAACATTTACTGGCACCAAAGGGATCCCAGGGCTTCCAGTTTTCCAGGGTGATGAGCTATTTTGAGTGCCTCAGTTCTGAGGCGCTCAGCTCAACTGTCAGAGGGTAAACACTCAGCTGCTCCCAGAATTTAAAGCTTTTGGAACATCTCCCACAGAGCCAGAAACTGAGGTTTCACAATCCATGGTCAAATACAAAATAATTTAGTCTGTACCTTTAAAGACAAATTCTATAATAATTACTTTTACTACAGTATTCCTGTGGGGAGAAACTGGATTAAGGACCCCACCATCACAGGCACTGCAGACCCAAACTGCTCACCTCTGGGGGCTGATCTTCCCCTTTGGCCTCTGCAGGACCTGCCAGCATCCTATTCCCTGACACACCCCACCAGCTATTGGAGAGTGTGTGTGGAAGATTTGACAGACCTCATACCCTGGCTGAGGCTGGTTATATAGCGAGCCTACCCACATGTGAAACTACTAAAGATTTGACAGGTACTTATTTTCATTTGTCTTGAAGCAGAAGCATTATTGTCTTAATACAAAGATGATCTGGAACACACTCCAAATACTTTGGCTTAAAAACCATATGGAGGAAAACCAGCCTTGTGTATTAGGTTAGGGAGTTCTATATTCAGGACACAACCTCGCTGTGTCTCAGGTGTTTCCTTATGGAGTTTTGTACTCAATACTTCCACACGTTTGGAGGGTTTCCTCTTTCAAAAAAAAAGATAAGCAAGCAGGACATGCTCAGTTGCTGGAGACTACCAAGCACCCTCTGCCTCCTTCATACCTGTAACAATTTCATTCCTCAGGGGCTGGTGTGGATCTGAGGTTGATAAATCAAACTACTGCAGGGGGACTCTGAATGGCTGCAGAAATATGTCTCCTGCTCTGTGAAAGGCCTCTAGCACCAGTCCAAGATAGGTTTGAGAGACGCTGTACACCATATAAGCATAAGCATGTGAATTAAGCCACCTTTGGGCAAGTCAAAGTGCAGAAACTGTAACAAGAAGGGGAAAAAAAATAGACTGGCAGCAAGTTAGAGAGGAAGGAAGTGTGATTTTCTCAAGAGATAAAATAGCATCCAGAACAAAGGTGGTGAGGTGAGATCCTGAAAATCCTAACACATGACACTACCACCAGTCATTGCTACAAAACTCTCCTTTTCAGTTTAGAAGAGAAACTACAGAGTCCAAAAAAATGTTATCTGCTGTCTAACAGAAAAGGACTGAAAACCCCGGCATTAATGGGCAATTAAAGTTCCTTGGTTTCATTTGTCAAGTGTTAGTTTATGTTCCGTGTATGAGATGTTACATTACTTTCTCCGTTTCTTTGACTCTAGAGCATTTGACAGAACTGACAGCATAAAAGCATGTGGCGTCACCTGAAAATGAGATTAATAATTATATTGAGTTTATGCAGCAAAAGCATGAGCATATGAAAACAGGAGTCTAGGACTCATGGAACATTTGAATGGTTAGTGATTATTAGCTTACAAGAGAAGAAAAACATCTGCAAATTTCTAAATGCACAGCTGTCTGTGATGGATATGACAAAACTGAACAAGCTTAAGATGTAGCAAAGAATATTTAGGTTGGATATTAAGAGGAAAATATGCAAATAAAATATGGTGAAGCACTTGGATAAATTTCCTGCAGAATTTCTACCATATTCACCACTGGAGTCCTTAACAACAATCAACGTAGCTGTCTTTTGGGAGTGAGCAGACTGTGCTTTGGGACAGGGAAATTACATTTTGGAGGTCCCTTCCAAACATTCATTTCTGCAGTCCCTCCAAGAGATGAACGGCTAACTTACACACTTACAGCTCCTATGCAGTGTCTCAGATGCCTAGCTGCAGAAGTTTTGGGGCCCTTTTGGATCAGGAATCTAAGTATGTTAAGAATTTCCCATCGAGCTGTTGCTGAGCAATATGAAACATTTCTTAGTCCCACCATAGTGTCTCCATATAGTTCTCACTACCAGACTAGGGAGCAGCAAGGAAGGTTGCAAAATAAATTCACTTCTCTTCTGTGTCAATGTTCTTATTAAATCACAAGACTTAATCTGTCATAGATGAAACTGGAAAATTTGCCTGTGACCTACAACCAACCATTCCAGCCTTTTCCTGGTGACCACCTGGCTGGCCATGTGGCCATGGAGAAACACTGTACATGCCACCGTTCTGACGCAGTCTTGCTTATCCCAGTAGCTACCTTGTCAAAGCACATGGCTGCCTGCTAGGACTAACATTTGAGAAATCAGCTTCTAATTTATTTATTGCGATGTCAACACCGAATAACTTAAGCATATTTTCCACAGATGACTGCACATTTTTTTTAACACACTGTTTCATGTCTGCGTGCCACTAAGCATTCCAAGATTTTTTTGCAAGCTGTCATATATTTTCTGGCATTACATAATCATTTTATCCATAAGCTGGTAGTGGACTTTTTATCTGACTCCAGACCAACCTCTGCCTATCTGCAAGCCTCCTTCTTCCATTTGTCTCAGTTACAAAACATGAATTTGAATAATCCTGTGAGTGAACCAGCATGTTTGCTGATGTGAGGTTCTTTATAACTGTCTTATCATCTCACTGAGAAGAGCTGGGTGGTAACATCTGATTGTGCTTTCATGTACTTACATCACGTCTACAAAAGACTTTTTTTCCATTGCAAATAATTTCATTTTCATAATCATTACTCAAAAGCTCTCAAAATATAGTCCATTAGGATTCTTAATGAAATATTGCAGAGGTTGTTTTCTGACAGAGTCCTAGGTTTTGCTCTCTT
This sequence comes from Sclerurus mexicanus, assembly GCA_013396755.1. Taxonomy (NCBI): domain Eukaryota; kingdom Metazoa; phylum Chordata; class Aves; order Passeriformes; family Furnariidae; genus Sclerurus; species Sclerurus mexicanus. Next base: position 2,669,186 of record VWZF01005810.1, read on the forward strand.
CCACAGTATTATCTCATTGTTACTATCATGTGCCTACATTTAGTCATCTGATCAGTCATACAGATTCAGTATTACTTTCAAAAATCCAGCAGAATTACTTGCACAAATAAAAATGAGTCATTTGTTTGAATCAGGGTCCATATCTCTAAGAACGCCTGGAAAATCAGTCTTGACATAAACCAGCTTTCATTTAACCCATACATTGGCTGAGTTGCAACAATAAGATTTATTTCATTGTTAAGTATTTTGGTGATGCACAGATTAATTAAATTAATTTTAAATTGTAGTTACATTTTAAATTAAAGTACTGTTTGCAGATTAAAGTTAAAACTAGGCAAAGTTTTGCAATTAAAGTCGCTGATAAGCAAATGTCATTTTCATGCAGGTGTAGCAGTTTTCCGTAGTTTTCATCAAAAATATGAACTATTGTGAAAGAAAGTTGGTAAAGTATTTGAATAGATACTTTGTGAATGCAAATCCCGGGGCTTTACGCAGGTCTAGCAAAAAGCACAGGTCTCTGGGTGTATCTGAATTACTGATATTCTGTAGAAAACCAACTCATATGTTGCCAGCAGTGATGTGAAACTCTTCTGAGCATAACTTACTCCTGCAAGTATTTAGCAGGAACAGACTTAGTGAAAAATTACTAGACTTGGGATTTTTTTATTATTCTGCCCACCCACACCCCCAGTCCTCTTCCACTCACCCAAAACAAACAAACAACAACCCCCCAAACCCTAGCATACCGGAGCTCACTAGAGTCACAGCATACTTTTGTGGAAGCTCCACAGCACTAATAGCTCCACCGTTTCTCCTTCAGAAATGTATGTTCTCATCTCCCATTTCAGTCTGGGCAAGACCTGGGCTCGCCTATGAGAAAGCAGCAAACCTCCTGCTGCTCAGAGGCCCTGCTCATACAGACTGAGATGACAACTGCTTAGCTCCTGTTGGCTGCTGGTTCAACAGGACCAGGAGGGTTATCATGTAGTGATTTAAATATTTTTGTCATCAAAACCGAAACTCACTGCAACGGATCAGTAGGAAGAGAGGGCTCCATTTGTATAGAAAAATCTTCTGATCCTTCGGCAGATGTAGTTTAATCAAAATGCCACTTTCCTCTGGTTTTCATCCAGAGGTTCAGGGAAGGGTAGAATTTCCTGTATCTCCCTGTAAAAGGATAGGGATTAAGAACCATGTTTTAAAATACATTAGATAGCAGGTGGAAAGGCTGGCAAATCTCTGAATGTGATGTATTTCTTTTCTCCCATCTAGCTTGAGCCAGGACTGTTAAATGACTCTGAGCACTATCAAAGCAGAAGAGCACATGCCTGTGGCGTGCAGCTGCTACTAACTAGCTCCCAATGTGTGATCTGGGTTGAATTATGAATAGCGTATTGTCTAGACCGCTGTTTGCTAGAAAACAAACTCTGAAGTTACTGAAACTTGACTTCCAAAAGCCCTGCTGCTTCCACTGCCACCACCGGCTTCTCTTGTTGTCTATGGTCCAAGAGTGCTGTCTCTCTTAGCAAAGACTCAGCCAAGGTCTCCCTTCCCAGGTCCCTGCCCCAGACACACATTGATCTGGATAGTAAGCAGACATAAATTGGCAGACAGTCCCAAGCCCCAAAGAATTTACTATCTCAATTAAATAATAAAACAAATAGACAAAGAATGTTGCAAAAGATGCAGATACACATGCTTGAAGACTAAGAATGTGTCAATGGTGCTGGTTGAAAAAAGAGCCTCGGTATCTGATTTCTGTCCCAGTACTTTCATCACCAGCCTTCACTGCCCATCTGCACTGAAGTCTGGATATTCCAGGCACCATATGAATGGATTCTAGCAGGTTACCCAGTGTATTTGTTTAAAACTAAGCATTAAAAAGTTTCTTATCTCCAAGATCAGAACTATCTCAGAAATGCCAGGTAAAGTACTGTTTTAAAAACTGATTCCCAGAAGTAAACAAAAAACCTGTGTATTTAGTGCTGTCTGGTTCAATTCTCAGACCTTTTTTTCTAAGTGAGCATATCTTCCTAATCCTCACTTATTAGAAGATTTATTTCAGTTTTTAAGGCTGTTGGACTTTCGTTTTCTTTCCACACTAAGTGGATAGATGCTCGCTAATTGTTCATGAGTGGCTACATCTGATTCCATTACCTTGCTCTTTGTACAGGTTTGCAAAGCCGATGTGAAATACTACTATTCTGAATTAATTGGTACTTCATATTCCCACTGCACTGACAAAAATGGCTGGGTTAGGCAGTGGAGAAGTAGGGAGAAGCAGGCTCTTGAGATATGGATAGATGATAGATAGATAGATAGATAGATAGAGAGAGAGAGAGAGAGAGAGA